>JARWIR010000109.1:600000-1075021 GCA_029959085.1 Nemophila menziesii
ATAAAAAACTAAATTTGTCTTATATTATCAAGTACTACAAACTTACATAAAACCACTACAAAATTATATTATGTTATGGTATATTTTAAACATATATCGCTAAGTTGTTTGAATTTAGTTGGACTAAAAAACTTGAGTTGTACCCTATTTTTAACTCTTCCAATAATTTGTTTTATCATCAGTTAGATATAGCAAAATTTATGTTGATTTAGGTTATAAAATAAAATTAGTTAAAAATTAATACTAAATTTGAAATTGTCTTCTTTTGATTGTGTATTAACGAATATTATTTATAATTTATTAAATATATAATATATTTGTAATTATTGACGAAACAAAATTAAGGACAAAATTATTTTTGTCAGTGAAAAAAATAACTAAAGAGAATGGGTTGGGATGCATGTCGAGCAAACTTAAAAAAAAAAATTGTTATCCATAATATGAATTTTGAAAACTTGAGCATTATCAACATAATAGAACTTTATATAGGTTTATTATATATGTAGGGTAGACGACCCGATAAGTTGAAATGAAATGAATGGTAAATAGATTTCGATTGGGTTTCTTATATTTTTGTGTTATGGGGGATCGTCCCTTTTTACTCAGGGTCACCATGTTTGGGAAAAAGGTGACCTTATTGTTAGTTCAACTTTTGATGATTGTTCCCTGTGCCAAGATAAAAATGGAAGAGCCCAAGATGGAAAATAAGGCACAAAAGTAGAAAATGGTGTTTACTGTCTCATGGCAAGCAAGTAGGTTTTAAGATTCTAGAAATAGTGAGGTGCGTATAAAAATAGTGTTTACATATACAAAAGTTGCAAAGACAATGAACCAGACCATCTCAAGAGTCAAGACTAAGGCTAAGTAATTAATTTTTTTTGGCTTTCTTTTGGATTTTATCTATTGGGCATTCAAATTTTTGCGTTTTTAGATTTTCTTTTTTTGGCTTGGCTAATGTTTGATTCTGTTTTGTTTCAATTTAATTAGAAAATTATGTTTAGGATTTAAGTTTGATGATTGTATTTGATTATTCAATATTGTGTTTGACTGTTTGTTATATCTCGTAGTCATCTTTAGTCCGCTTACTATACTGTTTCTTCAAAAAACAATTATGTAAAAATATTAAAAATACTTTTTTTTTTGCCAGGTAAAATAAGAGTTAATAGTTATTACATATCAAATTAAAAAAATTAACCGAGCTAAACAGAGAGAAATCCTCCCATTGAGAGATGTCAATGTTGTGATCGAGTGTATTTAGCCAAAATATCCGCTGCGGTGTTGAAAGATCGATTAATATGACTGACCTTCCACAAAGGAAACTTGACTAGCCAGTTCTTCATTTCGGCAATGATTGGAGCAATCTGGCATCGAAGACCTGAAATCTTTGACATACCTTCAACTAATTCGAGGTTATCGGAGTAAAAAGATGAACTCCGAATATTAAGGTTACCTGCGAGCCTCATGGATAAAAGAACCGCCCAAAATTCCCCTTCAATAACGCTTTTAACCATACCTCTTCTAGCTACCTTATGAGTAATCAAACCTTCAGGATTGATAGCAACCGAAACTATACCTGAAGGCTCCCATTCTTTATTGAAAGAAGCGTCACTCAACCAAACTAAATCTGCGTTGTCCGAAAAGAGTGGGTTCTTTTGATTATCATTGTTTTGCTCTGCATTAGTGTTATTTATATTACTTTTGACAATATCCATCTTGGAATCAAAGAGGCTTTTAATATCTTTGTTGACGTTAAGGTTAATCTCTCTAATAATCACTCTTTTATTCTCGAAAAAACCTTTCATCTTAGCCTTCAGATGTACCAACATGTGAGGAGGATATAGGCAGTGATCTCTCTTTTATTCCAGCCATGTACAGAATAATTCTCAATGGTATCCAGTAACCAGTTTTCAATGCTAGTTTTTTTCTCTCTATCGATTTCGATCTGCATCTTAGAATTGACCCATACTGAAATACTAAAAGGGCAATGAAGAAGAAGGTGTTCAACATCTTCACATTCAACTTCGCACCAATTGCAAAGATTATCTTGAACACACTTACGTGCATGTAAATTCTTTTTTGTCGATATAGCGACTAGGCGTCATTACAAACTTTCCAACCAAAGTTTCTAACCTTCGACTGAAAATTGGAATTCCAAATGGTTCTCCAAAGAATACCGTTGTTGTTTTCCCCGTCTTTGGAAGTCTGTGCTTCTTTCTGGATTTCATTATCAACAAGAGCATGGTATCCAGATTTAGTAGAATAGACCTCATCTTTGGTCAAAGGCCAAATTAATTTATCTTCTTCTTTAATATTGATGATTGGAATCTTCCTAATTTCGTTAACAAATTGTGGATGAAACATATTATTAAGTTTATCTAAATTCCATGATGTCATAGAATCGTTGAAGAGATGTGCGACCCAATTAATGTTGCAATCATGTGGTTTTTCGAGGAGATTTTTTCACCCAATCTAATTGTGTTCCCAAATATTTGTGGTAATTCCATTACCAATTTGCCAAATAGAGTATTGTTTCAAGAATTGAATTACTTTATAAATTATCGCCCAACTCCAAGATCTTTTCTTTGCAAGTTTAGAATCAAATAATCTAGAGTTCAGAGAATAAATACCTTTAAGGACTTTAACAACGAGTGAGTTAGGGTTATTGATTATTCTCCAAGTTTGTTTGGCTAATAAAACAATGTTCATTTTTTAAAAACCCCTAAATCCAATTCCTCCGATCTTCTTTGGTTTAGCAATTCTTTTCCAAGAAATTCAGTGAATTCTTTTCTTATTATTAGCATCCCAATTTTTTCACTATTCTATCAAAATATGAAAAAAAAATTCAACATATATTTATAATATTAAAAAAACTTAAATAAGAGGATTGGCTTATTGGCTAGGGCTTTAATTTTCCTTCTAAACTCGTACAAGTTCGAACTGAATCAATGATAGTCCAAAGTGGCTCTCCATTCTATTAAAGAAAAACTTTAGCAAGTAATAACATATAAAATAAGAACTACAAATTGTCTTAGAATCAAGCTATATAATTTGTATTAGTAACCCAACTTTATATATAAAGTAAGCAAAATAACAATAAAATATTTAAGTTGAAGAAACTAACCTTGGTGTATTACATCTATATTTTTTATTTTTCAAGAATAAAAGAAAAAAACAATAATTACCTATATAAATGCTCAACCAAAATTGGTTAGCAAAAAAAAACATAAAAAACTATAAAAATTACATAAATTACTTAACATACATACCCAAAAAATGACACTTAACAAAATAATTTTAATACCTTTTCATGCTTCAAAGGTATTATTAAGAAGCTCTTCATTAATTTCTCCAAATATATTCGGACATTTATCCCATTTTCCTTGTTCACGAGCTTCCCAATATTCATTCATAAATTTAAAACTTCCATTTTCTCCTTCTTGTTTAAACCATTTTGGCCTCCATCCATCTTCTTGTAACTTTCTCGACTGAAAAAACCAAACAACATATTATAAAAAATAAAATAAAAAATAACAATTTAGTCCCTTATTTTTACAAGGTTGCTTTTTCCCTTTCTCTTTCTTTTTTTTTTTTTGTTCCACCTTTCTCTTTCTATTTTGTGACTATATTGGTCTTTTTTTTTTTTAAAGATTGATGGGTTTTTTTTTAATATTGGTCTTCTTTTCTTTTAAGATTGTGGGTTTTTAATAATACAAGATCTGGACTTACCCACAAAAAAGTAAAATATTGATGAATCTTGCTCTATTATATCAATCATTTTTTTTCGAATAATAATAACATATGCCACCAAAAAGTGATCTTTTTCAATCTAATTCTATTTTTTTTGTCGGATAATAATATATACCATCAATATTGATTTTTTTTTTCTGATCAGATTAAAAATTGATTTTTTTTTTCAATATAATTTTATTTTATTTTATTTTCTGATTCTTTTTCTTTATCTAATAATAATATATACGACCAAAATTTGAATTTTTTTCAATCTAATTTTTTTTTTCTAATTCTTTTTTTTGTCGAATAATAAAAATATATAGCACCAAAAATTGATTGTTTTCAATTTTATTTTATTTCTGATAAGACTAAAAATTGTTTTATACCACCAATAATTGATTTTAATTGTTTTCTGATCAAATTACGTGTGGTATATACTATTATTCTTTTTCGTTGAACTAGTAATGTCAGAAAAGCAAGAGATAAGGGGTTAAAATGTTACTTTTGCAATATTAAGGGACTAAAATGTAAAAAAAGATAGTAAATAATAATATACCATTCTTTGTCGAGTCTCTAATCGCAATTTCTCAGAATTAGCTTTATCATATTCACCGTTCTCTAAATGTCTTTGATCAGGTCTTAATCTTGAATCAGTAGGTGGTAGTTTCTCCTTTAACCATGGTTAAACATCCACGTTAAATATTAAACATGATTAAAAAAAATTAAAAAATCAATAAAATGATACTACCTTTAGTCCTGGTGTTAATTCATTAACTGTGATAGCAAAGGAAGTTAAATTATAACGTGTGATATTTAACGGAGGCATAACTCTTTTCCATAATAAAGAAGGCTCTGACGTGTCTTTTGATTTAGTGGGCCCATCTGTGTTTATAACATTAAAATGTACGCTTTCGTCCCATTTTCCGAATATATTAGCGAGTTTTTTTCCTGAGGTATCTTCTATGAATCCATGAACCTGTATTATATTGTTAAATTTAAAAATAAAAAAAATTAGATAAGAGTTATTAAGTTAGAAATATTTAAATTAGGAACGTAATAGTGCATTTGTTGCACAATATAAGGGGTATATAGTGTAAGTTTTGAATACTATAGGGACCTGTGGTGCAATTTTGCACAGTATATGGACCTATAGTGCAATTATTTCATAATATAGGTAGGGACCTGTGGTGCAATTTGTATAGTATAGGTGTCTATATTCTGAGTTTTGAATATTATAGGGACCTGTTGTACAACTTTGCATAGTATAAGTTCTAGTAAAGGGGCCTATATAGTGAGTTTTGAATAATATAGGGACTTGTGGTGCAAATTCTGTTATATAAGGACCGACCTATGGTGCAGCAATTTTAGCAAGGTATATATAGGGACTTATAATAATGCAATTAACTAAAAAGATAAAAAAAGAGGGACCTAAAGTGCAAATAAAGTAAAATTACCTGACGAGGATTACGCTCAAGTATAGATTGTTCTTTAAATTTGAGACTACATGAATATCCTCTATTACTTTGTATATTCATTGTCCCATGATGATCACAATATATTTTACCCAATATTAAATTATATATACTTGTTGTCACCTGAAAAAATAATTTAAAATTAAATTAATATCTTACCTTTACTTATTATATAGTTTCACTAATTTATTGAACAAAAAAACCAATATAATTTAGAAAAAATTACCAAAAAAGGTCTAACATAATTGTTTTTACCCATTATAGAATATACTCATAAAAGGTCTGGATTATAAAAAGACTGATGAGTTTAAAAATTATTGACCCAAAAAAAAGACCAATATAATTTAGAAATAATTATCAAAAAAAAAATCTAAAATTAAATTTGATGTTTTACTCCATAAAAAGTCCTGGATTTGACCGTAAAAAGTCAGATAGTTTTCAATTATTGAACAAAAAACAATATACTATATTTTATTATTGAAAAATTAAAAAACCAATATATATTTTATTACTGAACACAAAATAAAGATAATTTGGGGTGTGGGGCCCACCTTGCTCCATTGGAAAATCTCTCCGTCATCAAATTCTACAGTTAAAGTTCCTACAGGATCTAATTGTATAGATCGACCCCAGAACTTTGATTTAAGTTCACTATCACCCCAGAATTTCCATCCTTTTCCATCGCAGTGACATGCAATTACTGTTGGGTGGTGACTAACCTGTTTCAAAAGAAAGTTTAAATTACTTATTTGGTCCTTTGACTTTTTAGACATTTTAGTCCCTTATAATTATATTTAGTGACTATATTAGTACTTTTTGGTATTGGAAACATTTTAAGGGTATTGTAGTCTTTCATGTGTCACCATTATTGTATGTTAAATAACTGAAATTTACCCTTGAAAGTGTTTTTTAGTTAAAAAGAAGCTAAAATATTAAAAGGGCTTCAAAGTGTGAATAAATAATTTATTTGTCCTTTACTTTTTACTTTTTTGACATTTTAGTCCTTCATCTTTGGATTTCTTGAAAAAGGACTAATGTTGTCACAAAAAATTAAAATAAAGGGTTAAAATGTTATTTATGCAAATATGTACCTTTTTTTATACTTTTATATTTCCAATACAGAAAAAGGACTAATGTTATCACAAAATCAAAACATAAGGGATTAAAACATTATATGTAGAAAAAAAGGGATTGAAATGTCATATAAGTAAGATGAGGGACTAAATTGCAAAATACCTTTTCAGAGAAGAATCGAATCCCTTTCTCTGGATAATCAGCTTCATAAGTCTCACCCAAAAGTGGATTAAACGGTTTACAAAAACGCCCCTCAGATGAAGCATATCCAGAAACAGCAAAAGCTGCTACATTTAATATTCTCAATAAACTGTTACCCTAAAAAAATATATAAAAATACTTATCAGTATATAAAAGACATTTATACCGCTCATCAAAATTAATATTTAATTGCATTATGGTCCACCTGAAATTTTCAAAATCTAGTGCAATTTGGTATAATATGGGAACATATTATGTAATTAAATTTTTAAAAATAAAATATAGGGATGTATATATTGTATAGTGCAGTTTTTGTATACTAGGGATTTATAGGGACCTAAAATGAATTTTTTTTCATAATGTAATGCATTTTTTGCACGATATAGGGACCCAAAATGCATTTTTTTATAGTATAGGGACCTATATTGCAAAAAAAGGGATGGAAGGAGTATAATAGAGGGACTTATAGTGTAATTAATTTTAAAAAAATTATACAAACATATAATGCAATTGTATTTATTTATAGTACAATTTTTCATTCTATAGTCATCTATAATGCATTTTTACATATTTTTACATTTTTTTACACTATAGGGACTTATTGTGTAATAATTTTTAAATAACTAAATATAGGGAAGTATAGTGCAATTTTTGTATACTATAGGAATTTATAAGTAAAACATTTCATTATATAGGGACCAGTAATGCAATTTTTCCACAACATAGTGACCTATTACTGACCTGCAAAGCAAATTTTTCATAATACAGGGACCTATATTGCAATCACCTAAAGAAAAAGAGGGACGGAGGGATTATAATAAGGACCTATAACGCAATTTTTATACTACATGGGCGTTTATTGCAATTGCCTTAAAAAATGATCATATAAGGATTTATAGTACATATTTCATTATATAGGGAACTATAATGCAATTTTTCATAATACAGGGACCTATAGTGCAATCGCCTAAAAAAAGGATCATATAAGGATTTATAGTACATTTTTCATTATATAGGGACCTATAATGCAATTTTTCATTATATAGGGACCTATAGTGCAAATTTTCATAATATAAGAACCTATAATGCAATTTTTCATAATATAGGGACCTATAATGCAATTTTTCAAACTATAGGGACCTATATAAAAATCACTTCAAAAGAAAAAAAAAGAGAATCATACCTTTTTACCATGTTCATAAGCCCGATCCAAAAGAAAAGAATATTCCAAATCTTCAAAACATTTTTGTAAAGAAGAAATAGGTTCATTAAAATAAACAGGTAAACAGACACGTGTCAAATCTTTTCCAACATTATCTTTAATCATTGACCAAAGACTCACTCCTTTTTCTTTCTCAACTGGATCAGGTAATTTATTTCTTCTTTTTATTATTTCAATTTTTTCGCTTTGACTAAGAGTTGACTCTGGAAAATTATCTAATGCTTCGAAAAAATTTATTTCTTCTTCATCTGATTGATCTTCGAGTTCTTGTTTTTCTATATCGTCTGATGATTCAGTTGTGCTCCATTCTGTTGTAAGGGTATTTTAGTCTTTTGTTATATTAATAATAAATAAATTGATTAAATAATTACCACTACATTTTCCACGGTTAGAATAACCGTTTTTCATTAATTGATAAGGACCATCATGTATTCCAGAAGATTCAACTTCAATATTAGCTGCCTATAAATAAAATAATAAATTTAATATTCCATTAAATTGAAAGAAGACAAAATAATTAAATAGGTTGCATGTGGGACCCACGTTCACTTATATCCCCTAGAATTTTCAGAGTTATCTTATTACGCTTTGATTTAGTATTTTATTCATAGAATACACTGTTTTTTTATAATAAAAATATAGGGAATCATAGAATAACTTAACTTGTAAAAAGTCACGCCATTAGGAACCTATAATTCAATTTTTGCATGATATAGGGACCTATAGTGCAATTAACTTGTAAAAAAACACGCCATTACAAACCTATAGTTCGATTTTTGCATAACATAGGGACCTATAGTGCAATTAACTTGTAAAAAAACACGCCATTATGAACCTATAGTTCACTTTTTGCATCATATAGGGACCTACAGCTCAAATTTTGCATAGCATAAGGACCTGAAATGCAAATTTAGCATAATCTAGGGACCTATAGTGCAATTAACTTGTAAAAAGAAAACTCCATTACCCCCGAACCCCCTAGAATTTTCAGAATTTTCAAAATTAATACCTACAGTTAACTTTTTGCACTATATAGGGACCTATATCTCAAATTTTGCATAGCATAAGGACCTATAATGCAATCTTTGCACAATATAGTGTGACATATAGTGCAATTTTTCACAATTTACAAATTTAATATCAAAGACCTATAGTTCACTTTTTGCAACATATAGGGACCTATAGCCCAACATTTTGCACACCATAAGGACCTATAATGCAATTTTTACACCATATAGCGACCTATAATGCAATTTTTCACGATAAATTACCAAAAAAACACTCTAAAAACACATAAACAAACTATCCAATCTAAAATCATACTTAAATATTAAAATTAAAAGATAAATAATTAAAACAAAATTTACCTCTAATTGTCTAATAGTATCCAATAAATTACACCTTTCTTCACAAAGAACTTCATATTGACCTTGAACTTGAGAAAACTCATTTAACATTATTTTCTCACAATCTTGAACAAGACCTTCATTTATACCTTCTTCAAGTAATCTTTTTTTAAGTCTTTCAGTATTTAAAGATATATTATTTGGTAATAATGAAATATTTATATCATTAAATGGTCTTAATGAAAATAAACTTCTGGTTAAAGTCAATGATTCAATCCATGCTAATCTTTCCTTCTTTGAATTTGTACGTAAATGAAGAGTTTTTGTAGCTGTAAATATATAAAATCTTCTATCATCTGATTTGCTTTCTCGAAATGATGAAATCTGTTAAACAAAAAAAAAATTGCAATTTAGTCCCTTTAAATTATTTTATTAATTTTTTTTGGTTACTCGTTGGATATTAAATTTTTTTAAGGTTATATTGGATTGATCATGAAAGTGACGTGTAGATAATTTTATTTTATTTTTTAGTCGTGAAGAATTAATTAATACAAAGCATCTCCATGGAAGAATATTCTATCTTTAATTTTCTACTTTTTTTTAGTCAAATTGAAATTTATATATTATAAGATTAAAACTTAAAATATTACTCCTATATTGGATTTGTTCTTAGATAGAGCATGAAAAATAAATAAAAATTAAAATTAGTTTTCCCATTTCATCACTATCAGGTCTTAAATTCAGTAAAAAAAGGTAAAAGAACTAATTATTATAATAAAAAGACGAAACTAGACAATAATAATTATCTAAAAAAAAAAAAAGAATATCCCATGGAAGAATATCCTATCCTTTTTTTTTTCTAGACAAACTGAAATTTATATATTATATTATATGGTTAAAACTTAAATTATTACTATATTGGATTTGTTCTTAGTTATACCACAAAAGATTAAAAATAAAATTAAAAATTAAAACTAAACATAGTTTCCCATTTCATTAGTATCCGTTTTTAAATTCAGTAAAAAAAAGGTAAAATACATTAAATTATTATAATAAAAAGAAGAAACTAGACAATATAAATTATCCAAAAAAAAAAAAGAAAGAATATCCTATCAGATTAAAAATTAAAAATATTACTACATAAAATTTGTTATTAATTATACCAAAAAGGGTAGTTTTCTACTTTTCTTATATCAATCTTTGAATTTAATAAAAGTAGAAAAAGAGCACTAACCTTTATAGCACAAAGGAGGATATAAGAACAAAAATATTTGGAAAAGAAAATAAAAAATGATGTGACCAGAGAACTAAAAAAAACATACACCAAGAATAGAAGCTAAAGAAACTAAACAACAAAATTATCTGTTAAGAAAAATAAAAGAAAAAAAAATGATGTGACTAAAGACCTAAAAGAAACATACACCAAAAATACAAACCCTACTTTAGTACTATCCACCTATTGAATCTGACCCACTTCAGATTAAGACATAGTTAATTGTTTGTTTGAAATTCATACAAAGATACGACAAAATGTTTTGTAATAACAATGACTTAACAGCTAGTTTTTTTTACAAATTGCACTATTAGTCCTTGTCTTTTTTGTTTTTTGTTCCAAGTCCTTGTCTTTTATAATAAAAGAAAGTATTTAAATAATGTCTTCTTAGTCACGGAAAACTATTGACTCTAGATCCACACACATAATATTTTATCATCCAAAATTAACTGACAATAAATAGTGAGATGGGGTATTGTATAATATAATATATGTTACTTTTTAAAAAAGATAGGGGTATATTTTTGACTATTTTACAAATACAAGGACAAAAGATGAAATTAGCTTTACTTAAAAGCTCAGATATCTAAGCTATTTGGTGACAGTAGATTGAAAACCACTTTTTTTTACCTGGAAATTGTACCTATTATTTTTAAAAAAAATTAAAAAAATAGATTTATTTTTCTCTCACATACACTATACAACACATGATGAGCATTTGCATGGAAATTAATGAGTTTTTTTTTTAATATTTATATTTATTTACCTTGAGATGAACAATGCCCGCGGTTTTTCCGGGCTTATTATTACGGCGGCTACTTCGACTCCGACCGAGATCTCCGATGAGTATGACGTCATCACCGGGTAATGTCTCCGGACGACGAGTTTTAGAGTAAGATAACACACCGTTTTGTAAAGTAAACCATCTGGATCTCCATCCTTTACCGTAATTAGTCCATTTGTATAAAATCCCTGCCACGCTACTACCACAACCGGCGGTGACACCGGCGGCAACACCATCGGCATTGATATCAGATCCACCGTAAAAGGAAGTAACAACGGCTGAGCCAGTTCGTAATAGCTGTGGTTGTGGAGATTCATCGCCGATCACCGATGTAGCGCCGCCTCCACCGCTGCAATTACTTTCCAAGGAAATACAACACAGCGGATGCATTTCCCTTACACGCATTTTCCGATCAGAATTGAAAATTTGGTTTGTTTTTTTATAAGTAATACATTTAATATAATCGAATCGTGTATTACAGATATTACAATCTTATGTGTTTTAATGGTTTTAATGGTGAAGTGATAGATAGAGAGAGGTGAACGAGAAAGAGAGAGAGAGAGAAATGAGTTGTGTTATGAAGTGAAGTTAACGAAGTGGTTTATGGTTGTTAGTTTAAACAAATGGGAAAATAGATGGGAAGTTTATATAGTGTGTGGGATGGTGCTAAAGACTAGGGGTAAAATAGTCATACAAAATATTACATTTGGTTTATTCTTTTGTCATGGAAATGTTTAGATCTAGAAAAATAACTACGGTTTTACACTTTTAGTCAATGTCGTGTTGAAAAATTATATAATTGGATAAGGATAAGTTGGAATTAATGAAACAAAGAAAAATTATCCCGACAAAACTCAATCGACAAAAAACATGACATAAGATATGTTGACTGTTCTGTAGATGGTATGTAAAGGGTTTGAATTTTGAATGGTATGTAAAGGGTTTGAATTTTGTGCGAGATGGATTATTTATAGGTGAGATCTATAATTGTAATCATTGAAACGTGGGTAGTTAAGGTAATTAATTCTATAATTTATTTCATGTGTCATTTTAAATGACAAATGGGATAAGGAACCCCGGGAGGTTTGAATATTATGGGAGATGGATCCCTTATAGGTGAGATTAGTTGTGCCAATTTTATACCCTGGTTGGTTGAGGTATATCCCACTATTTTATCTCATCCACCCTTTTTAAAGGAATTCACCATATGGGATAAAGGACCCTTAGGTTAAGGTCAAATATTATGACTTAGATCAGTGGTGGCAACCCTGTAACTATCGTTTTGTTAAGGCATATTGTGCAATTAATTACCTATTTTATCATTCACAAATGCATGGGGTAAGGTATCTCTATAGTTGGGGTTATATAAGTGGTGACAACCCTTAAAGCCTGTTGGTTGAGCCATAACATGTGGTTTAGATCATTTAGCATTTGCAAGGGCATATGAGGGTAAGGTTCCCCTAACATGGGGGTTCAGATTTAGTGGGAAATGAATCCTTTGTAGTTGAGATTAATGGCGACAATTCTTGGACTCTGGTTTGTGACGACATGTCGTGTGATTGGTTTACCTCATTTACTATTTCAAAAGGTATGGGTAGGAGACCATTATCGTATTGGTGAGACCAATGGTGACAATATTTGGATCTTGGTTTGTAAGGGAATAGCTTGCGAGTAGTCGTATTTACCATTATTAAAGATATATGTAGCCTAGTGTGAATGTTCAAACTTTGTGGGAGACAGGTCTTTTGTAGCTCAGATCCACCCTTCAACCCTAGTTCAGTGAGCGTTATCAAACAATTTACGTCATGTATTAGTTCTAAATGCATTGGACTAGGGGATCCTTATAGTACTGGTCCACCTAAAATCAGTAAAATTATAATTATTATATTACACATGTTAAATTATTCGCAAACATTCACTTATAAATTATAAGTAAAATTATTTTTAAAAGAGATAGTTATTTTCTTAGGATAATTTTGTGATATATACATAATTTTAAATAAAATTAGACTCAAGAGCATGTAGATGAAGAGTAAGAGTAAGACGCTTCTATGAGTAAAATGTAATTCCAATCTTTTTAAGCTAAATTGATGCATTGTTGATTTATTTTATGATGGTCAAAATAGAAAAATCTAGAAGCCCACTATCTCGGAGTGACCACACTCATCTTATGGAAAATGATCTTATTCTCTAAAATCCTGTATTTCTTCAATTTTGGGAATTACGAGATCACTAGGATTCCTGCTTGTATCATACTACGTCACTTACCAAGCAAGCATGCACAAACCTCAAAATAGCCATTTTAGCTTCGCAAGTGGGGAAACCTATTAGAACCGATCGGGTTAATATGGTTAACAAGGACATTTTTTATGCTTGGGTTCTTATCGAGCTCGACTCGAGTAATATACGAAAAAGTTTTATTGAGCTTGCTTCACCCAAAGGTAAGGATCATATTGGTTATTTGGGATCCGGATAAAGTTGAAGTCAAGGTTTTATCTATCAAGCCTCAAGCAATTCATTGCAATGGAGTATGCAAGACAACTTCCTTAAGCATATATACTTCCTTTATATAGTTATTAAATGATAATATTGAGATAAGAGACTTATGGAGTAATTTGGTCTAGCATGCTACTACTTTTGATGAATTGTAGCTTTTATTATGAGACTTAAATAATATTTCAACACATAACAAGAGAAATAATGGGTGACCAATCACGATGAGTGATTATTATGAATTCATCACTTGTTGCAATGCACTTGGATTAGATGATCTACAATAATCTGGACAATTGTTTACTTGGCATGACAACTGTATTTTAATTATAATTGATGGAGACATAGGAAATAGGAAACTTGAATTCTTGGATCATTATGTTCATGGGGAATTCTTGCCTAAATTGAGTGTTCCGTATCATTCCACATGCATTGTGACTATGTTTCTTCAAAGCATTACAAGAGTTACACTATTTTGCTTCTTTAGTATATGGACAGACCATGAAAAGTATGGGGAGGATGTGAATATTAGTTGGAACAAAGAGAAATTTAGAGGAACCAAACAATTTTGGTTATGCAAAAATCTCAATAATCAAATGTCCGGCTTTTCAAATCTGAATAAAAAAACACTTACCGCATATATCCAATAGGTCTAAAAGAGCTAACGACACCTTCAACGAGGACGAAATCCATCTCCAACAAGATACGACCAACCATTCAACCTTTGAGGATATTGTAGAGTTTCGAAAAATAGCTACTAGACAAGAAAAGGTGAAATTTTGTTTCCTTCAACAAAATCTAAAAGTGGTTATGTATTGAAGAGTAATAGTCTTCAAAATTATTTCATGCCATTATGAAAAGTAAACAAAAAAGAAGATTCATTGAAATTTTTTTGATTGCCTAACAGAGAAGAAACTACTTCAAGAGAGCAAGTTTATGATACATTATGGACCACTTAGAGAGCTTGTTGGGTACTATAGTTGATACAAAAAATATGGATTAGAGTATGTTTGATTGGGGTATAGTGTTAACGCGTGAACAATGGATTCAATTATGTGGAAAGATTAGCGATGAGGATATTAAATATGTGATCTTTAGAATTACTAGTGACAAGGTTCTGGGACCCGATGGATATTCATCATTTTTATCAAGAACATTTGGTTGGTAACGAGGTCATAGCGGCTATTTCAGATTTTCTTACGTTTGGGGTTTCGCCAAATCAAGTAAATTGTATTATCATTGCACTAATTCCAAAAAAAGTCTTCTTTTAAAGTTGAATAATGTCGACCTATTTCTTGTTGTAATTTTATATATAAAGGAAAAACACTGATAATCGCGGATAAAATGAAATTCGTCTTCGATGATCTTGGGGATAATGCTCAAAGTGCATTATTTTGGGTAGGTTAAGATTCGATAACCATATCATACAAGAAATTATAAGAGGTTATAACAACATGAGTAGTTCTATGGGATGCATGGTATTTATGGATTTATGCAACGCTTTCGACTCAGTTTCATCTGATTGTCTACATGAGGTACTAAAAGGGCTTGACTTAACTCCTCGTTATGTGAGATAGATTATGACATGTGTTACTTCACCTTTATACTCGGTTGCGATTAATGGAGAAGTTTGTGAATTTTTAAAAGGAACAAAAGACTTGAGGAAAGGCGATCTACTACTAACCTATCTTTTCATTCTATGCCTTGAATATCTCTCACGTCTCTTGAAGAAAGAAATAGAAAACATGTTTCATTATCATTCGATATGCAAAATTTTTAAAATAACGCACTTGATTTTTGTCAATGTTCTCATGTTGTTATCTAAGTGTAACCTAGATTTTGTAAAATTATTATCAATTGTTTGAAAACCTTCGGTAATTGCTCGGGTCTCTGGTTGAATGTGGAAAATTCAAATATATATTATTTAGTAATTAAAACAGAGAATCTCGAGGTGATTTCAAATATTACACAACTTTCTAAAGAGGAAATGTCATTTAAATACCTCTGGGTCCCACTTGGACCGCCGGTTTTATTATCTCTTTATTAGCCACTTATTGACAAGTTGGAGAGTCACGTGCGTTTTTGTAACACTCTTTCAGTTTCTTATACGGGAAGATTGGAGTTTATCTGAATCATGTTATAAGGTATGATTTTCTTTTTGGCTATCTATTTTTTCCGTGCCGATTTATGTGAAAAATTGTTTTATTAGCATTGACCGGAATATTTTTTGGAATGGAAAGGTTCCTCAAATCAAATGGAAAGAAATTTGCTCGCCCAAAAATTAAGGAGGACTTAGCCTCAAGAATCTAGGCATGGAATAAACCACCTATTATGAAAATGTTATGGGGAAAAGGATTCTTTGTGGATTAAATAGGTTCATAGAGAATATTTAAAAATTAATATATTCAGGAATGAAAAGTAGTTAAAACCGACATACCTTTGTTAAAGGAAATTTCTGGATTGAAAGATGAATTAATGGTTTCTCATGAGTATGTGGGAGGCAAAAATATTATAATAAAGTAGTTTGGATGGAGAACTTAAATGAAGCACCTCATATTATTATTTTCGCCGCCAACAATTTCTCAATTAATGAATATCTTATCTTGTACAAAACACTTTATGATATTTTCACCAACGATCTCTTCCTATGTCATAAACTAATATTATTTGAGATTTTAGTATCACACCAAAACACGCGATCATTGTATAGATGGTTTTGAAGAAAATGCTACACACGAAAGATAGAATGGTGTATATAAAACATGACCCTGTTTGTGGGATGTGCGGAGATAACGTTAAAACAAATTATCATCTTTTCTCGAATGTTCTTTTAAAAGTTATGTTCGGAACAATGTGAAACATTGACCGGGTATAGTAAAGGAGATGAAAACTATCTCAAACTTACTCAAATAACTTAAAAAGTTGAAAGATGAAAAAAATTGAAAAAAAATCAATGAATAAAATATAAGGAACAAATTATTGTTGAAGAATATCATCTTATCTTAAGAGGTTTTTTTAAAAGAAGTGAAAGTGTACACGTTTAGGATATTATATTCATTATACCCTTATCTTTTTATTATAGATGATATTGTTTTTGTTATATATGGACTTAATATTAGTTAGTTTCTTAGTTTGTAAAAATTATTTCAAAGTGGATTTAAGTAAATATAATTTGGCCGACCAAAAAAAAGTAAATGTAATTTACATTACTCTGATTTCTTTTTTTGATTCGAATTACTCTGATTAATACAACTGTTTATTTAATAAAAAACATTAAAAAGAAAAACATGTAAGTTTATAGGAATCGAGAGTATAAAATATCATGACACATATATCATATAACATTACAATTGTCACAATGCATCATGTTTATGACAAATGTCACGAGTGTTATAAAATGAATAACCATCGTTAATTATGTCATTTGAACCCATGATTTATCAAAATAAAACCAAGATTTACCTTTTACACTCTAAATTGCATCATGTGTATGAGTTAGATCAATTAATTAATTTAAAACTCTACGGCCAAAGTTTGACTCAGATCCGACTCATAACTCACACTACCAGTTTTAGTTGTATTAAAATCTTTCATCTCTATTTCTATATGCAACAATTTTTTTTATATGCCACTATTATTAATACATAATTTTGCATCCAAATGTTAGTGATATTGGTAATTAACAAATATAAATAATTACATGTCTCTATTTCGTATTGATCTGGCTTTTGAAATGGTTATTGATGAAAACGAGGAAATTGAAGATGACACTTGGAATGAATATGAAGATGAAGAACATATCCAGGTTAATAGCGATGATGAACCTATAAATAATAGCGGATATGACACTGACTAGGGGAAAAATTTATTTGTTCATTTTTCTTTAACTTATTAGAATGTATTTTGGATTCGAGTTTTGAAATTATTTTGATAAACAACTACATTTGACTCAAACAGTTGACCAAGTACCCCATACCCCTACATTTGAGTCAAATAGTTGACTAAGTACCCCAAACCACTACATTTGACTTAAACATATGATCAAATACCCCCAAACCCCTACATTTGACTCAAACAGTTGATCAAATACCCCAAACAGCTACATTTGACTCAAACAGTTGACCAAGTACCCAAAACCACTACATTTGACTCAAACAGTTAATCAAATACCCTAAATAGCTACATTTGACCAAGTACCCCAAACCCCTACATTTGAGTCAAATAGTTGACTAAGTATCCCAAACCACTACATTTGACTCAAACAGTTGATCAAATACCCCCAAACCCCTACATTTGACTAAAAAAAGATAGTATAAAATGTTATTGGGGAGAATTAATAATTGTATAATATGTTAATTGTGAGAAAAAATACCGACGACATTCTTAGGTTTACCGAAAACATTCAAACTTTGAATGTCGTCGTTAAATTTTTATCGACGACATTCATATTACAACTCGTCAGTAATGTAAAATGAAATTTTTATTGGCCAGATTGGGCGCCCAAAATTCCCACCCAAACTGTTTATCGACGAATTCTAGAAATTTTTCGTCGGTAAACAGGGACACGCAATAGTCGTGCAGCCACGTGTCCAGTTTACAGACGACAAGCGTGTCGTCGGTAAACAATTTTCATTATAAACCCTAACCGAGGCTCATTTCTGCTCATCCTCTTCACAAAAACACTCCCAAAAATCACGAGTTCGAGTATCTCCGATGTATTCTAAGCCGTTACTACATCAAAACAACACTAAATGTAAGTGATTCCATGCCAAAAACTAGTGTTTATTCATTGATTTTGATTTTTCTTAAAATCCAATTCTAAATTTTTTTGTTTGTGTTTTTTGTTTCCTCTTGCTTGGCATGGATTACTGGATGTGTTCTTCACAATTTCCACGTAATAAGTACACAAATTCCGAATCAAAATCCTTTTTTTATTGAATTTTTTTTTGCTTCGTATTTGATTTCTATTATTGTGTTGATATTAGAGATTGTTTAAATGTTATATTGAGACAAAAACAACATGTGATTCGGATTTATTGTAAATTTTAGCAAAATTAGGTTTTTTTGTTTTTTGGATTTTTGGATGTTTATGTGATTAATTTGTAATTATGTTGTGTAAATTTAGGCTATTAGATATTGTGTATGGCTTGTTTTAAGATTTTTGGAAATATAGGGACTAAGTTGCAATAAATTAAGGGTATTTTTGCTAAGTTATAAAATATAAGGACCTATTTGCAATTTATAGTATTTGGACATTAAAAAATAATTTATAGGTATTTTTGTCAATAAAAAAAGTATAAGGACCTAATTGCAAATTAAAAAATATTAATCAGCTATTACAATAGACTTTAGAGGTATATTTGTCAATTTTTAAAATATAAGGACTTATTTGTAATTTATAATATATGGACATTAAAATAATTTATAGGTATTTTTGGGATTTTGAAAAATATAAGGACCTAAATGCAAATTTAAAAATATTTTATAGAAATTATAATATACTTTAGGGGTATATTTTCCAATTTTTAAAATATAAGGACTTATTTGCAAATAAATAGAAACAATATGAATATTATACTATTAATTAGGGCTATTTTTAGAAATTTAAAAACTATAAGGACCTAATTTATTATTTTAATTAAATCGTAGATGGCCGATGTAATGTCTAGGAGACACGGTGGGGATAATAACGGGGAGGGTCCGCCTAAGAGTCCGAACCGTAACCTCCAGGACTGTAACCAACCGCCCGATAATATAAACTAATCTACAAAATTCTATTAATATAAATTAATAATTAATAAATACTATTTGATTTAACAGTTATGCGAAAAAAATGACCCCGAAGCGTCTCTACTCTCAAATCAGTCGAAGACGCGAAAGAAAAACTCGGCGGGCCCTTACCCGTGGACTTTTGTATCCTCGACGATACATGGAATACCAGGGTGAGTATGGTAAGCATGTGGCCCAGGTGGTGGGGGCCGCAATACGAGATGCAGTGACGTCGTACTATAACAGGTGGAGTGACGTCCAAGACCGCTACAAAGACTCGATTGTAAACTCGAGGAGTTTTTCAACCTCGATGAGTGGAGGGCGCGAACAGATTGGGAGAAAATCAAGAGAAAGATGAACACATCTCAGGCCACTGCCTATAGGAGGTGGAAGTACGATCTTAAGGCTGACTACTTCGATACTGAACAGAGTCCTCCGAATGTGGTTCCCGAGGTTTGGAGGAGAACCTGTGAGATGCTTCGTGACCCGAATAAAGCGGTAATATAAAAGTTTAATTTATTAGTCTTTAATTATTTTATCATTTTATTAGTATTTAATTATTTTTTTAACTTAAATTGTAACACGCTCAGACCGAGATAAATAAAAAGAATAGGAAAAAGCAGTCGCAGCAGAATAAGTCAGGTTCGAGGAACCAATCCCAGACTCGACATGAAATTATTGAGGTATATAATTTATTAGTTATTTTATTAATTTAATTTTTTATTCATTATTATTTGTTATTGTATATTCTGTAGGGGAAGCTGAATATTGATACTAAGGATCCCTTGAGTTTTGTGGACGAGCAGACCCAGGAGGAGGTGCCACTTCCGCCAATAGGCGGTTACTTCGAGTACTTGGGCTATGACCAGGCTAAGGGTACCTGGCGGGACGGAAGATGGTAACAAGCTAGTGTAAGTGATTTTTTATAGTTTTAAAAAAATTATTTAACTTTAAATTTAATTTTTTAATACTTTAATTAATTATCAAATTGAAATTTAATTACAGGGCATTTATCGTGAGAAGCTGAAAGGTAAGGTTATCGAGGCGGGATCCCAGGCTGAAGATGTTCTGGTGGAGGAACAAATCGGTGCGATGAAGGAGACAGTCCAGGAGGCAATGTTCTAAAAATCGGCCTAGGCGGCCGCCTAGGCGCTAGAAGGTAACTGAACTTCCAGAAATGACCCAGACGGCCCTAGAAGGTCCTAGGCGGGTTTAGGCGGCGCCTAGGCGGTCTGAAGCTAAAAAAAATTAAAAAAACCTATTTTTTAATACAAAAAAAAATTAAAAATTATTTTTTAACCCAAAAAATTATATAAATTTATTTTAAAAATTATATAAATTTAAAAAAATATTTAAATAAATATCAAAACCGCCTAGCAAGAAAACGCCTAGGCTCCTCCTAGTACCCTGGGCGCTCGAAGGTGGTCGACCGCCCGCCTAGCGCCTTTTAGAACTCCGCCAGGAGGTGATGCGACCACCGAAGAGTAGACACTGGATCCCAGCCATTGGATTCGTTCGGAAGACACCCAAGACTACTATTGTGCCAGACCCGACTGCACAGCATAACACGGAGCTACTCCAGAGGATCTTGGTGGGTATGAACAAGCTACGCGAGCATCAGGGATTTCAGCTGATACCTGGTGCAGCCACACCATCGACCGCCTCCACACTATGTTGTAGATCTTGGTTTTGAGGCCTAGGCGGTCGACCCGGGCCTAGCGCCTAGGCAAGATTACACGGGGCCTAGGCGAGATTACACGGGGCCTAGGCGGAATTATACGGTTCTGAATCCTGATGTGTAATTTTATATATTCAATAATATATATGTAGTAATTATAGCAATTTTAACTATTCAAGTCATAAAATTCATCTAACAACACTATAGTATATATATAAAAATACTAAAAAATTGAGTTATAATATCAATTTAGAAATTCTCGAGAATAAGAAAAATAACAAGAAGGCATATGCGGGCATGTTTTGCCATTGAACGGCGCCTAGGCGGCCATTTTTTGCCATTAATCGGTGCCTAGACGGGTTAGGCGCCTATTCCACAGCGACTAAGGCGCTAGGCAAAATCGCGTAGAGTTTTAACTAGGCGTAAGCGCCTGAGGGGGGAGTTGACGCCTAAGCAGGGAGATCTACAGCATAGCCTCCACATCTACTCCAGATTTTATAGAGACGATGCTCCGGGGGTTGAATGAATCTAGATCCGCCGCAAGTCTTCCTCCAGTCCACCGTCCCGAGTCCCCCCGAGCTGAAGATGAAGATGACGATGAAGATGATGATGATGATAATGAGCGTTTGGATAATCCATGATTTTGATTTATTTTATCTAGACTTTTATTTTACTGTGTTTGACTTTATATATTTTATTATTAGTTTTTTTTTGGACGCTAACTTTATATATTTTATTACATTTGACTTTTACTATGTTTGACTATTTATTCCGGGTGTTTGACTTTTTATACCCGAAATTTGACTATTTCTGGTATTTTTACATTTTTTCAATATATGTGATGTTTTTTATTTATTACTCTAGTTTATTAATATTAAATTGAAAATACAAAACCAAAAAAATACAAATTTAAATAAAATTAAAAACAAATAAAAAATTAAATTTAAGAAAAATACATAAATAGCGACGACAAAGTCGTCACTAAACTTATTTAAAAAATAAAATTCAATTGTTTCGTGATAAAAAAAAATTATTATATTAATACCGATGACTAAAGTCGTCGGTAATTAATAGCAATACCGACGACTTAGGTCGTCGGTAAACTTGACCACGATTAGGGGCGAAATAGACCGTGTTCGTCGGTAATACGGAGAATTACCGACGGATCTCTAAGGACGAAACGATACCGATGACGTGTCGTCGGTAACGTGTTTTACCGACGAATTATGGGTTTTTACCAACGACATTTGTCGTCGAACAAATGGTTTGTTGTAGTGAAAAGATTACAATCAACGTCTGACGATGAAGGCCACGAAATTAGGATAACCTATCCTCGCTGAAGCTTACGACGACGAACACGCAAACTACATCGACGGTATGTGACATCCCTGAAGGTCTTGTTTTCTACAGTGTTATTCAATTATCAATTTTGCAATAGTATCAATAAACATTTAGTATTTTATATTAAGTGAATTTCTTGACACGAGAGTAACCCTAGAATATTAGAAGACACCCTTTTTGAAATTTGTCTCAATGCATAAATTCCTCTTTACTTGTATAATGCACCACCCAAAATCTTTCATTTTTTTTATAGCAATCCATGAAAGACACTTGAAAAGGTGTAATGTATTCATAACCCTGTTAATAGAATCAAAGTCTATTTTATAAAAGACTACTAAAAGGATCTCAAAAAAAAAAAAACTAATATTGAGAATCTCACGTTAAAGATAAAAAAATAAGAATTCTTGCCATCCAAGTGAACACATTCATTTTACTAGCAAAGATATCTAGTATAATTTTTCCTGTCTTTCAAAAGATTATTACACTTGTTTTTACACATATATTAAGAAATGATATTTTTTATTCATGTGATTACTAAAATACCTTTTATAAAATCTCTTGATATTTTAAATATTTATCACAAATATAAAATATACAATTTAACAAGGAATAGAAATAATATAATAAGTAAAAAGTGTCTTAATTTTATCTTTTATTGACTATTATTTTAATATTAGTGATAATCTTTTGAAACAAAGAAAATAATTATCACTTAAAATCTAAATTTTCATTTATTTTGATAAAAAAAAAACTTTTGTTTATAACCATTGAAAACTAAGACATAGTAATATAAGAGTTTGAATCCAATTAATGATATTTTAACTTTCTTTTCATATATGAGTTTTAAATGGAAAAAAATATAATTGATGGTCATCTTTTTTTTTTTGGGTACGTGTATGATACGGGGCAGCTTGCACGCACCACGACTAAACCTAAGAGGATATACACGTCTTCCCATGATATTTCCAAATAATCATAACTAGATTATACCCATATTCAGGAAGGGGTTCGAGTCTTGTATCTTTTATTTTATTAAAAAAAAATTAAATCATATATTCTTTTTTTTTAAATAATAAAAAAATAGCAAAACTTTGTCCACTCATTCTTAAATTGTTGATAATAAAATTCAAAGATGGTATCTAACAATCGTGTTTTTCGGATGTCAAATTTCATAACATTTCTGGATGAGATTTTAACTCTAGATTTTAACATTTCTGGATGAGTACCTTTCATGATCCATACATCTTGGGGATAACGTGTAACAAAATATTTTAATTTTATTAGTTTAATAACTGATTCTTCTCGACGGAAATAAACAACTCAAAAAAAGCATAAATAGTACTCACTTCTATGTTATGCGTTGTACTTTGAACAAAAAAAAAAGGTTATGCGTTGTACAATTACGCGATTTTTCCACTACACGAGGATGAGGATACTCGTGCATGCCTAGCTTGGAGCAAACTTCAAGCACAAACAAGTGCTCCTAAAAGTAGATTTTCTTTGTAAAACCCTATAAGTAGATCAGACGCATACTGCTTAGAGTAAGAAATCTCTTTAAAATTATTTATACTGAAATTGTCTATTTATATATATTATCCATTTAAGAGTTTAAAATACATTTTTTTCTACTTTTCTCACTATTACTCTTATTAAAATATTAAATTTATATTTCTAATACACATTTAAAATACTTTATTAAGGTTATTATTGTAATGGTGAATGCATTTATTATGTTTCTTAATACATGTGAAAAGCTAAGTGGACAAATTTAATAGAACAGAAGGAGTACCAAAAACATTATTAGCAGAAAACAGTTTGTTGAAATTGACAAATTGACAATAATAATATTTTCTTTATTACTAAATAAATATCCATTTATTAAATAAATTATTCAGTTTTAATATTAATATATTTTTCTTAACTTTTTTTACTAATATTTTTATTAAATTATTAAAATTTATATTTTTAAAATATATTTAGAATATCAAAACATTTTATAAAAATATATTAATAAATGAGAATTCAATCATTACACTTATTAAACTATATGTGAAAAAATAAGTAGACATTTATTTAAAAATAAGAGTGTAATAATTTTATTTTTATTTAGAGAGAGAGAGAGAGAGAGAGAGAGAGAGAGAGAGAGAGAGAGAGAGAGAGAGAGAGAGAGAGAGAGAGAGAGAGAGAGAGAGAGAGAGAGAGAGAGAGAGAGAGAGAGAGAGAGAGAGTTGAATTTTGGTCAAAACAATGTAAGTAAAATACTAAACGTTTAGTGAAATTAAAAGGAGTTGTCTTTGTCTAGAAACAAATTCAGACTTAAGATATAGCCTGCATGCATGCATGGACCACATCATCTAATCTTTGATATGCATGTTATAGCAGTTGCAGCCATCGATCGCTTCAGATAACTATTGGTGCAGGCATGTCATGTTGACCGGAAATTGAATTTATCCAACTTCTACTATGACTGCGCCACAACATTTTGGACCACCTCTTCTCCTGGTAGCTCTGTGGAATCCTACTACTGATCTATTCTAGAACCTCACCTACATATTTGAATACTACCAACTTTCACACCCCAAGAACATTCAATAAAATGAACAACAAGGTACATGCATACATATATGTACATGGGTTACCCCATTAATAACATTTAAATAAACGTACACTTGAATTTGCTAATTTGACATATGATATAAATCAGATCATTTGTGTCTCCAGAGTTTTTTAAAATCAGGATAGTATATAGACTATATAAAAAGCTGGCAAAAAGTCATGCGTCTTAAGCTATTAATATTGATGAAATTTGTTTTTCATTAAAATTAATACGTAATAATAAATTTTACAAAACCTTGTGATTTGTGAAAACATTGTTTGAAGAAACTCCATTGTCGACAAAATCTTCACAAATGTAAAAATACTGCATATTCATCGAACAAAAAAAATGAAAAAGAGTACTGTGCATATTCAAAACTTTCATTCGATATATCTGAATCAGCATCAGATTATATATCTCGTATTTGTTTTAGTAAATTAAAATAAACGCATTTTTTATTACATATGAGAACCACTTTAGACTCGGAGTTATTGACTCTGTTTGAACATGTACCTCTCGATTGAATGACTAAGATCTTGGCCACTACACTAATTTATACGGGTTAACGCATTTCCTATTACTAAATTCATAAGAGATATTAAGATCTATGAAAAGATTTTTTTTGAAAATCACATTATAGTCTTTTGGTTAGTTATAATTGGTGTTAAAAATTTTATACCATAAAATAACTTCAAAACAAAAATAATTAGACGATTGAGTCGAAACTCAGAAGGTCCATAGTTATAATATATTATCTAAAATGTCTCATCTTATCATTAATAAAATTGATTAATTTGTTCCCGTATTATATAATAATTTTAAATTAAATTTATGTGCAAAAGATATATCAACATGTATATTTGGAAAATAAGGTCCCGTAAAAATATTTGAAAGCTAAATTACAACAAAAATAATGTCAAAAATACACCATCAATCATGCTAATCTATGCTGATAATCATTTCACACACATTCTTAAAAAGACACCACCTATTTCATTATAAGAAAACAGGAGAAAACGTTAAAACGATGTTATTTTTAGCAAAATTTTGCCGCCGCGCTACCTGGCTTCATTTTATAATGCCCAGAAGCGGAGCCAGGAATTTTCGTTAGTAGGGTCAAGGAGGTTCGGGGGCAACGACCCCAATTTTTTTTACCGTATTTACACGATAAGTGTGTATATTATGCAAAAATTGCAAATAGGTCCTTATATTATACAAAAATGGACAATAGGTCCTTATATTGTGTAAAGATTTTAATATAAGTCTCGATATAATTTTTTTAATTAATTATCCTATAAATTCCTTTTTTTATACAAAATAATATATATTTTTTTGTTAGAAAATAAAGAAATCTTATAAATAAAATAATTTATAGTCTAATAAAATAAATTTTAAAAGTTAAAGGGGGCCAAATGAATATTTTTAAAAAGTTTGTGGGTTAATTACTTATAATTTTTATAAATTTTTTTTTTTTATGAAAAATAAAGGGGGTCCATGGACCCCCTGGGTACCATGTAGCTAGCTCCGCCCTTGATAGTGCCGACGCTTTTAGCGAAACGTCTCTATTACGTTGTATTATTAGAGACACATATTCCAAAGCGTCGTTTATTCCTATTGCGCTGCCAAACTGGATATAGGTATTATGGACCCTTTGGCTCTATGCGTCGATAATTTAGTGGAATAAATGACGATACAAATTAGACTAGAGTCACCAAAATAAATGGCGACACTTTTTAAATTTGCGTTAGTATATTTCAAACCAAATGACGATACTTTTTGAACTTGCGTCGATAATATTTCATACCAAATGCTAACGCTTTTTAACCTTGCGTCGATATTGTTTACAAACCAAATGCCTATTTGAAAGTTGTGTCGATAATATTTCAAACCAAATGCAGACACCTTTTAAACTTGTGTCGATAATATATCAAACCAAATGCCAACGCTTTTGAAGGTTGCGTAGATAATATTTTAAACCAAATGCTGATGTTTTTTTAACTTGCGTCGATAAATATACCAGACTAAACATATCACAAATAATACATTTATATTAATTATTTAGACCAATATATCCTAAATTCAAATTCATTGAAAAATCGAGAAATGTAGTTTAATGGAAAAAAATTACATTCAAAATATTCATATCCAATCCATCAATATTACGCAACATAAGTATGAAACATGATTTCAAAATCATATATTTTGTCCAAAGTAATATATATATATATATATATATATATATATATATATATATATATATATATATATATATATATATATATATATATATATATATATATATGTTTTTAGCTTAGAAAGCATGCATCTGCTCGAATATTAAGTTCACCTGAGCTTGTAATTGAGCTTGTTGTCTTAACGATTGACCTTGAGCATTTATCTCAGCTTGCAACCGAATGTCTTCTCAAACTTCTTGAGTTTGTGAATGAGCTTATTGAACTTTCAACCGTGCTTTATCAATTACTAGAAATATTCATCTCGCTCACCAAGACATCATTATTCGAGCCTACAAAAGATAATTTTTAAAACTATTTTAATTCTTGTTAAATAGTTTCAATTAGCATAAAAAATTGAATAATATGATATACCATCTCATGACATCTTGAAGCATAACCTTGTCTTCAACAAGTATGAGGTACTTGTAGTGCCATCCAACCATCTTTTGTATTCGTGGATATTTTCTTTATTTTAATATTTATAAAGGATGTTATATTAAATCCACTAATTATAAATAGTATATTATTTATAAAATAATATATATCATTACCTCATACTCTTTAGTAGCCCACAAGTTGACCAAGAATTTCTAATGAACAGAATCGACTCTTTCGTCTTTTCTGGTTACGGTTTTGTTCATGTTATATTCTTTTAATTGTTTAGGCTCATAATGCTTTTTTCTTAGTTCGTGTTTCCACGATTTCCATATTTTTCCAATATCTTTGAAGATATAGTTCTTCATAGTCTCTTCATCAAATGTAAAATATTGATACATGTACGAGAAACAAACAAATATCAAGGATAAATTTGAACAAATATGTACATAAAATCTATTTTCATAGTAATTCCTACTTTTAAGTAATTGAGTTGATCATCTTTGAAAGTAATGGGCATTTTATCCCACCTTTTAAAGGTTAGAGGGCTTAGGACCGAGTTTCTAGCTATGATACCACATATGGTTTCAAATTGGACTGCATTTTTACCAATAGTTTGGCCAAATTGGTTACAAGAAACTTCTATTTTTCCTGTGTTGGTCATGTTCTAAACCCTCTTTAACAACATCGGCCCTCTTGGATGCAATGATGGTTGTCTGCAAGAAAAAACATACATTACAGTAAGCTCTTTTGGTCTCTACTTTTCCACATTGACTTATAAATTACTGCTACCAAATATTTCATTTTGAATAATTATTGTAGCAAAAAATTCTCTTATGGATTTAAAGAACAAATTAATTAACCCAAAAATAACGTTATCGGAAAATTCATAATGTTAAACTATCTTATATTGTTACAATATACTATAACAATATAGTGTTACGCTAGATAATTTGAATATCTTAATATCAAAGTAATTACAAAATCCAAGAATGGAAAGTTAGAAAAAATGTGAAATCATTGACGTCTATATTTTGTCTAATTGAAAATGTTTGAGTTAGAGAATATTTCTTGTTCACAGAACTAAGTAATCCTAGATTTTAATGTCACAATAGAGAATTATGTCTTTTATGTTATTAAGTCCACTATTCGTGTGGCAGACCTAATAATGTATCAATTTTTCTCCAATAACAAATGATCCTAAAAGTATTAGAGTGATGGACCTATTGCTTTCTATAGCTTACTTTCTTACGATAACGTACATATCATCATTCGAAAAGACTTACTCGAATAAATTGAATATATTGCTATCATTCGCTTCTATAAACTATAGCGTTAGAACTATAATTTTATTAGTATTCGTTATTGTACCTGCATTTCTATCTACAATTTACCCTTAGTAAGAGATTCAAGGCATCCAATATTTAATTTACTGGATATATAACTTTAGGATTATATATGACTTACAAATTCATTAAGTAAATAATTAGAAAACCGACTAAGATTGATTCGTAATCTGATACTCCCTTTGTCCACTTACGTTTGTCCTACTTTTTGTGGCACAAATCTTAAAAAATACATTACTTACATACTCTCTTTACTATATTACCCTTATTCATTAAGTATAAGGTCATTCATTGCACCATTGTTTTAACTAATTAGTTAGGGGTGATATTGGTAAAATTTGAGAAAAAATGTCTTGATAATTATTGTTGGACAAATATTGTAAAAGGACAAATATTGTTAGACACCTCTTTTTAGAAATAAGGACAAACATAAGTGGACAAAGGGAGTATGTAGTTTCAGCTTTTAAGGCACGCGACGGATCTTAGTCGTGGAGATTCTCGGAATATTATACTTGGATTAGCGAGTGATGGATTTAATCCCTTTGTAGATTCCAATAATCCATATATCATATGTCCAGTCATTTTGCTTTCGTACAATATACCTCCATGGTTAAGCAAGAAGCATACGTCATATATAGTGTCAATGCTCATCCTATAAAATGACTCACCGGGTGATAAAATTGATATTTTCCTTCAACCACTCATTGAGGAATTATTATAGTTGTGGGATGGGGTAGAAACATATGACACGAATAGTAATGAAATGTTTTTTATGTGAGCTGCATTGATATGGACTTTAAATTATTTTCCAACATATGCCATTATCATGTTGGAGCACTAAAGGTACATATGCATGTCAATGTTGCGCTGACTAGAAAAAAACCAAAGTGGTTAAAGAATGGAGGGAAAATTTGTTATCTAGAGCACCTCATTGGTTAGGTGACTCGCATAAGTTTTGGACACAACTACAGTATTTCGATGGCATGGAAGAATGGAAAAATTCACCAATTACACTATCTGGTTCAGATGCGTTTAGGAAATTACAGTGGGTTAATTTCATAGATGAGCACACAAGTAGTACAAGTAATAAAGTGACCACCTCTAGGAGAAAGAGATCTCAAATTTACAAGGATTGGATCATATGACTTGGATGAGGAATATGAGGATGATGTGGGTGCCAATAATTCTGTCTTATGGAAGACAAAAAGTTTTTTCTTTAAGTTGCCTTACTGGGAGTTCAATACCTTGCGTCATAATCTATATATCATGCATATTGAGAAAAATGTTTGTGATAATGTAATTGGGATGTTTTTAAATATCAAGGGAAATAGTAAAGATAATTCAAAATCTCACCTTGACTTGGTGTAATTGGATATAAGAAGACAATAGTGGAGCAACCTAGTTATATATTGTCTTTTCCTCTAGCATGTTACTCAATGACTAGAATGGAGAAAGATGTGTTTCTGGAGGTGTTACATCATGTACGAATGATTGATAGTTATACATCAAATATATCAAGGGGTATTAATCTTAAGGAGAGGAAGTTATAGTCCCTTAAAGCTCATGATTATCATATTGTGATGCAAGATCTACTTGCAGTTGCATTGCAGTCGTCTATGACCAAACAAGTAACAAAACTCATAGTACAGATTGAGTTGCATTTTCAAGGCGATATGGTCAAAGATAATAAATGTTGAAGAGATGAATGTGATAAAATATCGGCTATATTATTATTATGTCACATGGAAAATATTTTCCTCCATTTTTTACTATTATGGTTCATTTGATCATCTATCTTGCGGACGAGGCAAAAGTTGAAGGCCTTGTTCAATTTAGGTGGATGTACCCAATTGAAAGGTATATTTATTACTTAAAAGTATATATTAATTGTTAACAACTTAAACGGGTTGGAGATTTTTCAAAAAATATATGGAAAATAAAGTTCATCGTGAAGGGTCAATAGCTAGACCTATATTACACAACATACCCTCACCTTTTGTTCTAGATATTTGGCCATGTCATAATTATCATGTTGATCACAAAGATGGAGATATATATATTTATTTTCTAGCGGTGATAGAGGAATGGGAGCACCTATTTATAAATACTGGACATGATTTCTTTGGTTCAAGGACATAGATATGTCTTGTCGCGTGTTGAATAAGTACAACCGTTTGTTGAGTGAGTCATTTGTTGAAACTTATTTAATTATATATACACCATAAGACTATCGCAATATATTAACATATGAAAATTGTACATTCTTTCATAGGTTGTTTAAAAGCTACAAGATGAAAAAGTCACGTGTAGAAGATACAATTCAAGTAATTTCGTGGTTCAAAACATATGTAAGTGTTATCTTTTAAGTATATATTCACATACGAATTATTTATAGGCTAACAGATTTTTTTCATAAACCATGCAGATTAAATAGGTTGCGCCTACGAGAACGTCTCCGATGACTTTCGATAGGTTCGTTTACTATTGTAAAAAGTTATAAAAGTTTTGTTTACAACAAATATAGGTTTCATACAAAAGAAACAAATCATGCGAAACAAACACAAAAACTTTGGGGTTGGCTTGAATTCAACAACACCAAGTATCGCTTAATTCCGAGATCCAAACCTTATTGAAGGAGGAGTGGAATATTTTGGGGGAACTTATTGATATAATTGAATTAGAATACACTGGACAATTAAAGGTTGTGCTTTTCTTGATGAAATTGGGCGGACATGACGCATGGCCGAGGAGTGAAGAAAGATTAATGTGGTTTACATTGGTTAATTTTTTACATGTGTCATATATAGGTGGGCGCATGACTGCTGAGTCATTTGTTATATCATCTCAAGTGCAACAAGTTTTTTTATGTGCAATATCCTTTGCATATGGAATGACAAGTTTGTGATAAAAACTGTTCCTAGAGACTTGTTTGATCTTGGTGAGCACATTTGATTAGATCTCGAAGACAATGACGATGATGAATATAATAATTAATCTCTCCATTCATTTTTATTTGTCCACCTTTTTATACACAAAAATTAAAAAGATTATTTAATACTTGTTCTATTTATACAACTGCCCTTAATTAATATACAAGGAGTTATTTATTGCAATACCTTTTATACTATTTAATTAAGAATAATATTGAAAAAAAGTAGAGAAAAAAATGTCTTGGCATTAAAAAAGAGACTAAAAATATTGGATACCTTCTTTTAAAAGATGAAATATAGACGAAACGAGTAGTAAATTCCATTATATAGTATTGTTTTGATTCTATATTTAGTGTAGTTAGCGCAGTCACTACAATAAATAGTATCATTAGAGACGATATATACTGCGACAACACTAAAATATGGCCTCTAATGATATTTTAACCGGTAACATTTATTCCGACAACACCAAAATGACTTCTAATTATATTTTTAGCGGCAATATTTGCTCGCTAAAAATAAGATCAATCGAGGCAAAAATAAATAATTTGCTACAAAAGTTGTTTTTAAAGACGAACTTATAGGGACAAACAAATAACAGTTATTAGCGAAAAATTTAAGATTTTTAGTGTTCAAATTTTTCTTGTTAAAGATACCTTCTCTTATCGTGAGTTAGCTAGATTTTAGTGATGTACAATATATTTCAAGGTTTTCTAGAGGTTTTCTAGGTGTGTTTATTGATACATTGAGTACTTGCATAATTTTAAAATATATTACAAACAATTTTATTGTGGAGGTAGATTTAGTAAACCACAATAAAATTGTTTGTAATTTATATACAACACTTTATGTTTACTATTCTTCGGTTGTGGTAAATTCTAAACTCTTTTGAATCTAGTCTAATATTTATAACACTTTTAGTTTTTAATACAAGCTTTATTAAGGGAAAAAAACTTCTATTTATTAATTATTATTTTGTTCACCTCGTCTTTGATCATTACTTGTACACTTTATTAACGAATCTTTGTATGCTTTCTTTACTTTTTAGCATAAAGATCTTACTTAAAAAAGAAAGGAAAGATCATTCATTCATACTGATAGCTTGGTTGCCATAGGGGAAAATTAAGAAAAATGAAACAAAGATAGCTCGGATGCTTCGATGAGAACAAAACTATGTGCGTGAAAGAATGACACGCATTGCATGCTTACGTGGAACCCTCGTCATCTCACTATTACTTCTTTCTAAATTATTTCGAAAGTTTTTTTTTGTTCAAAGCATATTATAATAGATAAAAAGATAAACGGTTACAAAGTTACCCAACCCCTATCGGGTCCTTGTCAACACAGAGGATAGATGCTAACTGGAGGATACAGACATCCTAATTACCAAGCAAATTGTTTTTAATATGGATATTTCAAAAATATCATTTTAAGTAAAATGTATTTGAAAATAATATCTCTAAGTTATTTCATTCATTTCATAAGAAAATTTATAGAATTGATATGAATATTTCAAATTACTAAATCTTTATTAATTATTAAATCACAAACTAATAATTTTATTTGAAATGTTCAAATTAATTTTAAAATCTATAACTTAAATGTTGATTTATCTCCTTAACAGTTTGATCGACTTTTTAATTTTTTTTCCATATTTTTAAGACATGTAAATCAATAACCGTCAAAGTTATTGCTATAATTCTTTCTTAAATGTTTTTAAACTGATAATTCTTTGATTTTAAAAACATTTATATATATATATATATATATGACACTTATAGTATGTGTAAGAAACTTTCAAAAATTTAATTGGCACGAACATAGATAATTGAAAATTGAAAGGAGTTCCTTTACTATCCTAAGTATCTTTTGAACAAATTTTTTAAATTATATTCAATTTTTTCGATTATGAATGCACATAGTCAAAAGATATAATAATAATGTATTGTGGAACAATCACATATTTACAATTTACTATCTTACCAAAATTCATTTTAAGACCATTAGTTTATGTACACTTGGGTGAGTTAGGGTGGTCTTTGGCCCACGCCAACCCTGTATATAGTAAAAAATGGGGGGGAATTATTTATTAGCCCAATAGTCTAGATATTAGACTTTTATCCTCCTCAAACTAGAAAATATAAAAAAAAAACCAAGATTATATCGTCCCTAAATTCATAAATGGTATTGGTGTATATTCTTAGTCTTCCTAGAATGAATTGCTGGAGCCGTCTATGTCAATCATTCGAGTTTAAAATTGTCTTTAATTTTTCCTTTCTCATTTTACTTCTAATTCAAAATAGTTTTTCTGTTCCAATTATCATTAGTTTGGTTATTTTTCATGCAATAATCAATTAAACTGTCAAAAGTTTGGAAAGTTAGCATAAAGAGGTAAAGGGAAAGGAGTCACTCCTGTTTAAACAGAAGTGAAAATGAGTTTTAAGAAGTACTCAAGTATGAAACTGTAATTATACTATTCATGATCAATTTATATGTTTTTCTTTATTCATCTACACTCAACATTCTAAATAAATTCTAACATACTTAGTAGTATAAGCTAAAGGGACTAGGTTATATATAGACCAGGCTGGTAATGAGCTATGAAGAGAAATAGAAGCACGACAAAAGGAAAAAGGAAAAAGAAACAAGAAAAAATGAGAATATTAAAATTATTTTTTGTTTAGGTGAAGATCCTACTTAATGGATCAAAAACTCAATGAAAAAGATCAACTATGCCGGCCCCTACGAGACCAATACTAGCTGTATTATCCTAAAGACACGTGTTTATATTTATTGCTTAATTTGGAGTTTTCACTTAGTCTAAGTCACAAGTCTCTTCTAAAAGCATAATCAATGAGGATAATAAGAGAATCTCAATCACCTTCCTTTTATCAAACCACTCAATTATTAAAATAAGAAAACATTATCTTTTCATCATCTTTATAAGATCTTGTTGAACTGATTGGAATGGGCACAATGTTTTAAGTTTAATAAAGTGAAGATTTATGCTTGTTTTGAGGTTGATGGGGTGGGGATCCATATATATATGCTCATGTAGTACGTGTTAAAACGAGCCAATTTGATATGATGCCACCAACTACATATTAGAGGGCCAAATTGTTTCGGATATTTTTTTAATGCGTTTTTCGGTTTACTATAAACTAATAATGTTAATTTTTAATTTAGGGGTTATACGTAATAAATTGTGTTGAGAGTCTAGGCTTATGACAAAACTAATGACGTTTTGTCATGGGATTGAAATGGTTGGAATGATTCGTCAAAGATGAAAATTTTGTTGTCAAAATCACTATCATCGAGTAGACATATATGGTTGATTAAAAAAAAAAGAGTAGATACAAATACAAGGAATCCCGAATTAGAATGGTGTATTTGTTTTGGATGAATTATATTGAAATGAGCATGTGGGCAAATTGATTACAAATAAAATGAAAGAATTTATATAAATAAATATGTCGGATGAATTTCGAAGGTGGAATTACAAGATACCGAGAGATATGGATTATACCTAGAATTACTTGATCTTTCAAAAAATATTTAATAAGAAATATTAATAATTTCGATCTTAAATTTTGATTAAAAAGATTATCATGCTTAAGCACATATCCCACTATCCATAACTATTTATGATTTATTTCTCTTTTCTATATTCGTTCTCAAATGTCTCAACTTTTTGTTTCATTAATTTTAAACCGTTTTAATTTTAAAAATTTAGATTACAGAATGTTATGATAGGTGTAAAGTAATTTTAATTATTAGAATAATTGTTTTTTCTTTTACATGGAAGAGCAATTTTTTAATTCAATGTCATTATTACCCTTTCATTTCAACTTTTCTTTGAACTTTGTCAGTGATCTTAGAGTGACATTTGGCGATTAATTGAGAATCTAAGAGAAAGATAAAAAATTGAAATGATAAGAGAGGAAGTAATCGCTACAAGTGTTGACAAAAAAAAAAATTACTACAAGTAGCTATTTCTCATTTCTGTCGATTCATACGTAACATAATCCATATCTTAGGCTTAGTAGAAAACAAATTTTTTATAGTAGACTAAAATATAATGAAATACGAGAGTTCATCTCAAATTAGAGATATATAAAGATTTTTATTTAATGAATTTAATGTTTCTAAGCTCTGACGCTTAAAATATTTTATATCGACAAGATTATCTTCTTTTCAGAGTTCTTAGAAAAAATTTATCTTACCAACTTGAAGTTGGGAATAGTGCACCGTAATGTTGCAGGATCCTTCTCGAAGAAAGAGGTATCGTTAAATATTACATTAAGTAGGTCGTTGGTAGTGGTCTTTCCATCTGTATTTGAAATGATATGTGGATTTCCAGTTGAAAGAACGGCTAAACTACTTTAATAACACTCTTAAATATGTTAAGGAAATAATCAATTTGAACAAGAGGATTTAAGACTATGGCCTCATTCGAGGGTTACTCTCGCTTTCCTAAGTTAATGTTATTGCTTTAATTCACATTCAACCTTTAGGAGTAGCGATGGCAATGGTTAAGGTTAAAAATCGAAATTGATAATAACCAAACCAATTAAAAACAAAATTATATAACCATGGTTAAAACCATTACGGTTATGGTTTTGAAAAGTGTAACCGATGGTTAAAACATTAGGTTATGATTTAAAATACCCGAATAACCGAGAACATATTATTATCATATATACTTTTAAATTCCCTAATAGTTTAGGTTAAATTTGATAGATTGGAATTATAAAACCAAAATCCAAATACTATATTTAACCAAATATATAATGAATATGCAATTTAATCAAAGACCAACACAATATTTTATATATCTTGAAGACTTTTCTTATATGTATGGTTTTATTTTATGAAAATTAATAAATTTATTAAATTATCATTTGGTTATGGTTAAAAACCGCAAGACCGTTTAAAAAACCGAAACCGAATAATACGGTTATGGTTTTGAAAAATGTAACCGATAGTTAAAACCGTTAGCTTATGGTTTTTAATAATATAAACAGTTATGGTTATGGTTTTTAATATTTTTGCAAAAAACCAATCCGTTACCATCCCTATTTAGGAGAGGTCAACAATCCTAGTTGGACATTGGCCACTTTGGGTCAGTTTCCGTTAAAGATGCTTATCGTATCAAGGAGTATAAAGACAGAGATAAAAGAAGTACAATAAAGAAATGGGGAGATCGCTCTAAATAATTTCCTAAGAATCTGGGAAAATTAATATGGGGTCCAAAAATAACACCAAAAGTTCAAAATTTCCTTTGGAAGACAACGAATAATGCATTAATAACTAACGAGGATAGGGTAAAGAGGCGTATAACAACCAAAGTTATGTGTGAACTGTGCAATAAGAAAATTGAAATGGTTGAACACGTTCTTTTTCATTTCCACCATGCATAGGTGGTTGGATGGCTAGCCCTCTAACCCATCTTACACTTTTTTTCTACCTCTAATTTCGATGAATGGATTATCCTCATTTTTGAGTATGCGAGAGATTTTCTCGGGGCTAAAAAAGAGAGTGAAACTCTTTGTTATGCGGCCTTCCTTGTGTGGAATATTTGGTTGACAAGAAAAAATGTCATATTTATAAATGTTCAACGCGACCTGATTGCTACGATTAATAAAGCATTACGGTCATATGACTAGTATAATATGGTCTTTGACACATTATCCGTGGACAATAGTTCAAATACATAAGAGAAAGTTCAAGCTAATTTTCATAGGATTGAACAGAGAGTTGTTCTTTTCACCCCCTTGTCTCCCAATATGAACCTTTTTTTGTTCCAAATACTATCCATTAATAAACTAAATATTACAAACAATTATCCAATACCCGAAGGTTGAGCATCTAGATTAAATAAGTGGATTAACTAGGTTGGACACGCGTCAAGACACGAGCCAAACAATTTTCCTTCAAGCTTATACTTGGTTATCTAATCATATACCCTATCCTACCCCTTCTTACAAAATAAAAAAAATAGGTGAACAAGATTCAACTACGAAATAAATACTATTAATAAAATTACAAATTGAAGGATTAAAAATTTTCAGCTTGTTTGCAAAAGGATGCATAATTTGAAGGCAATCAGTCTCCACAATAGTCTTAGTGTCCATCAGCTCTTGAGCTATTAAACACGTTTTAAGAATGTCTAGAGTTTCACCTTCAATGGGTGAATCTGCTGCTACATCCCAAGTTTTGCAATCCAACATCTTCCCGGTTGAGTCCCTAACAATACAAGATATTGTTTCTAAGTTATTTTCATAGCTGCATCACAATTAACTTTCATATAATTAAGAGGGGAGGGGTCTACTTCCCTTAGATATTTTCCTTTAATATATCATCTTCAACCTCATATTTCTGAGGTAAGTTAATAATAGTACTAACTATCATCTTTTTACCATCATCATTATTTATACCGTTAAGGGTCTTTATATTTTTATCCTTTAGTGGATTGATCACATCATTAGGATCATTCACATTATTATATTCTTCTAACACTTGTAAAGTCTTATCAACTGTTGTTTTTGGATCCAGGGGTACACCATTAAATTCCTTAGCATTTCTATCCCTCCATATCTTCCAAGCAATAGTACAGACTTGTTTAACTATTAATATGTATATTTCATACTTTTTCCAATATATAGTTAGGATTTCTTCCATCTAAATATTCACTTTAAAAGTGGAATTATTACAGGTTAAAAGATTCAGTGACGAGGAGCACAAAACTGCTCTTCCAGGGGCAAGCAAACAACATATGCTCAACAAATTCCACCCCATCATTACACAAATCACATATGGGAGAATCCATCATATTTCTTTTATAGAGGTTTTCACTTGTAGGTAGTAGATTTTTATCTACCGTCCACATAATTTTTTTTAATCTTGGGGATGATCCTAAGAACCCAAATCATCTTCCATTCTTCCAAAGAGACCATATGAGAGGATTTTGGCCTATTATCACCTTTCCCTTAACTACTATTGGCATGCTCTTCTTTTTATACTTTATAAGCTTTTTCAACTATATAAATGTCTTCCTTTCTGAGACTCCAACACATTTTATCCTCCCCCCTATAGAAAAAAGAAGGTTTTTAAAATACTTTGTGCTACTTCAGAAGAGTAATTTTTATTAACTAGCTCAATATTCCATCTCATTTCATTACGAACCATTAATTCAAAGACGTTTCTTATACCTATATCTTTATGTTTTATATTTTCATTATAATTAGTAATCCACTAATTAGTGTGAATATTTATATTATATCTATTTCCTACCTTCCATTTTATATGTTTAGTCAATGAGTCCCTTACAGTTAATAGGCTTCTCCTAATATGAACATTAGTAAACTAACTCGTAACTATGAGTTGGCTTCTCATTTGGCCCCATTATCCCCTATTGCAAATGTTTTCCCTTTAATTGGTATTTTTGAGTTAGCTACCGGGAGGGTGTTAAATAATCAGAATAATATTTGAATATTGCTTGTGGTGTACAACAACGACGTTTTATTAATATTCTTGAAATGGAAATGAGGAATGAAATTTTTTACCCTTCTTGGATACCACTCGGAAAACTTGTTGTAAGATTAATTGTGGTTCGACTTGGAATGCAACTCTCAGTATTGTGGTGGTTGATTATGTTGTTAAGAATGCAAATTGGAGATATGATTGATGGTAAAACTTGGAGTTATAATGCACAATCCTTGGTAGAGGCTGAAGCCCTAGGAGTAGTTTTTGGGTGTAAATTGGCGTAACGTTGCACAAGAGATTCCATCACCGTAGAGAACAATTGTGCAAACATTATACTAGCTGTCAAGGACTCGAGTCTTAAGGAGATAGAAATATGTAATAGTATAGTTGAGTAAATCACTACAAAAATTTGTGTAAGATTATTTTCGCTCTTGTTTTGAGAAATTTAAACTTTGTGGCTGATTGGGTGGTGAAACAAAAGTTACAAGACTTCCTTTTTAACCATTGGGCGACTTTTCCCCCATCTCAATTAGTTAAATTGTTTTTTCTGAGACGATGTCCGTAGCTAGATAGGTTCAACTTTGTATTTTTCTGTTTCCTATTTATAGCTTTAATATTATGTTATTTTGATTAGAAAAAAGAATTTAATATTTGTTGGAGGGGACAATACATATGTAATATCTTAAAGAAAAAAATATTCAAGTAATCGACCATTCATGAATACAAAATATAAAAATAGTGGATATAATATTGTAGTTTTTCTAATTAATAGAAATTGTGGAAGGAAATACTAGAATACACCATGAATATGGTCTGAATCAGGTAAATAACTAGGTTTTTTATTTATAAAGGGGTAAAGGGGGTTGGGGGCAACGTCCCCCTGAAATAGACTTACCTAATTATACTTATCTTCATATATTATACAAAAATTACACTATAGGTTCTTATATTATGTAAAAATTACATTATATATCTTGATATTATTTTTATAAATAATTTATACTATAATTTTTTATTATATAAGATAATCTATATTTTATTATAGGAAAAAGATTCATATAAATAAAATAAATATAAGCCCAATAAAACTAATGTTTAATTTTTTCTTTTCAGAGATTCCAAAATTCTGAGGAGTCATATTTTTTTTAATATAAAGGTAAAACATTTGCTTTAAAATATTTGGAGGGAGGGAGGGGGCCAAAACCTATAAGTTGTTTTCATCCTTGGACTGAATACTGAAAATTAGTATTTAATCCGTAATACATATAGTATGAATCTCCAAAATTAGTTACTTTACTATATACCTCCCTTAAATCAAGTTGGATCAAATAATTATCTACTTACACTATCGTTGCTCATATTTGTAAGCATCTTAATAAAAAATTTGTTCGTTCGGATGGCCAATGGGATAAACTACTATCTTGAAATGTGAGAGTAACGTGATCTACTGGCACTAGAGATATTTAAAATTTGGCATACATTATTAAATAACCTAATACATCAATAAATGTGTAATTTTACTTTACCATTGATTTTTTTTGGGTTGAACACACATTTTGGTTTTGGGTTCCTCGTTTAGAAAAAGTTCAAAAATCTAACGTGAATTCTCATATTTATTAGTCCATGAATTTTTTTTGCATGTATAATACTTTATTTTAATTAGCAATAAAATTTACAAGGACTACACTTATATATAGGTAGTTTAAGCAAAAAATAACAATATAATATCTAAAATTATAGATCTGAAACACCAACGAGTCCGTACCAAAAAATCTAAACTACTAGAGCTGAAACACGAGTGAATCCATACCAAAATTCTTGCCAATGCAGGGAGCTCGACACTACAACAATCAAATCAATAATTTTCAATCAAGGTGGATTACTATTCTTAAAAAATCCCCAAGGGGTGGTAACTCCCGAGTGTGAGGTAATTTACACCTATGGAAGTATAAATTCACTGCTAGCGTATGGGTTATTGCTCTACATGGAATGTAAAGATAAGAAGTGCAATTTTTGACGAATTCAAATAAAAGTTGTGGAATACAAACAAAACTAAAAGATATTAATTTGCTTGGTTTTAACATTAACAACTACGATTGTTATAATAAATTAGAATACGTAAATAAGTGAATAACTGTTGGAAAAATAACCGTCACTGGTTTTAAAAATAAAGAAATGGAATTCCAAAATATAGTAAAAAAAATAATCATAATTAATGTAATACTACACTATTACAATTAATTGAAAATAATGAAACTTACACGAAAATTCAAGAAAAGAACTACTACATACTATACAAAATTGTGTTAAAAAGATATTCCGGTCGTACCGGTATCTTTAACAATAATTCTACTCTAATCTAGAATATATTAGAATATGGAAAGATAAAAGAGTAGAAAACAGTTTTTTCTGAATTAAGTTTCTTCTTATTCCCTCTAGAATAATTTTTTCTATTCTCTCTAGAATTGTTTTTTTTTTCTATCCTCTCTAGAAATGTATTTTTTTTCCTATGCTCTCTAGAATATTTTTGCTATTCTCTCAAGAATAGTTTTGTTTTTCTTCTCTAGAAATGCAAGTGACAAAGTCACTATCTAAAGAAGAAATGGTAAGACCAAAAACCGTCCCTTGAATGCTCTTCAATTGTTGGTGATAAAGACTCTTTAATGCTCATTAAAGGCATACATTTTCTTGACCAAGAAATAGTAACTTCCGTAACAACAGAATTAAAGAGCCATCAATATGTAATAAAAAGCCATTAAAATTCCATCAAGTAAAGAAAACCATTTTATATTATACACAAATAATAAAGTGGGACTATTATACACAAATAGTATTTTCCACTTCTTCAAAAAACTTGAAAGAATTAATAAAATAATTTGTCTTTATTTAAAAAATTCCAACAATCCCCCACTCATGTTCTTTGGGAGTAAGGGAAACATGTTTCCATAAATACCAGCATTTGGGTGAATTGTACTTAAATGGCCATATATTTCGATTTGAATTGACACGTAGTGAAGTGAGGCAACCACAAAAAACATATCAAGTGAACGTACTCTTGAACATGATAGTTTCCGATCGAGACCCTCACAACACATACTCTACCCGGCTGATAGTTATAGATTCCTCAAACATCACCCTTTCCTTACACATAGGTGATCTCCAAGAGTGTCTGGACGCATTAGCCGACCCCTCTCGGATCTCGGGATCATTAAGAGCAATAAAGCTCAGCCTTATTATGTGTCTCGCGAATTCATCAAGTCATTTTTCTTTAGTACCACCCTTACGGGCTATGAATTTATGGTGAGTCTAAAAACTCATCCCTCGGGAACATCAATGACGTCTCCTTGAAGTCATATTACGATCAATATACAACAACCTCAACAATGAATTCATCAAGTCCGTCTCAATAGGACCTCCACACATGGCTATGAATTCATTAGTATGAGAAATATATAACAACCTCAACGGTCCGTCTCAATAGGACCACCACGCATGGCTATGAATTCATTAAGTTTTAATTTTATCATGTATGCACAATCTACACTATATAGATAAAAAGTCAGTGCATCATATATAATTATTAGTCATAGGTTTCCCATTAATGGGTTCTAGTCCTATCACTAAACATTTTTAGGATTACTCTCCCAGATAAATTTTTTTGTTAATAAATCAACCATTTATTTAATCGCTTATAAAGGACCTAGTTTGCGTAACAAAAAATCCTCCAAGAATTACATGAGTCATTTTAAAACGCAAATCTAGATCGATAGTACCTCTCTCGTACTCTATCAAATGACAAAAATTAACCTAGTGGTTATCACTTGATTTCTATAAAATATAAACAATACCAGGTTGAGAATACTAATTACGAATGTCACACTCCTTATAATCATTGCATAATCATTAAGGGACACACCCCCCACAATTATATTATGCATGAAAACTAGTATTATGAGGAGTTTTACCAAACATTATATGAAAGGAGTCAAACCTTTCCAACAAAGTGCGATTGACTAAGGTAAATTCCGTTATTGACTTTAATGAATTTCATACTTAGGACCATCTTTCCCCATATCTTTTATTCACAAATAGAAGAATAAAAGAAGTAAGTCCTATAACTGAAAGTACCAAAAGTGGATCATGTCATACATATATTGAAAAAAGTGCAACACAAACTGATCCATCTTTAATTGAGATATTATTTCATTAACAAGGCATCCATTTAAAAACCTAAAACAATTTCCTAAGTTTTCACTCTCTATCCCCTTAATCCAAAACTACTAGCCCTTCAAGTTGCACTATATAGATCTCTTCATCTACATTTTTATTCAAATATAGATTTAACATCCAAGTGGTGTATAATCATGTTTCTGAATGATAGTTAGCGCAACAAGAGTTGAAGGGTGGTTGTATAAGCGAGTAGAGGTCAAAGTAATCCCAAAAATTATATAAATGTGGAAAACTAAGGTATTATGTTTGAGTCGATTCACTTTTAAACTTGTATGAGACTAATTAGATCTTGTCGGGTCATTTCCCGGTGACGTACTTTTTCTCATCAGAATCATCACCCTCGTGCCTTTTCTTAACCGTTTCTTGGATAGTCTTTATTGACTTCTCAACGGAACACAGATAAAAGGTGGGGTTCGTCACAATATCCAAGATCCAACCCCTAACCATTGAATTAGCTTTCTTGAACCCAACCTTTAGAGCCAGAAACCTAGCATGTAATTCTTTGGTATATTCCCCATTGGCCTCAATGGCATGGAGTACCTCGAGATCGACAAGGTCTAGTTCATGTTGTTTAAGGAATATCAGTGGCTTTTGTGCCCAACGTTTGTAGTTGGAACTATTGAAAGGCTCTAACATAGTCACGTCGGGAAAAGGCCTTTGCGTTCAATTATGAAGCAACTGCCGAGATAGGAAAAACCATTTCTAAAAAAACAACCAATGATATTACAAGAATATATTTTTAAATTGTTGGAAAAATAACAGTCACTGGTTTTAAAAATAAAGAAATGGAATTCCGAAAGATAGTAAACAAAATAATCCTCAATTAAAGTAATACTACACTATTATAATGAATTGAAAATAATGAAACTTACACGAAAATTCAAGAAAAGAACTACTACATACTATACAAAATTGCTTTAGAAAGATATTCTGGTCGTACCGGTATCTCTAACAATAATTCTACTCTAATATAGAAAATATTAGAACATGGAAAAAAAAAGAGTAGAAAGTAGTTTTTCCTGAATTAAGTTTCTTCTTTATTCCCTCTAGAATAATTTTTTCTATTCTCTCTAGAATAGTTTTTTTTTTCTATCCTCTCTAGAAATGTTTTTTTTCCTATTCTCTCTAGAATATTTTTACTATTTTCTCTAGAATATTTTTGCTATTCTCTCAAGAATAGTTTTGTTTTTCTTCTCTAGAAATGCAAGTGACAAAGTCACTATTTAAAGAAGAAATGGTAAGACAAAAAACCGTCACTTGAATGCTCTTCAATTGTTGGTGATAAAGACTCTTTAATGCTCATTAAAGACATACGTTTTCTTAACCAAGAAATAGTAACTTCCTTAACAACATAATTAAAGAGCCATCAATATGTAATAAAAAGCCATTAAAATTCCATCAAGTAAAGAAACATATTTTATATTCAATAATTCCAACGATTTTTTTTTTCCCAAATAATAAAGTGGGACTATTATACACAAATAGTATTTTCCACTTCTTCTAAAAACATGAAAGAATTAATAAAATAAATTGTCTTTATTTAAAAAATTCCAACAATAACTATATAAGTGGTAATTAAAGATTATGGAAACTAGCTCATAAGGCTTTGATCTCCAATTTATATGTGTTAGCTCTATTCTGATTAAGTGTGAAATGGGTTTATCTACATTAGTCGAGACTCTAGATTCTACCTATGTCTACCATGAGTACATATGGGTAACTTTCTAAGCGTAGAAATCAACCCGATTGATCTTTATGTCTATGAAATGCGGTAATTACAAACCCTATTTTAGCCATGCGAGTTATAACAATCTCCCAATCACACACAACGATATTATTCAATTCATAAACTCCCTCGCGGGTATAATTTAGGAACTAGAGCACTCCGATAAGTGGCATTTGTAACATAGTGATTGACAATAAATGAGTACATAATGCAGTGGATAAAATCACCAATTCATTTTATAAAAAAACTCCAAATTCATATATTGATCCATTAAACACTCAAAACAGTTTACAACTATGCATTACAAGATAATAAAGTTCTTAGCTCATAATAGAATGAGCAAAAGTCATAATCGTTAATCTAAGAATGGTTGACAATTAGAAATACCGTAAAAATTTGAGAATTGATTTTCCAATACTAGAACACTTGGGCATTAACTTGCTAGTTCAATATGTAATACTATAAAATAAACTTTAGCAAAAATGTATATCACTTGCTAAATACCTTGGTAAAATAAAAAACGAGGGCTTTGGCCGGTAAAGAAGGAGTTCTCAAATACTCCTCATATACACGTCCCGTTGTGGCAAGGTATGGTTCACCACGACAAGTTAGAATTCCCTTCCTTGCATTGATGAGTCTGTATTTTTTTGGTGGACCCCTATTGTGGTGAGGTATCATGCTTTCTACGGTGATCCATGTATGAAATCTCAAACGCTTATGTACTTTACTCTCTCATTCGTTCTTTGGCTTGGCTTTCTTGGTATGGCTTTGGTGTTTTCCTCATTGTATCAAACTCACATCATCTCAATACAGTCACATGTATTGTATCACCTAAATAAACATAAATAACAACTTGGATAGCACAAAAATGATGCAAAGACACTATAGTCTCGAGGAAGGGTAAAGTTTTCCAATAAATAAATACAAGCACGTGATTAGCCAAAAAATATGCCTTATGTGTATAAAATAGTATCACAAATAGCGAGACATCATTACCCAAAATTAAACTATTGTCATTCCAACAACATTAATACAAACTGAAGTCATACAACAATCCTAAGAAATTCAATCACAAAATCAATTTAGGGACACATATTCAACAAATCATGCTCTTGAATATCACTCGTAAAAAAGACAAGCATGCATAAAATCACCGTAATGCATAAATGTCACTCTCATTTAGTTAAACACGATAAGTTAAATGATAATTGACCTTGACGTATTATTTCATATGTTGACTTGCTTCATTCCTATCCACTAGTTATAATTAAACTATATGGTCAAGAGTGTAAGAAAATTTTAAGATGCAATGTAATGCTTGGTTGAGGTGTGGTAATCATCCATAACTTGTTCTTTAAGAAATTGGGTTTGATGGATGTCACTATTAAGTTATTGCAAGAACACATTTGCCAAATAAATTTAAAGACCGAATGATCGATATTCTAAAGTTTTAGTTATACCACAAAGATTTTTATTCACCGGTTTACAAGTCTCCTCCCAAACCACTTTCACACACACACATGTATTAAGAATTACCACTTCATTAAGGGGTTTTTAATTACATTGAAGAGTCATTTAATTCTGGTAAGACACCGTTACAGTAATTATGTTTAGCGACCATAAACATGGTAGATTTGAAAGAACAATTAGTCGTTATAGAGGTGCTTTAGCGTTTAGCGAAAAATTAACCTCGCTAATGTTGTGTCGCAAGATTAGTCGTTAAAAGTGAACTTTGGTGACAATTTTTTATTTTTTCGATCAGTATTGCTTATGTTATTTTAGTGACAACGTATCCTTTATGTGGAGACCACGTGTGGAACTATGTTTTTACGACACGTCATCACTAAAGGTTTAGTGTTTAATGACGACCACATGTCATCACTAATGATTTAATTTACGTTAAGTGAAACCCCTTACTCGTCGATGAGTTTTTGATTAAAAATATGAATAACTCTTTAGCGACAACCTTGTTGTCGCTAATGAGGTTTTTTATTATAAAAATATTCAAAATTTGATTAAAGAAATTTCCAATTTCAGTAACTTGTTTTAAAGCTTTTTACAATACTAGACACTATTGGAATTTTTCCACATTAAATATACAAGACAATTGTAGAAGGTTAAGTTAGAGTATCGATCAAAATATCAAACAATAACAAAATGTTACATTTTAACAGTTGCATTCTAATCCAAAAAATCACAATCTAATTCAAAATAGTTTTTTGTCTCGGGTGTGACAAACTTCACAAATCTTATATCGCTCGATGTGTGTTTGAGCGCATGTCTCGAATGAGTTTGTTTTAATAAATGAAAAGTTATTAACAAATCGATTCTTACTAATAATCTGACAATTACATTCGAAAAAACTAACATTCTTCCGAATGGTCTGTTTCGTAACCATTCGCATCAAGGTCTACGGTATCCTCATCACTATCGACATATAATGGTTACTCAGATAAGTTTACATAGTCATATTTGTGCTCATACCTTGTATCATCGTGTAGTTCATTATCATCTTCGATGGACATACCATTCTCCAATGCGTCTCGATTAGCCACAATGCATTATATATTAATCAAGTGTAATTACGAGTCCTATGTATCCATGGTCGTATTTACAATGTGAATAGGTATGCGGTCTATGACAATCAATATAGATTTTCCACCTAATAAATCCGCAATCCACCCATGCCGATAATTTTTTTTCCTATAAAACTTTCAACGTCTTATGACGAGCACCTTTACCATGCACAAATTTGTCAACGTAAAAGACCTTTCTTACTTGAGTGGCTAGGACGTATGGGTTTTCTTTGCACCAGAATGAACTTGTTTCCATTTTGGTGATATCGTGTTCAGACTTTTTTCTTTATTTTTTCTCGTTGGTGTTACACCACTTTCACCCGAAGAACACGATCGAACAACCACTACTTAACCTGACCCTTATCATTTTGATTAACTGAACTTATCAAGTTAGTCCATCAGAGAAACTATAAAACCCATAATCTTGGGTGACTCTCTGTTCCCCTTTGTCACATGAAGCTCATTTGTCCCCATTTGTAACACACAAATCATGTCTCCATACACCACTGTTCTGTATGTTTTTGAAGACCATAAATTCATTGTTAACTACTGGATCTCTGGCCTTTCGTTGCATACATCTATGATTGGGAAAACAATTAGTTGTAATGTCATTGTAGTTGTACATAAAACTGAATAGGTGTATACCTTATTCATGAATCAATGACGAATCTGTGCTCGGTGAGTTTTTTCTACATCATTCATACGAACCCCAAGTAGAGATTTGTGTTTACAGAAACAATACATCTTATTAATAAACAAATATGCCTTGAATGTTACAAAGAAACATGTAAATAGTTGAAACTTTATATTACTTACATCAATATATGTTTGGATCTCCTCACGATTGAGTAGGGTGTACATGTCGAATGTCTCATTTTCAGGAAAGGGAAATCTCAAAAACTCATAGTCCATAGAGTTGTGACAGTAATTGGATGATGGTGGGGTTTTCCATTTTGATTTGGACGTAGGATGGGTCCGAGAGGTTGGGGAGGGGATACTAATGTAGTTTAATATGCTTATTAAAAATAATAGAATTGAAAAAGATTAAAATTAAGAAAACGTTTATTATTTGAATAAATTTACAATGTAGATGATTTATGAGGGACTCAAATACGACGATGGGTATTGGCTGATCAGGCGGAGCTGTGGCGGCGATCGGGTGACGGTGGATCAGGGAAAGTGAAGATTAATTAGGGTATTATAATTGGGAGGGGATATAAATGTAGTTATATAAACGGCCCAAACTACTGCCATAAACCTGTTTATCTTCAACGACCACTAATTGTCCCTTAAGAGAGATTCAGTGATGAATTACAATAGTCGCTAATAACAAGCATGTTTTAGCGACGGACATTTCCTCGCAATCATATTTTTTTCACACCAATTGGCGACTAAAATGTGGAGTTATCGCCAATGGAAAGTATTTAGCGACTAACCCACATTTGTCGCTAAATATCTCGTCGTCGTAGCCTAGTTATATATGTGGTAGTGAGATCCGGTCTCATGGTTTTTATATAATATTCTAACGACTAATTAACTAGATCTTTTATCCAAGTTTATATGTTCATATATTTAATATACATGAATTAAAAAAATTATTTAATGTTCTCATGTTTATAGAATTAATTTTATTTATTATATATTTTTATTGAAAACATATGATTATATAGGAGAAATATAAGAAAAAAAAATCTGAAAAATATTATATGATATTATTAAATGCCAAATATAATTGATCATTAAAAAAATGGAACTTTAGACCAAATATATTATCTATATTGATGGTAAATAAGTTATATTCATCTTCTCATAACTTGTTTCTACACACGGATTCTAGCCATTAGAATCTTGCTCCACAAAGTTTTTTTAATTTTTTATTATATAATATATGTGTAAATTAAAGGTTCTGTTTGACCTTTGGAGAAGGTTGGACAAATATTAGCATCATTCATTTTTGTTAGTTAATTAATCAAACTGCTAATTCTTATAATTTGTCCAGTGATAGGTCAGGTGAAGAATATTAAGCTGTAATGATAGGACAATATCTAATGATGCTAATATTTTGACATAATCTTTCAATCTGTTTCCTTAAATCATTTGCTGGATTTTTTTGACCTTTATCAACTTTATTATTAATACCTTTCTATAGGCACATAACTTCGACTAAAATTCATACATCTCCAAGATTAATACATAATCCTATAAAAAAGTATATATATGTACATGCATTGGAGGAATTAAGCCAAAATAAAAAAATCCCTTAATAAATACTATTTTTCATCAGGATGAACTAGCTATTACTTAATTTTAGTATATTTTATAGGAAATTATATATCACAAAATATAATTTTCCATTTGTGCTTTAATGGTATTCATGTATAAAAAATGCCGAATTGATTAAAAACAAACCTAGCCACCTATTTTACAGTTTGGAACAATCATAGAGTAATTTCCTTGAAGTACTATATATGTGTCTCGAGTATTAGCAGCTTATCACACTTAGGAAATCCATCCAAATGATACATATTAATTACTTGAATTGTAAGAAACTTGATCACATCTTAAAAAAACAAACATAACTTTCTCGAAAATTTGAGACATTGATCAATGACCAGACCTTAGGTTCCTGTCAAATTAAAACGACACACTGTATTCCTCTTACTTGGACAAATAATTCTGAATTGTAATAATCTGATTAGGATTTGTCAGTTGATTATTTTTGCTTCGACATTAATACTCGGATGGATAGTCCTAAAATAGCAATCCAGTTAATGCATTAATTATCTTGTAATTTTGTTAACCCTAAATCCTCTACATTGGATTCTAATTGTCACACATTTATAAAAAAAAAATTAGAGGAAAATATTGACATGAAAACAATTATCGAGTAGCTAAGGGTAGGTTGAAGATCCTAAAGAAAACAACAAGGGATATCACTTCCATGTTAGAGATGTACTTAACAATGAAATGTACCTATTCCCATTTGCTTAAAGTCTCACAATTATGTCAATGGAGAGAGATCTTCGTCATCATCCAGATGGAAAACAACTCAATGAAGCACTAACAACAGGCCCCAACAGTTGTAATTGTCTTGTATTCCTGAAGCATTACATTTCTTTTCAAATTTATATCATTTCAATTCATGCGTACCTTCGGGCATAACCATGTGATGCCCATACAAATCACACACACACACATCCTTTTAAGCTTAGTTGAAGCCTAGATGCTTTTTCCACCCTCACCATCTTTTCATATATATGAGCAAATTTCTATTTAAGCCATTACTTAATATTTTTAAGCCATATATTCAAAATGTACGGTATATACACCGCTAGAACGCGTCTCTTTAGAGATGATATGGATGTCGTCTTTAATGATAGACCACTAATGAATGTTATTACAAAAACAATTAAAATATAACACGATTTCGTCGCAAAAGAGCAATGTTAATCACGACGAAATTTTTTTGTCTCTAATAATATCTTGTGCGACGATAATTTTCCCATTAAAAATAACTATAATAACTTTTTTGTCTTAATTCGTATTGATTACTACAGATTAAAATTGCCGTCTCTAAAGGTATCTCTAGCGACGACATGTAAAGTCATTAGGGACGACCCGATATGGCTTCTAAAGATATAGTATGATTTGTGACGACTCATAAGATATTTATAGACGACATTATATCATCTCTAATTATAAACACGTAATAAAGACAACGACTTGACAGATTGAGCCATTGATACACTTTCTTCTAAGTTTCCTTCCGCAATCCCAAACCCTAGTCCAACATTGTGCCATCAAATCACTTCTAACCGCCAACCTTTTTTGACACATTATCACCGAAGGATGGCATCCTCCACCTCCATGTGTGGGGTCCATTTAAACATCAAATTATCCGATAATTTTTCTAGGTATTTTTTAAATTTCATTTTTTTTTATATTATCTCCACTTTGAATTGTATTTGTTAGACTTAGAACATGAATATTTACTGTGTATTAATATGTGAAATTTTGGGTATTTTTAGAGATCGTGAGATTTGTATATATCGTTATAATTTTAGAATTTGGTTATAATTAATTTAAATATAGACGATAAATCCAATTAATAAGAGAGGCTGGATTAAATCAAATAATTATTGTACACATGAATTTATAGAAAATCACATAGGTAAAATGACTCCTATATTTATCAGTGTAATGGCTGTTTGAATAATCAAAAAAATTGTATAGATGTTGTACAAGCCGATATTTTAAAGTTTGAGTTTTTATCAATATATGAGGTTTGGACAAAAAATGGTGAAATAGAACAAAATCCTATGAATACCTCTACTCGTATTGTAGATGATGAAATGATGGGCGTGTTAGATGATTTGATGCGGAGTATTAATATCGATACGGGTGATGAGAATATTCAAAGGACAAATCATGGTCGTTTCGATGCTTTGTTTGAAGAAATGGAGACTGAGTTATACCCCGGCTCCACGGTATGGGTGCGTTGAATTTCATTGCTAAGTTGATGAACATCAAGGTCAAGAACAAGTGGACGAACACCTCTTTCACTGAACTGTTTCAACTGTTTTGTCGTGGTTTCCTTAAGGACATACGTTGCCTTCATTGAATGAAGAGCGAAACAAAAAATTGAAAAATTCGGGTACAGAATACATTACGACCGATGTTCGTTTGAATGATTATGTTTTGTATTATAAAGAAAACGGAAAAGTCGAGGCGTGTCCAGTACGTGGTGAATCTAGGTAGGATCCGAAGAAAGGAAAAATAGTTAAACATAAGAAATATGATTATATCGAAATATGATTTGGCACCATAACGGAAAATATGCACATGAAAGTGTGTAACGTCAATCAGTTGATAATACTAGTTGGAAAAGATTTGACGAGCGGACACTTGAGTTAGATATTGAATTGCGTAATGTACGATTGGGTTTGGCTATAGATGGGTTTTTTCCTTTCTTCATGCAAAACCACTCATATAGCAAACAACCAGTTATACTGACAATCTACAACATACCTCCTTGGTTATGCATCAAAAAATTATCATTTATTCTTTTTTGATGATTTTGGGTATGCATACACCGGGCGAAGATATGGATGTCTTTCTCCATCTTATTATTGATGAGTTGAAAATATTGTGGGATATGGGGATCCTTACATATGATGCTAATACTAAGAAAGAATTTGTAAGGATGGTTTGTGTGTTGTTCTCAATTAATGATTATCCGTCTAGGTCATACATTTTGGGATGGTCGGGGTCAATGTTACAAAACTTGCACCAAATGCATGGATTCTAGTCCGTCATTGCGGGTGAGTAAAGGTGTTATGTATTTTGATCACAAAAGGTGATTATCTATTTGACATATGTTTAAAAAAGATTTATCCACATACGTTAGTTCAGAGTTTAGGGCCCAGCCTAGAAAACATTACCCCACTAATATTCAGATGCATCTAGATGAGTTGCCTACTGTGTTTCTCGGTAAACACAAGGACTTTGGTGGCAAGTCTAAAAAACAAGCAGGTACTCGTGATTTTAATTGGAATAAAATGAATATTTTCTATTATTTATCATATTGGTCGAAAAACTTGTTGAAACATATAATTGACGTTATGCATTAGAACAAGTTTTACCATGCCGTACAAGAACAACCTTTCTTCGCTCAGTATACATGGATAGATACTCGAAGACAGTATTCAATAGTCGTGCTACTTCCTGCATAATCAACCTAGATTTTATTCCACATGATTTTATTTTATTTTCAAGATTTTAATGAAACAATATGAGAATTGTATATGAAAAAAATGAATAAATAATAGAAAATTGTTATAAATATTTAAGTTTTAATACATGAATATTATATATTTCCACACTTAAATAGGGAAGAGTCATTTCGTATCTACTTCAAGATATATACAAGCAGAGGCGGACCTATGTTGGGTCCAGAGGGGGCTCAAGCCCCCCCTGACTTTTTTTTTTTTTTTTTTTAATATTAGTATCTTGTTGTTAAAGAAGGCTTTTTTTAATTTTTATAAGCCCATTAATTTTCTTTAACCTAACTAAAATATTATTTTCTATAAATTACACAGTATTATCTCTACAAATATTACTTTAATATCAATCTTTTACGAATTATTCTGGATTTATTCGACCGCCGCTACAATCTACTTCTTTACAAAAGTTAAAAAAATTCAGTAAGTTTTTTAATTTATGTGCTTTTTTTATAATGTAATAGATATTATTTTCTTTGATTACCTAAAACGTATTTTAATATTGGTATTTACATAAATATTGTGTTAGTATTAAATAACTTAAGAAAAGAGATGATGTACCCAAGTTCACTATACACCCTAAAAAAAAAATTCGGGGGCGCTGCCCCCGAAACCCCTTATATTTTAAGCCCCTCCTCAACTTTTGTCCTGGATCCGCCACTGTATACAAGATATGTAATAGTATTTCTTTTTTTATCATTGTTTTTCTTATTTTATCACGATATAGAATACTATGATTATGTAACTTATGTTTTATATCCCAAAAGGTCACTTATTGCTTCGAAAAGAATTATTGATAGTTTTTTAATATATGAGTGATGATTCCAACATTTTTTATATTAAAACTTCACGCAATGTATATAATCCCGTACCTCATAGGCCCACGTATAGGTGCCTGCTGCGAGTAGTGATAAGCTGATATTGTTATTGCATTATTTTGTCTCTATTTCTTATAACAATGAAAGAAGCAAAGTAATTGAGGAAACAGAACTCATTAGAATATTTGAAATTATTTTATTGTTTACAAACTCTATAAAGTAACAATGAGATTTTAAAATAAAAGATTCATTTGGAATTATTTTTACAGAAAAAAAAATCGTTTCTAATGATTTTTCTTAAAGATTGGCAAAGATATTATTATTTTTTTTAAAATCTAAAAGTATTTTATGTATTTTTTCATTAAATATTTATAGAATCTTTTTCTAAAAGTGACCATGTTATAAATATTATTACCAACTAAAAGCAGTTTTATGTACAAAATATACTTATAAACAAGCCCTTAATTTAGACAATGCATCCTTAATCAACTTAAGTGTAAATATTTTTCTTTTAATATTTCAATAACAATCTAAATTTTTTGTTACCGTTGCTTATATTTATATATTCAGTGTTATAAACCTACTAAGTATTACAAATTATATATTATTATACTCTTCGTTTCAAAATATTTGTCCACTTATTAAAATTAGTGTTTCAAAATGTTTGTCCATTTAGTATTTCAAGACACTTTTTTTTAATATTTTCCATTACTATCTTTATTAAACAATTAAAATTTATATTTCTAATACATATTTAAGATATCAAGACACTTTATAGAAGGTAATTTTAATAAGGGGGGATAATTATTTAAAGCCTACACAACCTTGTATTACCAATATAAAGCCCAAATCCAATCCCCTAATAACTACTCGTTCCATACTAACTAAAACCCACTGAAATACCAAAAAACCCCACTTATACAGTGAGAGTTTACAACCCAAAACATAATACCCTATAGGGTTTCGAACCCTCTTTATTTCCCCCTCACTGTGCTCGCTCCTTTCCCCCTCTCTGTGCTCAAGAAGTAACGCCGCCCCCCACCCCCCTTCCATCTCAACCTTCCACCATAGCCACCCTGCTGCAACGCCGCCCACCACCATCTCCACCATGGCCGCCCCCTTCCTTCTTTCCACAGATCCGACATTCCATCAACACTACCACCATCATCTCCACCCCCTGCTGCCCCACACTCCTGCAACTTTCATGGATAATAATTTCGCATTCACAGTGGCCACGGAGAGCCACGCTCATCTCTGCTCCGTTCTGCAGTCGAAGACGAAGACGTACGTAGAAGAAGACGAAGATACAGTCAAATGAAGCTGCGCTGCAGATCTTAACACCACCACCATGAAGAGTCACGCTCATCTCTGCTCCGTTCATATCCAGGCCACCAGATCCGATGCTCCGTTCGCAAAACACCACCACCACGAAGAGCCACCCTCCCTACCCTCCGATCTGCTGTGAAGACCACCATCGCAGCGAATCTGCTGCACAGGAACAAAATCTGCAGCGAGAGAGGTCCCAACCTCCAAATCCCACCGTTCGCTCCACTCCTCCACCCTCAACCAGGCCGATGTTGTTTTTTTTGTTGATGTTGCCGTGTGTTTGGTAAGATAGGTCCAGCCTAGTTCTAGCCCTATGTCCAGCCTAGGTCTAGCCATGGGTCCAGTCAAGGTCCAACCCACTAGGTCCAGCCATGGGTCTAGCCCATTCGATTGTGTGATGGGGTTGATTTCTAGTTGGGTCAATAACTGTCCAGCCTGTCTTTGGTCCAGCCCATAATTGGCTGACTTCTTTTGGTTTTTTTAAAACATAACTATGTAAAAGATTTTTGGGCTTGGGTACAGCCCTATAACATTGAGTGTGTGAGAGTAGAATAAATTGGGCTTTGGGTACAGCCCTAGTGGTACAGACATGGATAATCCTTGCCTTTATTGTATATGGATTTTAGAGAAAACGGGCCTAGGTACAGCCCTATGGACACATACTTGGACAGCCTTTGACAAAAATGGGTTTCTGTACAGCCCTAGTGTACAACATTTAACATGATAGATATGGATATATATAAAAAAACAAAAATTATGTACATCCCTAAGTGTATTGGACTATGTAAAAAAGATTTAAAACCCTTCAAAAAAACAAAAAACCAATAAAAAGTCCGTACCTATGTGTACAGATCTATCCGCTAGGTAGAAATAATAAAAAACAAAGTGTTGGAAAAAAAAGGAAAAGGGTAGAATTGAGAAAAATCCAACCAAAATTTGAAACTAGGCTTTATTTAGAACAAATTTCTAACTATGCTTTAAAATGGGGGTGGGGATGGATTTGGGCTCTATTTTAAAGTTTCCTCTTTTAATAATAAGGATTGTAATCATTAATTTTCTTCATTCACGTGAAAAGCAAAGTGGATAAACATTTTGAAACGGGGGGAGTAACAAACAAATGAATACTTACACAATTAATTCAATAGAAAAAAAACGTAATTACTCAAAAAAATAGTGAAAGGTGATAGACACATCATATATTCATGGAATTAATAGATTATCTTAAATTTTTAAAAAATTAAATCAAATCCCTTAATTATTGAGGAGTAAATTATCCCTAACTAACCATATGTGATTTTCTTACTTCCAAGGTTATAATAGTATTTAAATCTAGTGTTAAAATCTAGCTAAATAACATAAACCATATAGTATATGAGTTAAGTTAGTATAATGTTGAAAAACAATAGGCTAAGGTTCCAAATTAAGATATGCAAATAATCTCTTACAAATAACAATATATTAGTACTAAATGTTTGTTGGGAATGTTCGAGTCCTCTATTTGCTTAACCTACTATAACGAGGGTTTATTAGAAGATGATTAGACTCCCTTAACCTTAAATAACAAAAACATTTATTCAGTGTATAAATAAAAACAGAAAATAAAGAGGAATCAGAGAAATGAAATATAGATGAGAAAGAAACAAAAATAGAGTACGTACGATTTATCCATTAGAAATATTGGATGAAGCAGCATCTGAACTTAACTGGTGGAGCTTTCTGCAACACACAATTAGCCAGCTGGTGGGATTGGAGCTTCTAGTCAGTGTTGATCTTTGTTTCGTTTCTTCAACTTAATCCTAACATGTCTTTTTCCAATTATATTAGCCTGATTCAGCTCCAGTTAAAATTTAGATTATATATATTTTTTTCATATCTTGATTCGAGTGTAGATAAATTTTTTAAGTAAACTTTTTTAATAAAGATAAACTTCTGTGACCCTCCCCCTCTCAACCTAAATTAGTCATTTATTTAATATAAGATTTTTAATCTTCCAAATTTTCTTTTGAATTACATTTTAGGATATTACTTTTTACCAATATTCTAGAATTCTTGTTCTAGTATCCAGAACCCGTATTTGTATTGAAAGGGTGGGTCAAAGGGACCCGGCCGGGCAATGTTCAACTTTTTTGAGTTACTAAAAAATCTAATATTAATTCGGTATATTAATAGAAAAAATTGTATATAATCAGTTGGGATTAGCTCCCTGGCCGGGGCCTTGGTCATCCAATTTAGTGGTGTAGGTTCGAACCGAGTCAATGACTCCGAATTCAAAATGACTCTCATATGTAACAAAAATAATTGTATATAAGATTCCTATATATTTCTACTTTTAATTATTTACGCAATAAATTTCTCTATTATACAAAATTACTTGTTATCATAATTATAGCCAACAAATTTTTTATGAAAAATAAATCAATCAAAAAACTTCAGAAAATTCTAATAAACTTCGTGAAATTTCTCATAAACCTAGAGAGAGCCCATACTGTAGATGAAACCCGGGGGCATTGGAGTTGCATACAATGTAGATTATTCTTTCTTCGAATTAAATATTTTAGTAAATTTAAAAACATATTTATAAGTTGAATCCTATTTTGTATATCAATATTTAGAATCCTAATATTTAGACTTTAGTTCAACTTATTCTATCTTGAATTTTTTTAATGACCAAATACTCATCTCTCAATTCTCTTAAGGATAACATTCTCACATTATTTACATTAAGTAGTTTTAATAAAATTTATGCATATAGTAAGGGGTATGGGTTGGTTAGTCTTCTATTATCTTCCCTGGTCAAACTGGAAGAATATAATTCTCTAAATTCTATCATATACCTACTAATTTATGTAGCATTCACATGCATGCATGTGTAGAAGTACTATCTATTAATTGCATATGTACTAAATTCTGCAGAAATGTGAAACTTAGCCTGGGTGTAATGTTGTTCATCTTGTTTTGATCCTACTTAAAGGTCGTTATCATGTTTGACTTAGATTTTGAATTCAGCACATTCAGTTTCTGATGATGGTGCTAATTAATTCTTCATATATAGACAGTACTATAGCTTATATACACATAAACCCTATATTCATGATTGATTTTCTTTTATTTATTTGCAAGATGTTTTTTTTACTATATTTAACCAATCCAATTAACAAACAAGGTCTGCCATGAAGTTATCAAGTGGGAATTATAATTTTAGTACTTTTTTACTAATTTAAACACGAACTTATATTAAAAAAAAATATTCTTGTAGTGTATATATATCTATATATATACTACTTGTATATGTTTAATAATTTGTAAGTCAATTTGCACAATAATTTGTAACCTAAGCCAATAAAAACCGATCATTCTAAGGAACTTAATTTCCTCAGCCTTTATATCACTTGTCAATCAGATTAACATTGTTATGTCCAATATAGAATTAGGTTTTAGATATTAAGTTGCGTATGATATTTAGTTTATCCTAACTATATATAAAGGTCTTTATTAGATCACCCTCTTCCAATACCTAAAAGTTTTTGACATTTTTTTGGACAACTAAATATACTGATCCAAAATATATTTTTTGGTATAAATTAAGAGCCTGTTACATTACTTTATCCGTACAAATAAATAAAAATTCACAAGAAAGGCACTTCTTCTCATACAGAATATCTGATTTGCCAATGTAATGATGTAAAAAAATCTGTAATTTTTATTAAATGATTATATTAGTAATATGATAAAAACTGTAAATTGTACTAAAAAGATCGATTATTCTTAGTGATGTTCAATAACGATTATATATCATGCATAGAGAAATTGAGAGCGGATATTAAAATGAGTAATGCTAGATATCATCCCAAATTGCATCGCCTTTATATCGCCCCTTATGTGGACCAATCATAAAAGAGAGAGAAAATGATAATTCAGGAAAGAGAAATCACATGATTGGTTCATTTAAAATCCACCTAAAAGGCGATATAAAGACGATACAATTTGGGGTGATATTCAGCATTACTCTATTAAAATACATTTATTAAATTTTTTGGATCGAATCTTTGATCTCATTTCCAAACTGTTTAGCAGCCAGCAGACTTGAATTTAGAATAATTGTTAAAAAAATAAAACATTGTTGAAAACTAATTTATATATTATGACCTACCAATAAAAAACAGTTTTATATGGTGATCGTTGGCTTTTTAGATCAGAGGCATAATTATGATCTCCTATCATTTACAATTTCTTCAATTCACTCATGCTTTGATCATGTCTATGAACTGATATTCCACAATCTGAAACCATTAAACTTATAGATTAGTATACCGTAACTGAGAATTATAAAAAGATCAATTAGAGAGATATTAATATTTTATACTCTATCAATTATTTTTTTTGGTTAGATAAATGATAATATTAAAATAATATAAAATTTGTACACTACACAAAATATCGTTTGTTTAGGAACGAAAATTAAGATAACAATTGCACTAAATCTAACTCAAAGAATTTCAAAGTAAACTTATCACTATCATCTAAAAATGTATGATAAATAAAAAAAAAACAAGGTATATATAAAAAAAGTATATCACTTGATTTTCTTGATTACCGTTTCTTTTGATAAAAATTTAGCTCTCATGATAAGTTATTTCTCTCCCTCCAAATACAATAAATAGTATCTCCAAAAGTTTATTTTTTAAATTTTTTTTCTCCAATTCTCACGGGTATTTAACTTCTTAAACCACTTCAAAACGCTCAACAAATTGCTCATATATTTAACAATTCTCATCCATTTTCCGATCTCATCCTAAATATATCTTGCAAAAACACATTCAAAATAGAGATACTTATTTGATTCAAAATTCTTCCCGCATAATTCAAAAAGTGGACCCCATTCCATGCATGACATCCTATCTTTTATTTTGAGCCTCGTATGTATCGGCATCCATACTATATTGTCATGTTTTTTAAAATAACACAAGATACCTTACGAGATTTGTCCATGGTTTAACAAAATATCGGCGACTAAATACATCATATGGTTTCCACCACTGGAGACATCATTAACATTGTTGTCCGAGGAGAACCGCCGGGTCAAAATATTCTCTCTTCCCTCGCTCCCAAGTGAAACCTCAGTCTCATCCTACAATTTCCATATATTCTTCAAAATAGTAACAATATGATTTGTTTTTTTCTCTAGTGCAATTTCATATTAGTTATGCTCTCTCAAGTCGATACCCCTACATTTATAAGGAAATTACTACAAGAAAAATACCCATACAATGACGATTTTTTAATGACAGTTGTTTCAACCGTCATTTAAAAAATGACTACCATTTTTTTATGACGCTTATTCGAGTCGTCAATACATAAACTAATTTCTTGACGATTTTAAAAAATCGTCAAAAAAAACTATTTTCCCGACGGTTCTTAATAAACCGTCACTAAAAAAACTAAATAAGACGAATATATATAATCATCACCATTACTAATATATATTGATTTTATTTTTCTAATACTTATGTCCTTTGAACCTCGTCTCGACCTGACTTGCTCGATGGGTGAAAAAAATCCAGTAAGATTTTGTATAATATTGTGGGTCATCTCGTATCATCACGTCCATCCCGTCTCACCCGTTGTACCATCGTCGTCATATAACATAAAAATCATTACAGTGCTCATATTGCATGACCAAGCTCAAGGTCTGATGGATAATTATTTTTTGAAGTACCATTATTTTTGATTTATTATATTTGATAATTAAAATAATATTATATATATTTAATTATAAATATAATGGTATTTAATATTATAAATAAAATTAGTTATTTGTATTTTATTTAAAAAAATAATAAATAGAAGATGATTATCTTTTACAAAAATATTAAAATAATATAATTTTTTTCAATTAAAATTATACAAAATAAAATAATAAAATTTTAATATAAAAAAGTATACAACTGATAACGTTAAAAGAAATTTAGAACAAAAAGTGATAAGAAAAAGTAATGTTTTATTTGTTCGAACGAAAGATAAAGTAAAGAAAAAAAAAAGTAATGGTTGAAAAACAACTAAACATGAAAACTTAAATTAATCTCTTCACATTCGCATTAGACAAATTAAAAAAAGAAAATCTCTTCACTTTCACCATTCACTTTCACATTCGCGAATCAGGGGACGTCCGCCTCCCTTACCAATCTAGCTTGGCTACGCAATCAACAATCGAAGAACCTAAATTAAGGTAAAAATTATTTTTTACCATCGAAATTGTATAAAAATTTCTTTAATCATTAACCAAATCTCATTATTTTTACAATTTTTCAAAATTATCTGATTTAAATATAAATTTTATTATTTTTTATACAAACCCTACAATGGATAGCCTTTTACCATAGGAGAAGTAGTATCGACCAACACATGCAACTAATAAAAAACACGTTTCCCTTCTCTTTCAAAAAAACAAAGAACACGACACATATTATTTACCTTAACCCTAGCCGCCGTCGCCGGCATCTCCCTCCCTTTTTGCCAGCGACGGCGGCCACCTGCCTTCGTCTCCTTTCTATTTTGCTGTTCTGGTTTTTCCCTTGTTTTCTCTTTTTCTTTCGCCGTCTCTTTTGCGCTTTCTCGCCTACGATTTGCTCCGCCGTGATTTTTTGGTTTGGGTCTAGATTTGGATCGGTATTATCATGAGAGTTGTTTCTTCTTTTGATTCTGCTTTTGGGTCTAACATTGGAAAAAGCCTAAAACCATTTCAACAGTACAAGACCCAAATTCAGTTTGGGGCTTTGCTTTACCAGATTAAGTCGCTCATTTCCTTTGTTTCTTGGCCGCTCCTTCTTGGAGTCATTTCGAGGGTGGAGCCTCTCTTTTGTGGATCTCCAGTGACCTCCAGGACCTTTCTCACCATTACTGCTCTTCATGTTTTGATTGGATATTGGGTTGTTTGTTTAATTGGTAAGGATGGCTGCTCCCTTTATTTAATTATTTTACTATGGTGTGATGGTTATGTTGGTATTTTGGGTTCTTCGTTTGTGGTGGTTGTTCTGGTTGATTGGCAGGGGACTTTGTTGGCGAGGTTGTGTTTGTGGTTTGTTTTTTGTGACCTCGTCTTTTGTTATATCTATCTGAGAGCTTGTGGTGATGCACTTTGGGTTGAAGTAACATGTCCACTTGATTTCGATCTTTGGATTAACGGGTGTTTGTCGTTCACTTGTCAATCTCTCTGCTCGAGTTTTTTTTGTGTGGTGAGTTTGACCTACTCTAGGTTAGGTTGGTATAAGGGGTGGTTTTTTCTGTGCTTGTGTTGGTTCTCTTGTTTTTGTTACCCTTATTTCGCAGGTGACTCGTGTAGTTTATCTTGCTCCTGTCGAATCCCCTCTATCGTAGGTGGTGATTCATCTTTGGCCACATTTGTTAATTCAGTTGAATTTGACTTGAGAAATTTTGAGTGTTTGCCGTTCATTTGGAATTTTTTGTGTTCAGATTTCTTTTGTTTGATTGATTTGGCTTGCGTTAGTTTGGATTGGGTGGAGAAGCAGGTTTTGTCTTTGTCTTTTAGGTGCGTAGTTACTCTTTCGGTCCGTCCAGTCTTGATTTCCGTTTTTATCACTTGGGCTAGTGATATCTCCTTTGATCAGAGAATTACCAAGATCTTCGGCATCGCAACTGTCGCCTCGGCCATTGAGTTGCCTATCCCGTTTATCATTGAAATGGTATTCGATTTTCTCCCCCTCTCCCCGAGGTTTGAGATTATCCTTCTTATTGGTCATGGTCCCTTGACCCTCAGTGGTCCCTGCCCGCTACTTCGGTGGCACATTTGCTTCTGGTTTATCTGTTTCCTGAGTTTGCCTCGCACCCTCTTTTGTTCTTGTAGCTTGTTTCTTTTTTTAGTTTATCGTTGTGTTTTTATTTCCAGGTTTGGTTGGTCAAACCGCGGTTCATTGTAACCTTTTATTTCAATTTATATAAGCTGCTTTGACTAAAAAATAAATACCATAGGAGAAGCGATGCGCTAAAGATTGTGTATATGGGAAAGGGAATGCGGTGTGGGTCTTATGATGCAATTTGGTATTATACTGCATTTTATGAATTGTTTTGCAGTAAATATTCATTTGATGTAAATCATTATCTTTTTGTGTTTCATTTAGTTATTAATTTAATTTATTATTTATGTTCTCATTTTAATTTGCATGTTTGATGAATTTTCAGAATAATGGGAAAATAAAGTTTCAGTCAATTCTTATACCAATTATTGTGGCCTCTCACGTGAGTAGTATCCCTAAGATATCTTTCTTATATTTAGTTGTCTTACAGGAAGGTAGGGTAGATGCTATATTTGAACTTGTTGCAGGAGAGTACAAAGGCAATTTGATAGGACCGATCATAAATAGTAGTTTTACCAGTTGTATGAATCTTACTGTTATCTTATATTGGTACAATGGTGTACCCCAAACTAGGAATACAAGTATGAGTAATTGCTGACCATCGATCTCCAATTGCTAAATCGAAAGAAATGCGGCTTGAGCTGCTTATTTAGAATATCAATTTAGAAAAGCTCCATGAAAGATTACCACAAGCATTGTAGGATTTCAAGTTATTCTTCTACATTTGATGATTCCTATTCTATCTTTACACTTTTACCTTATCAATCGGAGTTCTAAGTGTCGTATTTGTATTATTAATATTGTAATACTTAGCATTGTTGTGTTTTATGCTATCAATTTTACAATCTATCTCATTTCAGTAATTTAATATATGAATTTGTCTTAAATGTATTTTATGAATTTACTTTTTTGTTAATATTATGTTGTGAACCTATAAATTTTATGAGTATATATAATTTTGTAAAATAAAAGTGATGCTAATTACAAGAAAACCAAAATTGTTGAAAAATCGTTTTTGTTACACATTAGTTTATACCGACGCTAATTCAAAGCTTCAATAATATAAATTTAAAATGACGTCTGGAAAATTGTCACGAATACACATTTGTTATTATTGACGCTATCATTAGGCGTCAGTGATATATCATTAAGATGAATATATTTCAACCGTCAAGAAAATTATTTAAAAGTGGCGATTATTTTTAACGCCATAATAGACAAACCATGACGGCTTCATAGATGACGCTCAGATGACGGTTGTTGAAGCATCATAATTTGCTTTGATGGCGCTAGAAATCGTCATCAAAAGGCACAAATATTATCATCCAAAGGGTACTTTTCTTGTAGTGAATGCAAAAATTAATGGAATTGCGTTTCGAAATACATGTTATATTTGGTGCTTTAGTCTTGAAACATAAAGTATATTAGATTGTTATGATCTTTGTTTCTCCATTGTTGTTTGAAAGACGGATACAACTGAAGTTTGTCAAGCTATTTATATTTTAAATATCTTATTAGATTGAGAGTCTGCTAATAATGATAGGTTAAGGTACATTGTTACGCATATTGACTCTAGCGACTACTTAAGCGATCACTGTAGAATGTATAATAGGTTGTCTGATGCAGTAGTGATTGCATATAATTTATAAATGGTAGTCACTATTGTTTTGTCTTTAGAGGTAATCTTTCAAGAATCACGACCATCAAACACTATTACCAGCTGGGGACAACAAACGAGCACTAGGTGGTCACTAGTTATCGTCTTGTGGCCGACAATTATTTCTGTTATCAGCAACCACTTCGAGGTCGCTAGACATCTTATCCTTTTAGCGACCACCAAGGTGGTCTCTAGAGGTGCAATACCTCTAACGACTCCGTGATGGTCATTGTAACCAAATTCTCTTTAGCAACCATCACGTGATCGCTAGAGGTATTAAAGTAAAATAAAATATTTACAAAAAGATTACTACAAAAGTTCAATTGTCGGATTAAAAAAACAGAAAAATTAAGTAAAATTAAATTACAAAATTATCGAATAAAAACTATTACAAAGTACAGAATTATAGTCTGAATAAATTAAAGTCCAGTTTAAATAATAAATTAATACTGTCAAGGGGAGGGAATTCTAACGAGATACTAGGTCTCGTTATCTCTATGTCTTGACCCGCTTAAAGATGATGCCCTCATGCGCAAATTATTCAGTTGTGGATTAGTTGGTTGTGATGGACCAGGTGGGATGATATTTAACCGAGCCTTATCCTGTTGTAACATTAGTTGGTTGAGTTGTCCAACCAGCGTCATATAATTCTCCTGAGTAAGGATAGGAGAAATCAGGGTGGATGCGGTACTGCTAGTCAACCCCTGGTCATGGGCTCTGGATGGGCATGTAGTATGGGTTAAATCATTCACAACCACAACTATCTGCGGGAATGTATTGACCATCAAATTGGGAACGATTTTTGTATTCAGGTCCTGAGTCTGCCTCTGACCTAGGGTTGTAATGACCATTCCAACTACGGGTTTCCAACTCTTTCTTGCAAAACCAATACGGTCTTGTGCCACCTTAATCATAGTTCAAAGTTGATCTCGCTTGGTTAAATACTATGATAGACGATGTCACCTGAAGACAACAAAAAGATCGATCCTCGACCTCTACTCAATCTGGTAGTAGAGAAAAATTTTAAGTCGAGACAATTAAAATTAGTCATCTACAAACAATGTTCTAACTTACATCGTACTACTCGAAGAGCTCATCCCTCCAATATCCTGTCTTATACTTTCCAATCTTGCTGTAATATTCAACTATCTTTGATTTCTTCTCTTCTCCGACCTCTAACCCGAGGGTATAGATGTTAGGGTATCGGAATCAACCCATGTCTCCGGTTGAAACTCCTGGTCGTCATCCTCGGGGGGTACTTTAAAATAACAATTGTGGATTAATAATATGAATATATTAAAAGATATAATTAACATTACCTCCAAAAGTCAATATCGGGTATTCAAAAGAGTGGACGATCCATGACCACTACTGGGTCCCTACTTGTCTCTATCTTTTTCTCGGCACCAGATCTCGATTGTTTAAACTAATTCTATTAAATACATATCTAAAATAACAACAAAATATTCAATAATTTTTACTAGAACTCTTTAGTACCCCACATCTACAACATCAACTCAAACTCTGCTTACATCATATCTTTCGAAGGAATAACGGTGTATTTAAATTCCTTGTGTATCGTCCTCTTTTGGTCACTATATCGAGCGTCGACTTTTTTGTCGACGTACCGCTCTATGGTATTTCAATCGGGACGATTCCTCCAATCATTTACTATAAAATATTGTTACAAAAATTAATGGGACGTAATCGAAAAATTTAATTTAACAAAGACGTTTTGAAAAAAAAAATCAATTCTTTTTTTCATCTGGGACGCTTTTCTAGTCGAGAAAATATTTTACGATATGGTCCCGAACGTTGTTCCCTAACACCTAGGCTAGGTGGTGTACCGCTTCACCAACTAGGTTCTACGTCCCGTCCTCCCAGTAAAACTCAAGTGACGCCATGCAATTGTACTTTGCCTTAGCCTTCTCCACTGTTCGTAGAATGCTCTTTCCGCTTTTTAATCACTTGATTTCCTGTTAGTAATTAATATAAACAAAATATTTATACATGACCGAATATAAGAAATCAGTAACCAATTATCATTTACCTTTACTATTACACTCGAAAATATGACAGATTGGACTTATTGGTGGATCACTACCCTTATTGTCACCATTATGACATCTTGATTAAATATCAGCCATAATAATTTGTCAAACAATTGATAGGGGTTTATTTGTAATTATAATTATTTATAGAGATTTCTTTGTAATTTGAATTTTTCTTAGGGACATATATATAAAGTAAATTAAAGAAATAAAAATTAACATTACAACCTATGTTGTAGAAATCGCCACCTAGGTGTCAACTCCTCCGTCATCCGTCTACGCCCGGTAAAATGCCAAGAGTTTTTTGCCTAACGCCTTAGTGGGCATGGAATCGGCTCCTAGCCCGCCTAGGCGCAAATTAATGGCAAAAAATGACCGTTTAGGCCCTCTTTTATTTTATCTTACTTTCGAGAATTTTTGAAATGATATCATGACTCCAATATTTATATTTTGTTATATGAATTTTATGACTTAAAAATTAAAATTGTTATACTTACTACACGTATATCACTAAATATACCAAATTATATAGCAGGGTTCAAAACTGCTAATCCTGCGTAGGAGTTAGACCCCGGTCGGCCGCCTAAGCCGTGAAACCAAGTTGTACAACATTGATTATAAATTTCAAGTATTACATTACAATACATTAAATAATTAACAATTAAACACAATATTTTCAAATAATACGATTAACAATTATACATAATAAAATTTAATAAAGTTAACAAAAAAAATTGCATTATAGTCCATGTAGTTCCAAATAATAATGTTATAGCCTCCTGTATTTGAAATGAAATCACAAAATAGCCTGTATTTACAAAAACACTTCATTCCCCATATTTTGTAGAATTATCATTTCATCTCCCAAATTAATATTTTTAACCCCCCAAAATTTGAAATTAACGTTTAACCCCGCAAGTGTTTTGAAAATTTGCATTTAACCTCCCACACTTTTGAAATCAGACTTTACCCCTCCACCCCCCCCCCCCCCCCCCCCGTGTTTCTAAAACTATCATATAACTCCCCACCCCTCCTTCCCCCCTCCTCTCGGTCCTATTTAAAAATTCTCATTTCCACCCCCAAACTTTCAAAAGTTCTCATTAAACCTTTTTGAAAATAAATTATTATTTAACCCCCGACCTTTTTCAAATATTTATATTAAATTTCTTATTAATACAAAAATAGCACTTCAGCACAAGTATATCAAAAAAATACGGTTTTTGTTCTTATATTATTCAAAAGTTACACTACAAACCCTATATTTTTATAAAGTTGCACTAAAGCCCCTACATATTACAAAACTTACAATTCAGCCCCTATAATTTTTTTAAATAGCATTACATGCCCTTAATTATTTGAAACTAGCACTAATAATTCAAAAATTTACACTACAAGCCATTTGTTATTCAAAAATTCCACTACCTATATTATTTAGCCATTACACTACATGCCCTATATTATTCTGTAAAATAGCGTTACATGCACTGCATTTTCCTAAAATTGCACTATACCCCTTATATTTATAGAACTAGTAATTCAAGTCCTTAAAATCTACAAAACTAGTACTATATGCCCTATATTTTGTAAAATGACACATAACTCCCTAACAAATTTTGAAATACGCATTTAACCCCCATTATTTAAAAAAAATTAACTTTTCACCCCCTCTAACTTTTGAATACGCATTAACCCACTCCCCCATCATTTTTGAAAATCAACTTTTTACCCCCTACTCCTAACAAAAATCAATTTAACCCACTGAATTTGCACCTATGGTCCATACACACTTCGATATTTCCAATTCAACCCTAATTAGATATAAATTTTGAAATTAATCCCCTAATTATACATATACATATATATAATATTTCCAATTCAACCCTAATTAGATCTAAATTTTGAAATTGATCCCCTAATTATACATATATGTATACACACACACACACACACACACACACTTATATACACATATTTATATATTATAAGAAAAAGACTTACTAAAAATAGATGAGAGAAGCAGCGACGACAAGGGATTCGTCGGAGGAGAACAGTTGCTACAGGGGCTTTGTCCGAGGAGATGAGGGACGACAAGGGATTCGCCGGAGGATAACATCGACGCCCGTGGGCTTCATCAAAGGGGGTGAGCAATGGCACGGGGATAAGGAAGAAGGAGAGAAGCTGTAACATGGGGTGAGGATGCTTCATCGGAGGATAAGATCTCTGGGGGGTTTGAAAATGAAGAAGGAACGAAGGAAATGAATTTAGAACCGGTTGCTGGGTTTATAATGTTCAAACCATCTCACGACCGGTTGGTGGTTGTTAGGGTAACTAAGTGGTCGGTAAAGGTACAAAATTAAAATAGGCGGGCATTATTAAATTCGCCAAATAAATTGTTTGGATTTCTACCGGCCAACAAGTGATCGGTATAAGTACTTTAGTATTCGCGACCACTAAGTGGTTGATAGAAGTTTGACTATAGAGAGAAGGTTAGGTAAAAAGGTTATTGTTAAATTGCCAACTCAACCAAAAGTTCGAACCGTTAGGAGAAGGCATTCTATTAATGAGATTTTAAATCTCAACACACCCCCTCACGTGCAAGCTTAGTAGAGAAGAGCGCCCATAGATGGCTTCTAGGAGAAGAGCTAAGCTTGTACGTGCAGAATAAAGTGGGTGGTGGCCGAGAGACTCGAACCCAGGACCTCAAGGTCCGTGGAGCTCTGATACCATGTTAAATTGCCAACTCAACCAAAAGTTCGAACCGTTAAGAGAAAGCATTCTATTAATGAGATTTTATATCTCAACAGTTATACCTCTAGCTATTGCATCTGGTTCTTAGAGTTGGGTCTTTGGTCGCAGTAGAATCTCTTTAATTGCTTTTCTTTTTTAAATTATCCCATTTGTCTATGGCAACCATTTGACGATAGCGGGAGGTTATTTATAACAACCATTCCATACACCATGCAGTTTACAAATGCCTTGCTAAAAGACCAGTCCGCAATAACGGTAGCAGTGAATTTTCTTTCCATAAAAATTTTCACCATCAAGCAAATTGTCAATTAAGTAGTTAAAGATTTTTTTTTTTTATAATTCATTTGAATGTTAACTGAGTCATTGCTTTTTAATTATTAGATCTCCTCTTGTAATAGGTTAACGGTATTTTTTATCCTTAAATTTTAACGGGACTTTTTTTTAGACAACTTTAGTGTTGGATTGAATTTATCTATCAAGTTTGTGATTGGAAAAAGAAATACAACTATCTTTTCTACTCAAACGGTTCCATTAATTTTTTTTTTTGGACGGTATTCCATTAATTAAGGGGAGATTTCTTTTATTATTAGTTCAATTTTATAATTTTTACCTATTACTGTACGAGAACTAACTTATCATTAACCTATCAATTATTTTTGTATTTTATGAGAACTAATTTACTAACGATAGTTGGGTAAAAGTACTAAAAAGATATTAATAGGTCAATGATATTTGTTGGATATTCAGTAGTTAACTTAGTACCTGTCCAAATAGAAAATTAAAAAAAAAAACAGTTAACTTAGCCACATGTCTAGTTCAATCCATCATTCCACCTTTGTAATTATGTACTAATTATCGTATGGAAGAATTCTCCATAATAAGCAATCAAAGGAATAAATAGATGTTCCATCAAAGTTCATATCGTCAAAAAAGGGACTTCAATTCTTGATTATTGGTTGATCTAACTTCATGTCAATCTACATTGCAAGCCTCATCTAATAGCGAAACCAACAACAACCACAGTGACAAATAATGTCATATCAACTTAAGTTTCTCTTTTCCTTATAACATTGGAAGTAAAAATGATACTCCTTTTCTTTTTGTTTTTAAGTTAAAATGATAATCTTACACAAGAATATTAGTAATTATTAGAATAACTATCAATTTTCATAATATTTGCTAAAAAATTTATGGTACAATTTTATTTATTCGCACAACTAGATTAGAGCTTATTAATCAACTCACCTTGTTAACATCTTGACTAATGCAATTATCGTGATATTTCAACATAAGTTTCTTTTTTCCTTATGATATTGAAAATAAAATGCTACTTTTTTTAAGTAAAATTATACCCTTATACAAGAATATTAGTAATTATTAGAATAATTATCGATTTTTATCAGCTAAAAAATTTATGATATAATTTTATTTACCCGCACAACTCGTTTAGAGCTTCTTAGTCACCTCACCTTGTTAACGTATTGAGTAATGCAATTATCGAGATACTCAATAAAGAAGTATAAAAATTCTAGTTTGAAGATACCGTTTGTATCCAGATTATCTTTTTAACACAAGCATTATACTATTTTTCACTTGAATTTCTCGTAACTTTGTAAGTTGTGTATTTCATATTTCAATTTTGTGTAATGCTTGTAGTTACACTACTTGAATATATTTTGTTAAGTCAGTTTTCTGATCAGTGTTTATAAGTTTTTAACAATTTAAAAAAGATATTTTATTAAAACTACTAATAAAATAGCTTTTCAATTCCCAGTACTTGCTTCACCTTTGAACGCGAGAGTCTTTCGCGATTTGTCTATGTTGGAGTCTCTCAATGGTTCCAACTACAAGCGTTGGGAACAAAAGCTACTAATATGTGTTGAACAATATGAACTAAACTTTGTCATTCTCAAGGAAACCCCCACCATTGGGGACAATGGGGTTCTTACCGAAGAGAAACAAGCTAAGCATCTAGCTCTCGGGCTAAGTTCAAGAAAGCTAATTCAGTGTTTAGGGGGTGGGTCTTTAATAACATGGAAAACCCCATCTTTGATCTGTTTGCCAAGGAGAAGTCGACAAAGATTACCTGGTAGACGCTTCAAAATAAGTGTTGGGGCTGATGATTTTGGTAACAAGAACTACGTCACTGGTAACTGGCATAACTATTAGTTCACGGACCAAGAACCGATGACTGAGCAACTACATGTATACGCGAACCTCTGTGCGGAGGTAATAACCGAAGGTATAGAAATATGTGAAGTTTTACAAGCCAAGATCATTCTTGAAAATCACCCCTTCTTAGAGTGAATACCAGGATCATCTCAAGAAAAAGAAGTAGAAATTGACCATGCAAGAGCTCATCTATCACATGCAACTCGAAGAAGCGAATCAACTCAAGGATAAGTCCTTATTTTTTCCTTCTAATTCTTAGAAGACTAACCTTGTTGAAAGTTCTGGTCACAAAAATAAAACAAGTATAAGGTAAAGGGAAAACAACAGGGATCAAATAAGAACAATCAGTGGATACAAGAACCTAGGACACTCCAATAAACAAGGCGACAGTTTCAAGTCCACCTGTAAGCTGTAAGATTAAAACCGAAAGGGGCTGCTAATTTTATGGAAAATAAGGATATAAGGCCTAAAGGAAGAAGTAGGGTCCAAAATCCATCGCCAACCTGACTGAGACCGAAAAGATAATTGATGCGGTAATGGTTTATGCAAATCTAGTGGATAACAAGAGCGAGTGGATCCTCAATACTAGAGTGTCCCGACACTTCAGTTCCAACAAAAACTTGTTCAAATTTTTTGAAGAAGTGGTTGAAGGCGAATGCGTGTACCTGGTCAACTCGAAAACTAATTTTCTCTTCGAGAAAGGACAGATTCCTCTCAAACTAACTTTTGGTAAAATTTTAGAATTGAATGACGTTCTATTCATCCACTCGCTCTGTAGGAACTTCGTTTCCGGAGCTTCTCGTAATAAAGTAGGACTCAAACTAGTTTTAGAGAGTGCGAAAATAGTTATTACCAAGAATGAGGAATTAGTTGGGAAAGTGTATTTGAATGAGGGTTTATTTGTATTGAACATCGTACCTAAGAATGACAATGTTTATTCTTCTACTTACGCCCTTGAATCTCTAGATACGTGGCATGGTAGATTATGACACCTTAATGTCTCTTCTATTAAAAGGTTAAAACACTTGGACTACTTCCTGTTCAAAATATAATTTTGTTAGATGTCAAATATGTGTAGAATCTAGACATACTAAAATGTCTTTTAAATTTGTGACCATTAGAAAGACTAATTTGTTAGAACTAGTGCATTCTGACTTAGCTGATTTTAAAATGACTACTAGTATAGGGGGGAAAACTATACTATATAACATTCATAAATAACTATTCCAGGTTCACAAAAGTATACCTCCTAAAATCTAAAGATAAAGCAAAAGAAGCTTTTTTAAAATATAAGGATGAGGTTGAAAATCAACTCGATACTAAAATCAAAAGGCTTAGATTCAATAGGGGTTGTGAGCATAATTCTATTTTCCATTAAGAAGTTTGTGAAACTAACATAATAATTTATGAACTTAGTGTTCTATACATACCTCAACAAAATGACATAACTGAAAGGAAGAATATATCCCTTAAAGAAAGAATGAATGTCATGTTAATTAGTTCAAGTTTACAAACAAATATGTGGATGGAAGCTATCTTGTCTGATTGTTATGTAATTAATATGTTACCCCCATAAAACCTTATATAAAACCCCTTATGAGTTGTGGAAGGGTTTTCCACCTAACCTAATTTTTTTTTTTTAAAATATGGGGGTGTTTGGCCAAAGTTTGGCAACCCAACTTCAAGAAAGTCCATTGTAGGACCAAAAACTATATATTCAATCTTCATAAGGTATGCTCTAAATATCGCTGCATATAGATTCCTTTCACTAGATGATAATTCTATTTGTGAATCTTGAGATGTTGAATTCTTTAAACACATATTTCCTCTGAAAAATATGAATTACGTTAATGCTTATTTACATTCTAATAACTTACTTGTTAATACTAATATGCATGTAAATGATATTAACCTTGACCCCTCAACTTCTGTGAGCCCTAGTAGTATTTTCAAGAATGAACCTATGAAAAGTAAGAGGTGTAGGATCGAGTCAAGTATTGGACCCAATTTTATCACTGGTTTTATGACTTGGAGTTTTTTATGTAGACATGATAAGTCAAGAGGTAGTCACTTGTCTTTTTATGGAGGAAGACCCAAAGAATTATATGATGCTTTAAAATTTGTAAACGCTAGTTTTTGGAAAGAGACCATTAATAGTGAAATTGGATCTATTAAAACCAACCATACATGAGAATTAACTAACTTACGACTTCATGGTTCAATAGATAAATTCAAATCTTGACTTGTTATTAGGGGATTCACCCAACATAAAGGCTTAGAATACATTACCACCTAGTCCCCTATAAACAAAATAACCACTATCAAAACCCTAATTGCCCTAGCTGTCTTTCACAAACTAGTTATACACCAAGTAGATGTTAAAACCTCATGGAGATCTATGTGTAGTTCCAGGAAGTCATTGTATGGATTAAAATAGACAACTAAAAATGGTATGAGAAGTTAGACAATACACTGATAAAATATGCCATTGTTGTTAACACTTCTGACTCTTGTGGTTACTCTAATTAATAGGATCATAATGTGTTATCATTTGTTTTTATATGGATGACATGCTTATCTTGATACTTGTATTCATATCATAATTGAGACTAAATGTTTTTTGTCCTCTAAATTTGATAAATAATATATGGGAGAAGCTGATGTGATTCTAGGGGTAAAAATAATTAGAGGTAGTAATGGTATATCCCTCAGCAGTCTCAATATGTAGAAAAGATATTGAAAAAGTTTGACTCTTTTGATGTAATTCCTGTGAAAACTCCTTATGAATCTAGTATACATGTAAACACTATGGGGGTGTTGTATCCCAGAATTAATATGCTAAGATTATAGGAAGTGTAATGTTCTTGATGAACTATACCTGACCCGACATTTCCTATGTCATCAGTACACTCAGTCACTATACTTACAAGCCAAGTAGTGACCACCGGGTTGCGTTTCGTTGTCTATTAAAGTACCTGATAGGTATTATTGATCTAGGTTTGTACTATAACAAGTTTCATGTAGTTCTCAAAGGATTTTGTGATGCAAACTGGTTCTCAGACAATGATGAAGTAAACTCTACAAGTGGCTATGAGTTTTCTGTAGGAGGAGGTGTTATATTGTGGAAGTCCTCTAAATAGACTTGTCTAGAACGTTCCACCATAGAGTATGAGTTTCTAGCACTAGAGTTAGTCGGGTAAGAAGGTGATTGGTTGAGGAGTCTCCTGTCTGATGTGCCACTATGGGAAGGAAGTGTCACACCAGTGTGTATACATAGTGATTCGCAATTAGCGATGGGATACACTATTAATAGCATCTACAATGGAAAAAAGGGGACACGTTCACACCAGACATGATCCAGTAAAACAATTTCCAAAGAATGGTGTGATAGTATTGGAATATGTACGTCATAGAAAAACCTAGTTGATCCGTTCACCATAGGATTTACCAGTAGAGTGGTCTTGAAACGTTGAGGGGGATAGGATTAAAACTGATAGATGGGAAACATATGACTTATGAGTCTATATGATGCACTATTTTCCAATCCGTGTGGAGTAGATTGTGCATACATAATCATATTAAGTCTTAATTAATTCATAGTTGTAAGTGTTGGTCATATTGAGAAGCACTTGATGAATTCACCTTGAGGTTGATATATATTTCTCCTACTTAATGAATTCATAGCCATGAGTGGTGGTCCTATTGAGACAAACTTGATAAATTCACCTTTGAGGTTGATATATATTGTTCCTAACAAGACATCGAGACCCTACAGGGGGAGTCTACATTCGATAGTCATTCTTGAAGGTCCTAAAGGATGAGTTCTTAAATTCACTACGAATTCATACACGTAAAGCTAGTTTTATTGAGAAGGACTTGATGAATTCACGAAACACTCAATGAGTCTTAGCTCCAATGCTCTTAATGATCTTAAGACCCCTATACGGGTGGTCCACTCTGGGTAGACATTCATAGAGATTGCGTATGTGTAAGATAGGGTGATGATTGAGGTATCAATAATTACCAGCGGGCAGAGTATGTGTTGTGGAGGTATCGATCGAAGAACATCAAGTTCAAGACTACGTTAACTTGAAGATATTTTGTGGTTGACTCACTTCACTACGTGTCAATTCAAATCGAAAGATATTTTCACTAAAGTACAATTCACCCAAACACTAGTATGCACTGAAAGCTGTTGGGGGTTGTTGGAAATCAAAAGAAAAAAAATGCTTTTGTTTTAGTTCATGCTCTTGGGAAAGAAGACCAATAGACTCATTTTGACAAAAAGTACCACATCAAACATGGAAAGAGAAATTTATTTATTTACGTTAGTTCCTTTTTCTATACAATTCAAAAGGTTTAAAACTATTGAGACAAAAGGAGAAGCAGTAATAGCCCACACGCAGACACCACCACCAGCACCACCCACCCGCCCAGCCTGGCACCAGTGTGGTCGTGGGTTGTGGGGGATTCTTGGGGAATTTAAAAAAATTTAAAACAAAGACTTGCTTTAGAGGAGTTGGTATGTACAGACTTATGTCGAATGTAAAACGTATTGCAATAAAGCTTCAATTTCCAACCTGCTGAAAATGTCAAGTTTAAGGCTCGCACTCTAGAAACTCCGCAATAAAGAGACTCAACTGTTACAAAGGTTACACCAATAAAAAAATCGTCGTTCATCGGATACAAGAAAGAAGTCCAAAGACTTTGAAATCAACAAAAAATGTCTGTCATTTTGTCATAATTTTTATGGCAGGGGATTTATGTGTGAACGAGTTTTAAAGGCCTCAATATCTCCACCTCTATATAAAGGAGTATGGGTCATTTGCAAACATCACCCAACATGAATCGAAAACACTAAAAAACCCAAATTCTCCTTTTTCCTCAAAGTGTTTCTAAGCAATAGAGAAGTAATAAAATTATAATCTGAAAATATCGATTTATTCGAAATATCTTTTATAACACAAGTATTGTATAATTTTTTATTTGAATTTCTAGTAAAGTAAATTTATAAATTATGCATTTTATACTACAATTTTGTGTAATAATTATAGTTCTACGATTTTGAAATATATTTTGTTATACAATTTTTTGATCCGTGTTTCCAGTTTTTCAACATCCAAATATGGAGACATGGAGAAAAATTATTTTTACCCACATGGATTTTCGATATAATATAGATAGAATATTATATAATATGTGAACATATGGATCGCTTGTAGCTACCGACCATTGGGGTTACGGTAGAAAATGCAAGATTAAGAAAGGCCACAACTTGTGACCCATGAAGTTGTACGTGTTTCTTATCAAGAAAGTTATCATTAACTACTGCTATAGGGGACAGCCCCATCGTTCATTCTGCAATTCAACGTGATACCAATAAATTTAGTACAGTAAATACAAACAAAAACATATGATGTTCAATGTAATGACGTTGAGATTAACTTACTTTAGCAGAACAGTCTTTGAAAATTGACAAAACTCTATAATATTTGATGTCCTAATTCATGCAGAAAATTATTCAATCAAAATTACCTTCTTTTTTTCATCATATCTTCTGTTTCCTCAAAAAAAAATTAGAAGTTGTACAAGGTTTGAATCTCTTTAGTTCTGATTTACTTGGAAATATACATAGAAGATGTGTATATTTCTATGAAATTAGTCGTGTATATCACTATTTAAAATAATGTTTTTTTTACGCAAACATGAATTTCATGTCTACGAAAAAAATTCAAAAGTTATAAAAAAAATCATAGACGTAAATATTAATTTGTTTTATCTAAATATGTAACTTTTTTTTTTTTTAGAATTAGTTATGGCGATTTAAAAAAAATCACGGACGCGCACGTGTATGATAGAATTAGTACTAAGTGGTAGTGGCGGTAGTGGTAGTGGTGGTTGTGGTGGTGATTATTATTGTTGTGGTGGTGGTTGAGATTGTAGTGGTGGTGAGGTGATGATGGTGGTGGTGGAGTAGTAGTGGTAGGAAGTTGTAATAAAGTGGTGAAAGTAAATGATAAATAATAAAGTAATTAAAATAATTATATAAATTTGTTTTTATCAAGGAATTTTTTCAATAAAGAATCTTTTTAAGAATTTTTTTGTAAATATTTTTTTTAATAAATATTTATGCATAAATAGCTCAAATTAAAAATCATCAAATTCCCTAATAATATCGAAACTCATAGCGTAATTACATCAAACTGTTTCATTCTTTCATTATATTATGTATAATACATAAAAATAGTACTTTATTAAATGAATACCTGGACACCAATTAATGGGTATCAAACGATCAAAATAGCAATTTGAAAAAAATGAATTTAGAAAATCTCTTTAATGATAATTATATATATATATATATATAATTATATATATATATTAGGTATGATTTAAGGGTGACGGCCAATCCTAACACTGCATCATACGCTCTCTTTAGCGTCTATAATTATAGTTGCTAATGGCTATAAAAGTAATTAAGAAATACTTGAACTGGTCTTTAGCGACTACATATCGCCGCATATATTTCGTCGTTAGTAATTCGTCGTTAAAGATATTTTACGTGACTAAATTTTTTAACGTAGCCATTAATGACTAATACTTATTTGCGATGACTTTGGTAGTCACAATTTATCTTATTAATAGTGAATACATAAATGCCGTCGTTGATATCATATAATAGTGACTAGATACTTTAGTCGCTATAATTATTGTTTTGTCGACAACAAATTCGTAGTCACTAATAATAATCACATTAAGTGACTACTTTTAATTTTTTTGGCGACCACAAAGTAGTTGCCAAAGTGATTTTATTTTTTTGAAAAAAATTGAATTTTGATTTTTAAATTTTAATATGGGGTTATTGTTGATAACATCCTTATTAATCTCTCTAATTATTTTTTAAAATCTTCAATAATTTATTTTATAAAAAATGTCTAATGAAATAATTATTTATAGAAATCATTCAATTTATATTTTTCATACCTTTACTACCCTTATTATTAAATATATTATTTTATTTTAATACAATATTAATTTTTAAATATTAAACAAATAATAGAGTACTCCACCACCACCACCACAACCACCACCACCACAGCAAGCACCACCACCACAACAACCACAACCACCTCCACCACCACCACCACTTATTACTACTACTAACTCCATCACACACGCGCGCGTTTGTGAATTTTTTTTAAAATCGTCATAATTAATTCAAAAAAAAATCAGAAAAATAAAAAAATTGTATTTTTGATAAATCAAATTAATATTTACGTCTATGATTTTTTGGATTTTTTTTTTTTTTTTTACTTTTTTTTGTTTTTTTAATTATTATTTTCGCAGACATGAATTTTCATGTTTAAAATATGAAATTTCATGTTTAAAATATGAAATTTCATGTTCAAAACATGAAATTCATGTTTGAAATGGTGATTTTTTTCCGCATGTTTAAAACATGGAATTCCGTGTCTGCAAAAAAAATTATAAAAAATTTCAAAAAATTCAAAAAATCCCATAAAAACTCATAGACGTAAACATTAATTTGATTTGTCTAAATATATAAATTTTTGATTCTTTTGATTTTTTTAGAATTAGTTATGAAGATTTTTAAAAAAAATCACGGACGCGCGCGTGTGTTTATTAGTTTTTGTTTTTTTTTCTAATTCTTTTTCTTTTTTTTTAATTATTAATTATAGGAGTAGTTTGGGATGAGACTGTTTTTTATAAAGTATCATACTGTAGGTACCTTTTAGTAAATAAGTTTTTTAATAGGTATTAATCTATAATTGATTCTTTTAATATTAATACTAATATTCGAATAAATAATTAAAAACATCTAATATTTAACAAAAAGCGACATAAAATTAGAGAATGGTGAAAATAGACTAAATAGTCAATACAACGATAAAATAAAATCACCATACATTAAAGCCAATGAATAAAGATATTTGAGCTCCACATTTTTAGCGCGATAATAACAGAAACTTTGAAATTGGCTACTGCGCCGCCGAACATGGCTGGCGAACCACCGCACGCTGAGAATCCGCCGGAGAGCACCACTGAATCGGCGAGAGCAACACCTACTGTAGACATGTCAATGGAAACGGCAACCCAAAACATTGATCAAGAGATGGAAGATTTACCATAATTGCTTTCCACAATTCATGACAGTAGAGCAGGGAAAAGACAAAGAGCTAATCAAGATGGTCCTACTGCTGCTGCAGCGCCGAGAACAGCGGGTAAGGAAGCAATTCCAGAAAATAACAAGAATCCAACGGAGAACCCTACTGCTGTTACAGGTAACAGTTCTGGTATTTTTATTAGGCCCAAAATGAACGGGTGGAAGGGTACTGTAACCGGTAACAATCTTGTAATACCCGTTATTGAGGATAGTGAGGAGAATAGAGCTAAACGTATAATGGGTGAGGACGATTTTCTAGAACTAGAGGACCTAATAGAAGATGATGAGGAGATCGTAATAATTGATTCAATCCCCACAGTTATTAGAACACGTGATGAGATTCAGGAAGGTATTCGTTTGTGGCGTAACACCGCAGTTATTAGACTATTAGGTAGGGACGTCGGATTTATGTATCTATCATCTAAACTAAGACAGATTTGGTCGCCGAAAGGGCACTTTGAACTGGTTGATGTAGGTCAAGGATATTATATGGTGAAATTTGAGAAACGGGAAAAAATTTGATTTTGCACTTTCGGGCGGCCCCTGGATGGTCCTTGATCATTATCTAATTGTTCGAGAATGGACCCCGGAATTTAATGCAATGACTAATTCGATAACGACAACAACGGCATGGGTCAAGGTGTCTAATGTTGCTATGCAAAATTATACCGCACGTATTTTGAGAAAGATTGGCGATAAGCTTGGTCGAACAGTTAAAATTGATCCTATGACCAAGGGGAGGTTAAGAAAAAATTACGCTAGACTAGCTATTGAACTCGATTTGAAAAAGCCGCTAGAACCGGAGGTAAGGATTGGGGTCGATATATGTAGGGTAGAATACGAAGGACTTCATTTGATATGCTTCGAGTGCGGTAAGTTTGGTCACAAAAAAGAGAATTGTCCATCAAATGCACCGAATAGAATGGAGGAGGACAGGAACACCACTAAAGGAAAAGAGAAAGTAGTAGAGGATAATTTAGAAGTTCCGGTTATCAAGGAGAAGTACGGGGATTGGATGACGGTACGACGTGGGAATAGAGGGGGTGGAAGAAATACTATGAATAACACACCAAAACCACTGTTTCAAAGCAATTTGGGAACGCGTTTTGAAGCGCTTAGAATGGAAGGAAGTACGAGTGAGGTGAGACAATATGTCTATGGTTATACTAGTAAAGACCAGAGTTCGGGAACAAAAACTAGTGCTAACAAAGGTAAGACCGTATCATGGGCTAATACGAATAATAGAAAGGTAGGGGGTGCGAAAGTTCATGGCATAATCGTGTTGCCAAACTTTGAGCAAAGGAGGGTATTGGATGATGTCGTAGAGGTATGTAGCGCGGATACTTGTACGGTCCAGAATGGGAAATTTTCGGCTAAGAAAAAAGCTGGTAATAAAGGTGCTAAGGGATTGAAAATTGCTGATAATTCGAATGGAGTGGGTGCTTCTGGAAAACTAAGCTTAAGCGTGGTGGGCAGGCCCTCGGGTGGGCTGGAATTGGGTGGCGCTATGGAGGGTCTTGTTGAGGTGAATGTTATTGATGGGGGTACAGGGGGATAGGGGCTTAATTGCACTTAATGAAAGTGTTGTGGCTTTTGATGTTGGTCCGGAAACACCACAGCATGCAGTCAAGGGAGCAGCTACTGTTCCTGAAATTGCACCTCCAAGTCCCTGCAGTACTAACATAGAAAACATAGCTGGAAGACCCCCTGATCCTCTATGGGACACTGACGCGCGAGAGGATGAAGACACTACATGGCTCGACAGCCAGGTTCAAGAGACATCAGAACCGAGTGGACAAGAAATTCAGCAGGTCCCTCGGAGCACGGATTGTGATGTTGACATGACTCCCCGCGCGTGATGCGGATTGTTGCGCAATAATGGAAAAATTTCACGGCTTTGTGCTTAATCATATATTCCGTGAAGCGAATTTCTATGCCGATAAGTTAGCAAAAGAAGGAGCTTTAATGAATTGCTAGAGTTTGCACTTGATATGTAATAAGAACTTCTGTTCTTCATGTAATTTTCTATTCTTAACGGCTTTTTAAGCCTCTTATGTATGCAAAAAAAAAAGTCAATGAATAAAGTACTAAAAACCATACAACGATCAATATCTTCTTTTTTTTTTTTTTTTTTTTGGGGAAATCTCGAGTGCTAGATGGTCTAGATGAGGATGGCCTGGTTGGAGGGTTCGGCTGAGGTGGAACAAATGAGGCAAGATTAGCTTCCGTTCTCAGATTATTCAAAAAAATCCATAGCCATTTGTAGATCGTCTATCATGTAAAAATAGTATGAACAATGATATATACCACCCAAATTTATACCACCCAAATGTCACTCAATGACGTGGCGTGAATTGATTGGTTACAAATTGTTAATGCACTTATTTTTTTGATTTGATTAAAGATTTGTAACCAACCAATTCACGTCACGTCATTGGGTGACATTTGGATGGTATGAATTTGGGTGGTATATATCATTACTCAAATAGTATATGTACTGGTTGTGGAACTAGTCGACCTATTTGATAAAGGATAAAAAGAGAGGAGGCCTTGAAGTTTTTTATACCAGACCACTTTTATAAAAATAGACATAGAGATCACGTATTACCTCAACATTGGTAAATCTAAACCCTCAGGTTACATAAAGGTCCTGTGTTACCTCTAGCACTGGTAGATTTAGGATGCATGGGAATACAACTCATTTAACTCTCACGAACATTATGAGACATATACATTAAATTGGTAATTTTTTTTTTAATTATTTGCAAGTTGTAACCCTAGTTTAGTACTAATCATTAATTTTATGTGAAACTATAAACCGAATTTCATTGTATCTTTCAATTTTTAACTTTACAAACAAAAATTCTAATTTAATCGGTGTGCATTAGGTCTTATTATGTCCATAAGTAACAATCTGATAACTATTATTTTCCCAAGATTACATTACTAATAAAAATTAATTACAAACTAGCTGATTCTGATAGGAATGGATTCATCTTTAATTAGGTAGGATTGAGCCTATGTTGTATATCTCGGTTTCACGGCCTAGACGATCGACCCAGGCCTAGCGTCTAGGCGTGATTACACGGGGTTTAGGCGGGATTATACAGTTTTGGATCCTGCTGTGTAATTTTGTATGTCTAGTAATATATGTAGTAATTGTAACTATCTTTACTATTTAAGTCATAAAATTCATCTAACAACATTATAGTATATATAAAAATACTAAAATTTGAGTTAGAATTTCAACTGAAGAATTCTCGAGAACACAAAAAATAATAAGAAGGTCTATGCAGGCATGTTTTGCAATTAATCAGTGTCTAGGCGGCCATTTTTTGCCATTAATCGGCGCTTCTTCCACAGCGACTAAGGCGCTAGGCAAAAATGCCTAGAATATTGACTAGGCGTAAGCGGCTAAGGGGGGAGTTGACGCCTAGGCGGGAAGGTCTACATCATAGGAAAGGACTGAATTCAGTCTCAAGCATTTTACCAAAAAACTCATGTCGACCAGGAACAGAGCCAATAAATTTTGTTAGAAGGCTAAAGGGGTTCGGGGGCATCCCCAAAAAAAATATTTCGACGTATATGCACGATAAGTATATATATTATGTACAAAATACAAAATAGGCCTTATATTATGCAAAAATGAACTATAAGTCCCTATAATGTGTAAAGATTGCAATATAAGTTAGGATATTAAATATTTTTAATAATTAGTATTCGATAAATTTCTTTTTTTTGTTGTTAAAATAAAATATATTATAAAAAATATAATTTAAAATCTAATAAAATAATTTTTAAAAATTAAAGGGTGTTAAATGAAGATATAAAAAAAAATTAATTATCATAATTTTTTCATTTTTTGTAAAAGTAGTTATAATTTTTTTTTTCTTAGAAAACCGGAAGGGTCATGGACCCCTATCTTCTCAACGTATCTCCTCTTCCATGCTGACATGCTCGACTATCTTATAAATTGATAACCCAGTAGAGCATTTTCTTTTGCCCAAAAAAAAAAAAAAGTAGAGCATTTTCTGGGTGTATCGTCGCTTTTGGAAAATAATATATGGTATGTCTATTTTAGCACTACATATTTCGTTTCAAGGATCATAGCGTATGCACATGAATTTCTTGGAGTAATTATATTTTTATCACCGTATAATCCAACTACTATAAGTTAGTTTGTATGATATAAGAATATGATCATGTAAACTGTAATTTATCGTAAAATTAAGATCATCATCCCTAAACCTCCTTGATTCTCCGATATTTATTTTAACTCCATCCCTACTATTGTCAGGCGCATGTTACATGCATCTTTTGTCTTAGCTAGTAACAAACATACATATTAGAACAAAAGAATTATATGGTCCATTCATGAACTACATTTTAAAGTAAAGTTTAAAGAGTTTTAATAGCGACGTTAGAGTTGAAAATTAATATGGTCCCCTTGATTGACATAAGAAGATTAACACCCCCACATGCAAGTCATTTCGATTAATAAAAGACCATCACTTTTTGGTAATGTGTTTCATGTTCTTACTAATGGCTAAAATAGTTTCAATGAAAGGAACATTTATCTGAAAACTTTGTCCCTTAAGTCACATGCTTTATCTAGAAGTGTGAGAAATATTGAAACTCCATTATTTATCCAATTTTTTTGGACACGATAGAGATCAAAATATTTTAAAGAATGACTTGTTGACCTACTAAAACGTCTATTTTACCTTTTTTTTTTTGAAATACTCAAGAGTTTAGGGATTTGTTTTAGTATTAAAAAACTTAGTCCAAAAATTATTGTTGTATATATTATAGAGAAAATATTTTAAAGAAATGTAAAAAAAGCTTGGAATATTCAAATTAATGGAAATCACATGTTTCAAAGGGTGCATGAAACAAAGGGAGGTCAAAAAAATTGTGAAAGAGTTAAACAACCGAATTTATAAAAGAAAGCAGTTAGAATATATTCTGATAAAAACTATGAATGGAATACATGATAAAACTCTACTTGTTGAAGAGAATATATTGATAAAATCTATAGAAAACTGTACTTTCTTAATGCAATAGATACTAAAGCAAAAATGTAGAGTTTCTTGAACCAATGAGAGTGAACTCTATATATTACTACAAAATGATAAAATAAACAATTGCTAGAAATAATGTGTCAACTTTTACTACATATAATGAAATTATAATCAACTTTCCTAAACTTGTTAAAGATGAACTTGCCAACTTTTATATAGAGTTGCTTGGTAAATCTGATAAAGATCAAGAGATTTGTTCAAGTGAAGTACTTACGAAGAATATTGGTAATCAACTAATTAAAAAGCAATATGATTTTCTAACATCTCTGTCAAATGAAAAAATTGGAGCTAAAAAGTTCTCTATTAAAGAAGATACATATTCTGATCCTAATGGAGTGACATCATGCTTTTAAAAGTATGAGATTTTGTAGGTGATGATTTATGTAAGGCTTTAAAGAAGTCTTTAAACTTATGTGAAATACTGAAATAAGTCAACTCTAACAAGATAGTGTTGATCTCTAAAGAAAAGAAGCGCTCAAGTGTCAAAATGTTTAGACCTATATCTTGTGTTAACACTCCATATAAAGTTATTACTAAATTGATCTCAAGCGGGTTGAAGAAAGTATTAAGTTCAATCATCTCTATGAACCAAACAACATACACTGGATGAAGATTCATAAGTGATCATATATTGGTTGCTCAAGATGTGGTTCTAGGCTATGAAAAAAAAAAAACATCACTTCAAGATGTACCATCAATGTTGATTTGTAGAAGGCTTATAATAGTGTAAATTAGGAATTTTTCTCTAAAACTATTCATATTTTTGGATATCCTATATATTCTATGAAGTGGACTATATTGTGTGTGAGCCCTCCTACTTATTCCATATGTGTTAATGGCCAAAGGTGCGGTTATTTTGAAGCAAAGAGAGACTTAAGACAATGTGATCCCTTTTTTTGGGTACGTGGGTGGTCCAGACCAGCTTGCGCGCACCACGACTAATCCCACAGGAATATACAAGCCTCCTCATACATATTTTCAAGTAAATCAGAACTAGGTTACCCATGTTCAGGGAGGGGTTCAGACCTTGTACCTCTTACTTTACATGAGATCCCTTATTCCCTTATATGTTTTTAATTTGTATGTAAGTATTCACCAGCTTATTTCATAAAATTGGATTGATAACAGACTTCAATTTTCATCCTAAATGCTAATCAGTTGAGCTCAATCATCTAATATTCGATGACGATCTTCTTCTATTCCTTAAAGCTAATGTGAAGTCTACTCAAGTGGTTAAAGAAGGTTTGGATTTTTTCTTTAGAATTTCAACACTGGAAGTTAACCCTAAACCCTAAACTAGCTTGGAGTAAATTTTGTTTAAAAATAAATAAGTAGGCTTAAATAATCCAAGCTTGGAGGATATATATATATATATATATATATATATAGGCTATGTTTAATTCATATTTAATGGAGAATGTATAAAAAAAGTGACAACTTATGGAGCTGGTGGGTTCATACTAGTATGGTTAAAGACAAATGCATATGGAGTTTAAGCATAAACCAAGACTCGCTTGTGGTTGAAAGCATTTGATGAATAACAGAACTTGTGCTTTTAATTTTATTAATACCAAGGTGAGTAATAGGAAGTCAACGTTATGAGGGATAAATGGATAGAAGATCAGAATGTGGTTAGTGTACTAAAAAGAAGGTGCATAAAAAGGAGAACGATGCAATAAAACTGTTGCAACTTGCAGTAGTAATGGTAGATGACAATTTTTTTTAGTTTTAGAGGCTTAACTACTCATTTGAAAGGATACTTCTTTATCCACAGTAATGATGTTATCAGTTAGAGTGAAAATGTCAAAGGAAAGATTTTTTTCTTCAGAAAAACTCTATTAGAGTTAAAGGAATCACAAAATCAAGTTGAATGGTATAAGATTATATGGCCTAAACATTGTATTCCAAGGTGCTCATTATGTTCTTGGCTATCTTGTCAAGATATACTTGCAACAAGATGTAGAATGATTGAGTAGGGAATGAATATTAGTCCACTATGTTAGTTTTGTCACTTGACTTCAAAAACATAGATAATATTATGATTACATGCTTTTTCTCCAATTGAATATTGAAGAAAGTATTGAGGAGTTGTGAGTTAATCTTTTATCCAAATTTTGGGATGATCTTATTCAGATTCTGCTAATTAATTGCTCAAGTAAAGAATCCACTCTTATCACTGAAGTATGCTTCACCAGTTATGTTTAGGTTATTTGGAGTGAAAAAAATTTGAGAATTCATATAGGTCCGATGTTTATTGAAGATTAAGTCTTCAACTGAATAATATATTTTGCTTCCATCAAGTTAAACCACAAAAAGTTGAAGGATGTGAAAAATCAAAGTATGGTTACCACATGGGTTTGGAAGCGTGATCTTGTTTAGATTGTCTAAATGTTTTATCTAATTACATTTTTATCCCTAATTTGTAATAGCTTTAAGGTTAATGTGTAAGTTTGTGTCTTGTTTTTTTGATCTTAGAGTTGTAAGGATATTGGAAGTTAAATCCTAAATGATATTAAATTTGATTTTGCAAATAAAAAAAGTATCAAAGTGAAAATCTTAAGTAGTTGTTTTACTTGATATGATATGTCTAAGATATTTCAAGATTGATGTAAGATTTACTATGCATCAACTCAATTATTAAAGATTGGTAGTTTAAATGTTTAAAAGTATATATTTATTACAAAAAATTAATTCATATATCTTGAAATATAAAAATATTATGAATAAGATAAAAACTCTTAAACGCTCAAAAAGTTGGGGGAGTAAAGCCATGGAAAAAAAGATAAGTAAATCCAAAGGACATTGTAATATTCATTTTAAATCTAATAGGAGTATATACAGTGTTCTAAAAAGCGCTAGTCGGTAGTTGATCGCTCCATCACGTTTGAGAGACCAATCGGCTAGCAACCTGTAATGGGATTCTAGGCAGTTTATTCCTAGGTGGTTTAAATTTATTTTATGAAAACTAATAATTATTTTTATTCCAAACATTGATATGGTATGTGTATTTGACAAGATGGTATATGAAAAATATATTTAAGATCAATTATTAAAATATAATCTTTGATAAGTGTAAACAAGTTTAAAACTTCTAATTAATAGTTCAAGTCAACTCTAATTTTTAATATGTTTAGAATACATGTAACCGCGGTACGAATTTTATAATAATTGACTTAATGTAAAAAAAACATAATTATTCAAAAACTCTTAGAATAAAACAAAACATGGATACACAAAACTCCTTCTTACAGCAAATAAAAGCCCTAATTTTAAAATCATTTAGTTTTAACTATGAGTATTGTTTTGATGAAAACAAATCAATATCAATAATAAATAAAACTTGAAATTATATTCTATTTGGTAAGATCATTAGAATTTCCTATTTTCGTAGTTCGTCGAAAATCAATGATGATGGTGGCCGAGATGTGACTGAACCAAAAAAAAAAACTGATCGGGGTTGGTGGTGTTAACAGCGACAACTAGATATTAGGAAAAAGGGTGGCATACCATTATGTTATTTAAGGGACAAGAATGGGAGCAGTAAGTTTGTTTGGGGGCGTCAAGGGAGAACGAAGTTTAGGGGCAACGTTATCAAAAATAATTTCTTAGAAGTTAATTGCACTATAGATCCTTATATTATGAAAAACTTACAAATAGATCTCTATATTATATGAAACTTGTAAATAAATTCCTATTTTATGCAAAACTTGAAATATATTTTTATATTTAAAAAAATATATAAGCCTCTATATTTTATTTATATAAATAATATTATAATTCTTTAAATTATAAAACTTAATCTATATTTTATCATAGAAAGAATAAAATTTGTATATGAATACAATAAATTTTAAAAAAAATAGATGTCAAAGTGTAAATTGTAAAATTTTAGGAAAGTCAAAGCTATTATATAATTTTTGTATTTCTTTAAAAATCATTACTTTGGTTTTCAAAATTCAGGAAAGGCTATGGCCTGGGTGGCTGTGACTCTGCCATTTTATGGATGAGGATAGAGCACACATGATTAATCTAACGAAAAAATAAAATTCAAATATTTATTTCTTTTCAAATATTAACCTTATAAAACAATTTTACTTCTAACAGTTTTTCATTTTAAAAGAATTCTATTTTAATTTTATCTTAATATTTTTTTTTTTTAAAATCTCACACAAATATTTATTAATATTTTTCTTTTATATTTATTATAAAAATATTCGAAACAAATTTATATATAATGTTAATATTAAAATTATAATTTTCTAGAAAATAATCAAATAATATTTTTTTTGTCTTTTTTGTTTATCAATTGAAACAAGTTTTTTTTTGTCAAATTCCAATAAGATTAAAATATATTAGGACTATATAATAAATTATATTAATATATTTTTTTAATTAATTTGATTATTAACTTCTTTCTTTAAGAAATCTCTTAACTAATAAGTTTTCTAATAAATATAATATTTTTATTGAATTTTTTTAACTAATAATAAAAATATTTACATACATAATACCAATAATTGAATAATTCATTTTTAAATCTTAATTATAGATATAACATGTTAAATTAAAAGAAAAAATTAAAAAATATACCAAAAGTGGGATTAGATTAGCTAGATGTGGCTAAAAGATAAAAAAAATTGATTAACCTATAATTAGGTATCCAAGAATAAAAAAGCTATTGAAATATTTTTTTTAAAATATTTAACCGCTAATTATAATTTTTTGCTATAATTAGGATTCTACTGGATTTAACTGCGGTTACAACTTACAAAGTAAAGGTTTTTCAAGTTCTTTTGTGTGTGAACTTTCGTATGTTAAAATTGACTATAAACTTTGCTTAAAAAAGGCCATATCACTGAATTTTGTAAAATTAACGGGCCCAATAAGCTTAATACTTGATCCTGAAAACACTCAATTATTAAGATGCTTGTATATATTTACCCAACTTAATTGTGGGTTGTTGATTAAAAAAGATGTGGGCCTGAACTTGCCTTTGCAGGTTTACATTTTGTGCAGGCTTACATCCTATAATTTATACCAAAAGCATTCTGTGTGATACTAACCAATTAGGCTTCATTGGTTGGGGACAGCATTGCAGTTATTAAGAAGCCCTACTTAATGGCCAAAGAAAAGGATGGTTTTCTTTGGGATATAATTTATCCTTTTGCCTGTACAATCGGTTTTAGGTGGAATAACAATTGTTATTGTTTAAAATTAAAATATATAGAAAAAATTAAATCGATTAAAAATCCAATTATATAATTATGTATAAAATTATTAGATATAGTTTTAAAAAATATGACTAATATTTGAACCGTTACGTTATGGTTTTAAATATTATCGAATTATATATATATATATATATATATAAAATAATTTAGGTATAGAAATATATTCAAACCCTAAAAAATAATGGATTTAACTAATTAAGTAACAAAAAAATTCAATTTAACTAAAGGGTAACATATAGTTAATATTATTTGGTTATATTATTAACAAAAAGGGTAGCTGATGTATAAAACCGCTATGGATTTAAATATTATATGATAATAAAAAATGGTTTATTTTATATATATATGATTTTATTATATATATATATATATATATATATATATATATATATATATATAAATATATATAAATTTAGTTATAAAACCAATTAAGTGACAAATACATAATTTTATCAAAGACTTGCACAATTATTCAGATATTTTAGGAAAATTTCTTATATATGTGATCTTATTTTAGAAATTTTGAATATACTTATAAAGTCATAATTTGTTTATGCGTAAACGTCGCATAGTCATTTGAAATCAAAATCTAACGGTCTGGTTATGGTTTAAAAATTGTATCGGGTGGTTGAAACTAAGGGTGTGCATCGGGTTAGAAAATCCGACCAACTTGATCAACCTGTATAAACTAACACGAAATCAGATGGATTATTGTTTTATTGTGTGGGTTGCGGTTTGAATTTTAGAAAAATATACATATTTTTGCGGATTGCGAGTTTAAAATTGAAACCCGCATATGACCCGATTACCCTTTCAATATAAAAATTAGAGAAATTCATATTCCTTATTTTATTTGAAAGAAATATTCAAAATCATGTTTCTCCACCTCTATGTATATTATTTCTTCCTTCCCTTTTTGAATTTCCACAAAATTTAAATGCTACTTTATCTAGTAAGTCTAATTTTGTATTCTATTATGATATTAGCTCAATTTTTCTAAAAATTCAAAAATTATTCTTCCTAAAATCTCAAGTTATATTTTCTAATATCGATAATTATTTGAGTGTAAATGGAAATCCCTAATTATATTTTTTGTTACAACATTCATTTAATAATATTGACCCGTTCAATGACCCAAGATACAAATACAACCTTTCTATCAACCAAACTCACCCACAATGCACCTGAAACCCACTGCACCTGAAAATCAATGGTTTGTATAATGTCATGGGCAGGTGCATGTATAATATTTCAAGATCCACACATGAACGGGTGGTTAGCGGGTAAGCATTTTTTACTATAAATCGATCTGTGCACACCCTTAGTTAAAATCATTAGATTTTGAATTTTATAAAAAAATGGTTATGTTTATGGTATTTGATTTTTTTTCCGGTTAACCGAATTGTTTGTAAGGTTGACTCTAAGGGGGTTATGGCGCCCTACATTCTCCAATGACTTTGAGATATATTGTAAAGTTGTCATAGTTTTTCTTTTTGAAGAAAATGTAAATAAGAAATATTATCACGTATTAGTGATAGAACTATCTGCCATATCTTTCAAGTATTCAAGTCTAAATGTTGAGTATAACAAGGTTTGGTCATACCAATGGGTCACTTAATCCTCGATCAACTAGGAGGCAATTTGGTTCTCGTGGTGTAACTTTCACATAACAACTATCTCCCTAGGATCTTTACTTTACGACATCATGTGTTGTCAAGTCATGATTGGAAACACCATGTATAGTGTGGATAAAGTCAAAAACTTAACTTGGTATACAAGCTAATTCTCTTGACCTTGTCCAACTAGGAAAACACTTTACAGACAATTATCCAACAATATTCAAAATATATATTATTTTCCAAATGTGGATGAGGTATTGATTCGCAATATGTTTTACAGTGTGATCCTTTAGATTTTCTTTCAGGTTTGTCCTTGCTTGCCAAATTATATCTGGGTTCCATCATAAAACTCTGTTGACTAGAGAGTTAAAATATCATCGGGAACCCTACTCCCGAAGGTTTTAACATTTTGTACATTTTTCACAAGTTCACAGTTTCCTGGGAGATATCGAGTGAGCTAATCCAGTCGTGGCGTGTTTTATATCTTAACCGGACATTTGATGGTAATTTTTCTTACTCAACCAATTGAAGACATACGTAGCCCTTTCTTATATGATTTTTATATGTCCTTTATCACCCATTGAGTAACATATATATAGACATTTACTTGAATTAAATGACTCCCTGATATAATGAAAAATGTATGCCCAAACCTTAATGTTTAGTTGAGCCTAAATCTTTTTTTTGGTGTTAAATTTTAAACCATACTAGAGAAAAATCCTAGATTTCCGCCTAAATTGTTTACAAGTCATTAACGATACATACACACACGCACACACGATGACACACGTGCACATGCTTACACATGCATGCAACATATACACATGCACGCACGTATACACATACATTTGCACACACACATGCACGCATACACACACACTTACACACACACACTCACACAATAGCACGTTTACGCGCAGACGCGCGCACACATATATGCACACACACACACACATACGCACGCACGCACGCACACGCTCACGCACACACACACACACTCTCACACATACACACACGCACACTATCTTTCTCACAAACACAAGCATGCATACACACGTACGCACACACATACACACCTACACCCACACACACCCACACACACACCCACGCACACACCCACGCACACACGCACACACACTCACACATATACACAGTCATACATACACATACACATGCATGCTTACACACACATACACATACACATACATATGCATACACGCACCCACACACCTATCCACACCCCTTCCCCCCCCCCCCCCCCACACACACACCCATACAGCCACACCCCATTCATACACCTACACACATACCCCCACACACACATACACACCCATCCACTCCCCCAATCCAATCCTCCCACATACACAAACACACACACACAAACATATATATATATGTATGTGTGTGTGTGTGTATAATTGTAAACAAGTCGAGTCGAATACTAAACATGTCATCTTGTTTGTTTAAGTTAGACTCAAATTTAAAAGAGACAAGTATTAGATGTTCAAATTTGCCTGATTACTTTTTTCTAACAAATTCATATAAGTTTTATCTCGAGGTGGGTTCAAATTGTTCATGAATGACATGTTTCTTGTGTGGTTGAAACAAAACTTTCATGGACGATCTATGTTTCATGAAACCTATGTTTCTGAAAGTCCTAGAGGGGGGGTGAATAGGATTACTAATAAGATTAATGCCTAATTAAAAATCTTTTGGACAATTATAAGTTTAAGAGAAAACTTCTAAGTCAACTTAATATAACAAACACTTATAGGATCATGCAAAGGATAAGTTGAAGGTTCGATATATAAGTTTTAACAAGTAAATCGATAATCTAATCTCTTACTACTCTAGAAGACTATATGAAAGATAAACTAGATAATCAATATCACAATATTCATGCTAGCATATTATCAATCATATAAAGTGCGGAAAGTAAATAGAGTAGGGATAGAAAGATACACGCGATTTATAGTGGTTCGGTTTCCCTACATCCACTACCTAAGGAAGCCTCCTTAGGATTTCAAGCTTTTCACTAAGCTCCCGTGTCTCTCTTAACCGGGCCGAGAACACAATAACCCTTACAACCTCTTCGATAACACGAAGGACAAACACTTGTTTAATCACAACACAAGGATACCAAGTATACTCCCTATACTTGAATTCTCTCTTAATCTATCTATTACAAGACCTAGACTTAAGAGGATAGATACAAAGTGTTTAAAGGGGTGCTTATAAAAGCTTGTAACTAAAATCCTAAAAGAGTAGATAAAACTATAAGCATGTAAACTCCTTTTGAGTAGATAGAACCTTGTGGCTTATTTGATTAACTCCTTGAAAGGACTTATAAGCTCACTAAGATTGATTTTGACTATGTATAGCTCTTGACACCTTCTTGAATGATAACAATTAAGCCCCTTAATGTTTTTAATTAGTTGGTGTGGTTGTAGCCTTAAAAGAGCTTCAATTTATAGCAGAAAATAGCTTCCAACGGTCATAAGGTTTGAGTCCAACGGATCTATTAATCTCCCAACGGATATATTCCTTATGACTTAACTTTTGTGCAAAAAAACCTTTCTTGCGGTGTACCGCACCTCAACGGTTAGATTTTCTAACTCTCTGACGGGCTAGCCAATGCACCGCGCCCTGGTCCGCATTCTTGGTCCGGTGTACCGCGCCATTTGTCCGGCGTACCGCACCAAGCATCTTTGAAAGAATTTGACTTATGCTATGATGCTCGGATCAATAAATCTTCTTCACGAAAGTTGTAGATAACATCATTCTTATAAACATTGTAGTTGATCATTAAAGCTATATCTCAAAGTACATAAATATATGAATAAAAGTGAATGCAATGAGATATAATAAGAATGGTATGAAAAGTGTTTTTGATGAATAATAGTGCAAGTTAGGATGAAAATAACACGAGTAATTAGCACACTAATCATAAGAGGATTTGTCACATTAAAACAACCTATTAAGGGAGGCTATATGCCAACAGTTTTGATATACGATATTAATATAAAAATTGAAATCTAAAAAAGCAAATGCTATAGTAATTAATATTTTAATTTTAATATGATAAATACAATAATTTAGATATCATGAGTATAAAAATATAGTTCACGAACATTTATCTTTTTTTTTTGAGCCAATTGTTGAGAAATGCCCATTAAAAAACTTATTTAGAAAAAGGTGCCTAGAATAAGACACTTTATAGAAAACAGCCTCATCCCAAAATACCCTTCCAAACAATAATAAAAAAAATAAAAAAAAATAGAAAATCAACTATTGGCTGCTGATTCTAAAATCGATTATTAAAAAAAAAAAAAAAAAAAAAAACAAACTACAAACTTCACTTCACTCACGCAACACACACACACAAATACAGAAACTGAAACGTCAAGAGGAGAGAGAGATAATCGGCGACGAGAAGACCGGCGAAGGCGACGACGGAACAGTGAGGAACGGCGAAGGCAACGGCGGACGGCGAGCAAGCTACGCAACAACTCAGTCGATCAACGAAGAGATTCGACTAAAAAACACAGCAAAACCTATACGTAAGTGAAAACTCAAAAATAGTGCTATTTCTATGTTTATTTCTAGGTTTTTGATAGTATTTCAGAAGTTAGAAACTGTTTTCGTCTGATTATTGAACAAAAACACAACACAAATATAGTGCATGTGGATTTTGTTTAATTTCTACCGATTTCTTAATAAGTTATAAACAAATTCTTACTGATTTATATATAAAAACAGAATTTAGATATTTCTAGGGTTTAAAATATGATTATTTGATGAATGTGCTCTATAAAGTTTAATCGATATGATCGAATGATGGAATAGAGTCGTAAAACGTGATTACTGTGTTAAACAAAGACCTATAGTGCAATTATTTGAATTTTTTTGAGGAATAACTGTAAAATATATATAAACAGGGTCCTTGCACTGAAATTTTGGTATATATTGTGCATATTATATACATAATGGATAGTTTAGGGACTTTATAGTGTAATTACTACAAATATATAGACAATTAGAAGGCAAAACATGTGTGTTCTGCAGAAATGTAGTAGTAACTGTTTAAAACATGGAATTCCATGTTTTTTAACTGTATAAAACATGGAATTCCATGTTTTCTACAGTCACAAAACATGGAATTAACTCAAATTCAGACTACTAAATATATTTTCTTGTGCTTGGATATTGTGTAAAAACAGGTAAAAATGGCACCAAGAAGGAAAGAGAAAGATCAAGAAGAAGATGAAGAAGAAGGAGGAAAGAGGACATACAAGGAAACATACAAGTCAACTCTAGCTCCAATTGTAAAGTTAATGAATGATAACCCATTTGCTGAGCAACACCTAGAATGGTGTAAGGAAACACCATTCTATGAGCTATTGAAAGGATTATACAATCTGAAAAAAAGAAAAGGGAAGATTATACTAAGAAAGGGTGACATTATTACTCAAGAAATTATAAGGTGCTACTCAAATGAGAAAAAAGGATTTAAATTAGGACAAAGAGTAATAACTCTCAGAAGAGAAGATGTAGCAGTAATAATGGGAATTAAAGGTGGAGTAGAAGAATTCCCTAGTCTAACAAATGAAGAAGTTGGTGAATTTACAGAGTGGCATATGAAATACTTCGGAGAGGAAAAGAAGGTGACTGTACAAATGATAAAGGATGTGTTGAAAATTATGTTTGAAGACATTCAAGATGTGGACGGAGAAAGTGAAGAAGAAAAGAAGGAAAGAATCGAGAAAGAAAGGAAGGCAGATTTCCCGCTATTAATGACGCTTTATGTAATGGGCAATGTAATGTACCCAACTTCAGGAAGTGTAGTTAAGAAAAGAGATGTCAGGACAATAGAAATGATAAGAGAAAAATTGACTGATTATGACTGGACGGGGAGACTGATTGATTTGTTAGAGGAGTCCTTGGAAGCTTATAGTAGTAGAAACCGAAGAAAGTAATCGGATGTGTCACAGTGCTATTGGTAAGAAAAATAAATATGTTATACATATATATATATATATATATATATTTATAAATTGTACTAATATAATAGTTTGTTATGTTTTGCAGCCTTGGTTGTACGAATACACAGATTTGGGAACTGAATTAAGGCCAAGAGCTTGGCCAAGAATATTGAAATGGAAGCTAGATGATAGAGATAGCAAGTTTAAATCGGAAAAAATTGACAAACTCAGAAAAAAGGAGGTAAAATGAAGTTGAGATTTATATATATATAACTTAAACATTTAACTAAAACTCTACATATCTTACACATGTTAAAAAGAAGATCCTCATAAGTGATGAGGAAAAAGAAAAACTCAATTTGAAAAAAGAGAATGAAGAAGAAGATGATGACGATAGTGTCGTATCTCTGACACAAAGAGAGTCAGAAGATGAGGAAGAGGAGGGGGAGGAGGAGGAGGAGGAGCAGGACCAGGACCAGGAAGAAGCCGAAAAAAATGAAAAAGGTAAAAAAAAACATCTATAGAACTCCAAATTAGTAAACTGTTAAAAACATGGAATTCCATGTTTCAAACATGCAATTCCATGTTTTTAACAGAAAAACACACACATATTCACTTCTAAAAAGACTAACTGTATTTCTTTGACTTGATGGTTGCAGATGAAGAAAATGAAGAAGATAATACTATCAAAGATTTACATGATGAGTTAGACGAGGCTTACAAAATGCAGCATACCCTACAGAAGGAAAAATGCAATTTGCAGAAACAATTAAAAGAAAGAAAAGAAATAGAAGACAGGAAAACAAAGAAGATGGAGGAAAATATAAAAAAACTGAAAGATGAAATCAAACAGTTGAAGATAGACAACATCGAGGTTAACGTACAACTGGTAGAAAAAGATTCAAGAATCAAGCAGCTCGAGGTAGAAAAGGAAAAAAGAGATGCAAGAATCAAGCAACTTGAGGAAGAAAAGGAAGAAACAGAAATGAACAGACATATAGATGAAGCAGTAAACTACGGAATGAACCAAAACACACCACCAAGAACTGAGCAAGAAATAGAGATGGAGGGGGACCTGGAAAAACAACCTGAGGTGTCAAAGGGAAATGAACAAGGAACGAGAAAAGAGATGGAGGGGAACTGGTGGTCCTTTGTGTGTTCTAAATAAATGCAAATAATAATCGAACCACAACCGCAAGTGTACGGTTGTCCCAAGTAGTAATTCTGATAATCAGATTCGTTCCAAGGACGGATGGTTGATCACAATGTCTATGCAAATAGTGATTGATGCACTTATGAAAATAAAAGAGGATAATTTGTTTGTTTTGGTTTTGTGATTTATTACTAAATAAATGAAAGACAAAATAATAATGCAAGTAAAAACTAAGACGCAAGTAAAATGAGTGAAAACGCAAGTATGAGCAAGTAGCACTTGAGAGACGCAAGGGTTTTCCTAACTATCATTCATTTCATACATTGTTTAAGGGTCAAATTTGTAAATTGGTATTGGTCGGGATTCTATAATCTCCTTACCCCCGTCAGGGTGGACTAAGGAGCAACTATCAAATGCTACAAACCCCGTCAGGGCGATTATAGTCCACTCTCAAGTGTTAAAATGTTTATTACCCAATAGGCCATAGGTTTAATTAAGCTCGTCAGAGTCAATAATTTCTAACCTACATTCATTAACTAGTTCGGTACCTAAACCCCCCGTCAAGGTGATCCAATCGCCACTAATTGGAATAGCCTAGATACTAAATCCTATCATTGGTTAATTACGTCAATAATAGTAATTAAAAATGCAAATTAAAGAAAAATACAATTTACCCAATTTGATTTAAATAATAAATATCCCAAATTCAAATGTATAGAATGAAATCAAATTGGGATTAACCCATTATGCGTTCTCAAGCACTATGAATTGTTTAGCTCATATTAAAAAGAAAAACTAAATTAAAATAAATGGAATTCATAATTGATTACAAATAAAAGATAAAAGAAACCTAATTTCCGGAATTGGAATGACTGAGAACGGAGCTATAGACCCACTCCAGCTCTAGCAGCTTCTTCTTCCTTCCTTCTGTTGCTTCTCTCTGGTGTTTTTAATTGTAAAGAATGAATTGTATGAAAAATAGAAGTCCAGACCTCCTTTTATAATAAGAAAAACGGATTAGGGCTTGGACCAGAAAATAAAAGCCTAATTAAATGTCCAAGCCCACTTTCTAAGCCCAAAATCCCGTAACTGATGACAGGCCTTCACTAAAACTGCTTTTCCCGATGCGTTACAACTCCGATTGACCTCATTCCAGTTGCTAAAGTTCCGTACTTCGATAAGGAATGTTTTCTCTTCAAAGGTCAGCGGCTCAATCAGCTCTTAAGTACCTCGAAAACAGCAATCAAGGGCCTGGAAAAATGGATTTTCAGCTCTAAAAATAATATCTTCGGGATTTCTCTTCAAGTCTTGACTCTATCTTTTAATCTTTGACTTTATCTTCGGATTCCTTTCCTAGCTAACATCTAAAAACCTGTAACTTTACACTAAAAATACCAATATTACGCGCAAAAGTTTAATAATTTAAAAATGCTAGAAATAAAAAGGTAATTCCGAAATATTGCATTTTTAACCCAAAAGTCTATCGAATTAATTAAATAAACACCAAAAATGATGTCTCCTAAGGGTCTAAAATAAGAACAATTAAGGAGACATCAAGACCCCCAACTCAAACCTTTGTCGTCCCGACAAAGCAAAACAAAATAAAACGAGGGGTAGAAGCAAACGTATAAACACATAGAAGCTAGCAAATAAACCCTAAAGCAATTCTTAAGATAAATCTCATATCGCAAAACTTTAAAAACTAACATCTACATACACTAATCATGCAACATCAAACATAAATAATCTCAATCATAAAATTAAAGTCGCAATGCTTGAAGGTTACACTTGTACTCATCTCTGTATGATGGCTATAGGGTGGTCATTAATCCTACCTCGCTTTGAACGCTCCACCTAGGCTATTCCCTATCAACAGAATCATAAATTCACTATGCACTTAGGAATCACGAGGTCTTTACGGTTATAATATTGGCTTAAGGACGGGTATGGATGTATATTTGGTAAATTTGAAGTGAGCTTTTGGCTCTCTCCTCACTTACCATCAACATTGTCCTCGAGCTTGAGTTAACGCTCAAAAAGATGTTCTCACTCACCCAGTACGCAACAATTTAGCGTCCCATGTCTACCCACTATAAACTAGATGATTTTCAGAAGAATTCCACTTTGCCGGATGTTTTATTCATACTTTTCTTTTTCTTTTCTATTCTCTTTTTCTTCTTTTTTTTTTGTACAGAGGAAAACCGGGTACCCGGATTTTGGAAACCGGGTCCCCGGATCCTACTGTATTGATTTTCAAACTTTTTTCATTTTTTTTCTTTCTTTTTCAAAATTTTTTTTTTTTTTTTTTTTTTTTTTTTTTTATTTAAATTCCCGGCAAAGGGTTACAAGTACATATCATCTGCAATTGTGCTACAATACCAAGCACATCAATCCCAACCCATTAAATTCCCCATATGTGGTCCCACCACCCCAAACTCAAGCTCGAGACATGTCTCAGGATTGTGATTCAAGTGCGGGTCATATGGTCATGCCTAACAATCTAAAGGATAATGGCTTATATCGTGGCTACAAATAAAAGGCTAAGGCTCAAAGTGGGCTAAGACGGATAATAATTCATTCAAGGGATAGAAAGCTAAAAGGCACAAATGGCTAACAAAGAACTGCCCCTATCATTTTCCTAAGTACATAGCTTGTCTTTAGTTCATATCTAGGTGGGTTCTCTACTAATTAGGATTTCACGTTCTACACACCAAACATATTCCTTGAGTACAAGCTTACTTCATTTGCATTGTTCATTAATTTTTCCTATTAATTACCTATGTTCGCATGCAATTGTAAGTGCGTTTTATGTTAATCCCTAAAGTTCACTATTTACTATCATTGATTCATCAAAAGTATGCTTAAAGGGACATTTAAAATCTTCTACAGTCAAACGCAACTCCGAAAATTATTTTATTGAAAGCAGATAAAACACATAACACATAAAAACTGGGATGAGGCAACGAACCCCACCCCAAACTCAAAAATGAGTCGTGTCCCCACGACTCTAAAAGACTCAAAGCAATAAAATAATATACACTAAATGAGAAGGATTAGAAAACGTATCTGAACCAGCGCGAGGCTGGTTTTCGGTGTTGCGTCCATGAACTTTATCTCGCGTCTAGACATCGTAAGTTGTTCTTTGAACAATTAAAGTTCAACTTGTATGTAACGTTTCCCAAAATATCAATCATCGCATCCCGATTCTCTTTCAACACCTTTATTTGTGATTCCAACTCATCATCGGATTGTTTTCTTCCTCACTTTCAGGTTCTGCAATCACTTCCCTCTTCTTCGGATTAGCCTTAATTTGAACCGCTTCAGTCTTGTTTGAAACTTGAAATAGGAATCTCAATAGCTTGTTCTTGAATAGCACCAAAAGCGTTCCTGTTTCTTGGAGAATTCCTTTGATAAGTACACATGAAAACGGTTCTGATAAGCATCTCTTTCCACCCCAAACTCAAAACTTCAAATAGTGAGAAGCTAAGGCTTAGAACTTTGATGTTTTGAGGCTTAAGACTTGAAAATTATGGTGGAATATGAGATGGGTAAAGGCTAATTGATGTGGGAGAAGAGGGAATTGGATTTAATTTGAAGCTTGGATGAAGAACAATTGGAGAAAAGTGGGAATTTTATCGTATTTTGGATAGGAGATGAGTTGATTGTATGCTTTTGTGGTGAAAGAGAGTAAGATTTGAGGATTGTGTGGTTGTAGCTGATGATGTTCATGAAATTCTGGGTTTTGGGAGTGTTTGTGGAGGCTGGGTTAAGGACGGAGGTAAAAATATAGGGCTAAAAAGCTGAAAAAACGGACTTGGCACAGATGCAAACCGGGTTCCCGGTTTTGAAAATCCGGGTTCCCGGTTCCGCGTCACTGTGACGGCGCGAAAAAAATAAAAATACTCTTTTTTTTTTTTTTTTTTTTTTTTTTTTTTTTTTTTTTTTTTTTTTTTTTTTTTTTTTTTTTTTTTTTTTTTTTTTCCTCGAGACGCGCCAAACCGCTGGACTCCAAGACGCAGGGTCAGAAATTCTGCTCGCCGAAACCGGGTACCCGGTTTTGCCAAATGCGGGTACCCGGATTTTGTCGATGGCGCGAGTCAAAACGCGCCAAAACGCCACCTCTGAAAACGCTGGACCAGACTTGAGGAAAATTACAGCTCCGAAACCGGGTACCCGGTTTCGCCAAATGCGGGTACCCGGATTTGTGTCGATGCGCGAATCAAAAACGCTCCAAAACGCCATCTCTCAACACGCTGGACCAGAGTGCTCCTGGTTTTACAGCACCAAAACCGGGTCCCCGGTTCTGAAAATCCGGGTACCCGGTTTCGACGCTGTTGTCGTGAACCAAGATGCCATTGTTGCGTTGAAGGGGTTGGTACCAGCTCCAAAACCGGGTTCCCGGTTTTGTGAAACCGGGTACCCGGATCCTCCTGGACATCCAACCTCTTTTTCTTCTATTTTCGCCAATTCGACCCCAAACTCAAGTCCTTTTTACCCCTGAAATCATCAAAAACAACTACCCTTCCTCATTTCTTAATAATAAACACTAAAATTACGAAAATCAAACTAATCTAAAATGCAAAAATTTAAAAACTCAGCTAATATACAAGTAATTGGCTTTTGTTTAACGTCGTTAAGCTCGACGGGTTACCTCAATCATTAGTCATTGACATAACCTCCCCAGCAGTGAGTGAGGTTGTCAATATTTGCAAGTCGAAATTTGCATCCCTTCGCTTTTATGCCCACTAGTTTGTCTGAGATAATCTGTGCGACCATGAATGGTCCTATCCAAGAACTTTTTGATTCACGTACCTTTGGGCGGGGGTTCGGTTTCTTCATAGCTACTTCTTCACCTACTTTGATCCCCTTTTTCTTTCTCTCTTTCTTAGGTTCCTTCGGAACCTTCGTGGCACGTGCTTTCTCTTTCTTCTTCGCATGATTGAGTTGTGGATCCTTGGGGTATGGAGGAGCTTTAATTGGTGGTTTCTTTCGTAGCTCTTTCTCCTCCACCCCTAAAGTTTCCACAACACTAATTGGCTTTGTTCTTACCGGTTCCATTACATCTACACGAAAACATTCATCCTTGGAATCCGGAAACTTCATAGGCCTGAACACGTTGAATTTCACCTCTTCGTCTTGGATCCTCATAATCATTTCTCCATTTTCTACATCAATAAGGGTACGCCCCGTGGCTAGGAATGGTCTTCCCAAAATAATGGGGACATTCCTATCCGCGTCGTAATCAAGAATAACGAAATCAGCGGGAAAAATTAACGTACCTGCCTTAACGAGGACATCTTCGATTCGGCCTTCCGGATGTGCAAGAGATCGATCCGCCATTTGCAAAACCATAGAAGTGGGTCTTGCTTCAATATTAAGCTTATCAAAGACTGATTTGGGCATTAAATTGATGCTTGCACCCAAATCACATAGCGCTTTTCCTTTCCACTCATTACCAATAGATATCGGAATTGTAAAGCTCCCAGGATCAACTAACTTTGGAGGTAATTTACCTTGACAAATAGCACTACATTCCTCAGGAAGACCAATCATCTCATTATCACAATATGGCCGTTTGTTGGTGAGGGCTTTCTTTAGAAACTTAGCATAATTGGGTACATCTCGAATAGCTTCTAACAACGGAATATTTATGCTAAGACCTCTTATTTTGTTAAAGAATTTTTGATATTCACCCATATCACCTTTCTTTTGAACTCTCGATGGAAATGGTGGAGGTGGGCGATTGATTATAGTCTCATCTTTCTTTTTCGGAACCTCAACAGGCTTCTCCACTTCTTCTACTTCAACTTCTTTATCTTTATTCACCACCTCTTTCTCTTTTCTAACTTCTTTTTCTTTCATAACCGGAAAAGGAGGTGAAGGAAGGTTCTTACCACTTCTAAGATTAATAACTTTACAATCTTCGATTTGTAACGGATTCTCAGTATCACTAGGAAGTTGTCCTTGCTGACGTTGATTGAGCTGTTTATTGATTTGACTCAGCTGATTTTGGAACATCTTCATATTTGCTTCAAGTGCATTTTGTCTTTCTATAGCTGCGTTCTGACGTTCGATCGCTGCATCCTGACGCTCCATCGCTGCGTTCTGCCGTTCCATTGCTTGTGCTTGTAGAGCGATTAAACTTTCAACTGTTTTCTGAAGGGTATTTGCTCCTTCTTGTGGATGGGCAGGTAAAGCTTTCTGGTTCAAATTCTCATCATAAGTATTCTGAGGAGCTTGTCTCTGTACATAATTTTGATTCTGTCCTCCTTGATAGTTATTGTGTGGTCTAGGATTATAGTTGTCACCTTGGGGACGCGGCTGATACGCATGTGTAGGATTGGCTGCCCCATTAGGATTCGAATATTGAAACCCAGGATGGTTTCTGTTAGGCTGATACCCATTACCACTCGAATTAAAATTACCTCTGTTGGACATGAACATCACTGATTCTTGATTACTCGGACAATTCTCCTCATCATGATCATCAACTCTACAACTCGAACACATATAAACCTCTTGTGCAGCATGCACAGCTACTCTCTTACCCGAAAATCCTTCTTTTACAGCTAAAGTAAGCTGCTTCAATTGTTGCTCCAAAGTGTTTTGAATTTTTGTCTCAAAGGTAGCAAGTTTCTCTTCTATGTTAACATTATTAACACCCTTAACAGGTGTTCTCTCTGATTTCCACCCAACCTCATTCTTGACTGTTCGTTCTAAAATAATTTTGGCATGAGCGGGTTGAACTTGAAGGAAACCTGCACCACATAACGTATCTAACTTTTCTCTCGAAGCTCCATCAAGGCCTCTATAAAAAATCTTTAACTGTTGAAATTCTGAAAAACCATGATTTGGAACTCTACGCAAACACATCTGAAATCTAGTCCAACTCTTACCCACAGTCTCATCATATTCTTGACGAAAATTAGTCAACTCCAATTCAGCATCTAACCTCATATTACTCGGATAATATCTGTCGAAAAACGCGGCTTCCAATTGATCCCAATTGGTTATCTTCGTCGGATCTTGTGTATCATGCCATTCACTTGCTCCATCAATAACAAAAAATTTAAACACAGCGTAGTACATCTGTTCTTTTGAAACTCCTTGTGTGATGTAAGAATCACATATCTGTTTGAATTTTTGTATCGCTCTAAGAGGATCTTCCGCTGGTCTTCCGCGAAAATTTCCAAAGTTTTGGAACTGAGCTAGCATACCCGAATCTGGACGGAATCTCGGAACATTAATATCTGGAGCACCTACTCCTATAGCTGGAGCGCGGAATGGAACTTCTGGAGGGCCATTAGTGAACCACGGATCATGATTCATCACTATTTGGACTGGAGGATTAGGATTTAGTGGTTGAACTTGAGGAATAACGCCTGGAGCTAAAGGTTGGCCATTTGCATCTAACTGGCCTTGTCCATTCTGTTGACCTTGAATAATGATATTCTCCATTCTGTTACTTAATTCTTCTACTTCTAAAGCTTCTCGTTCTCTTCTTCTTCTGTTCGCAAGTCTGATCAACGATTCAGGATTACTAAGGATCGGAGGTGCTGGCTCTAGATCCTTGAATAGCCTTCTTCGCATACACCAAACCTAAAAACCTGAGAAAGCTAACAAACAAAAAGCGTAAAACTGATAAAAGAAAATAAATGCACTTATCACTAAAGGATAAACACCGTGGTCACACGCTACCGTCCCCGGCAGCGGCGCCAAAAACTTGGTGGTCCTTTGTGTGTTCTAAATAAATGCAAATAATAATCGAACCACAACCGCAAGTGTACGGTTGTCCCAAGTAGTAATTCTGATAATCAGATTCGTTCCAAGGACGGATGGTTGATCACAATGTCTATGCAAATAGTGATTGATGCACTTATGAAAATAAAAGAGGATAATTTGTTTGTTTTGGTTTTGTGATTTATTACTAAATAAATGAAAGACAAAATAATAATGCAAGTAAAAACTAAGACGCAAGTAAAATGAGTGAAAACGCAAGTATGAGCAAGTAGCACTTGAGAGACGCAAGGGTTTTCCTAACTATCATTCATTTCATACATTGTTTAAGGGTCAAATTTGTAAATTGGTATTGGTCGGGATTCTATAATCTCCTTACCCCCGTCAGGGTGGACTAAGGAGCAACTATCAAATGCTACAAACCCCGTCAGGGCGATTATAGTCCACTCTCAAGTGTTAAAATGTTTATTACCCAATAGGCCATAGGTTTAATTAAGCTCGTCAGAGTCAATAATTTCTAACCTACATTCATTAACTAGTTCGGTACCTAAACCCCCCGTCAAGGTGATCCAATCGCCACTAATTGGAATAGCCTAGATACTAAATCCTATCATTGGTTAATTACGTCAATAATAGTAATTAAAAATGCAAATTAAAGAAAAATACAATTTACCCAATTTGATTTAAATAATAAATATCCCAAATTCAAATGTATAGAATGAAATCAAATTGGGATTAACCCATTATGCGTTCTCAAGCACTATGAATTGTTTAGCTCATATTAAAAAGAAAAACTAAATTAAAATAAATGGAATTCATAATTGATTACAAATAAAAGATAAAAGAAACCTAATTTCCGGAATTGGAATGACTGAGAACGGAGCTATAGACCCACTCCAGCTCTAGCAGCTTCTTCTTCCTTCCTTCTGTTGCTTCTCTCTGGTGTTTTTAATTGTAAAGAATGAATTGTATGAAAAATAGAAGTCCAGACCTCCTTTTATAATAAGAAAAACGGATTAGGGCTTGGACCAGAAAATAAAAGCCTAATTAAATGTCCAAGCCCACTTTCTAAGCCCAAAATCCCGTAACTGATGACAGGCCTTCACTAAAACTGCTTTTCCCGATGCGTTACAACTCCGATTGACCTCATTCCAGTTGCTAAAGTTCCGTACTTCGATAAGGAATGTTTTCTCTTCAAAGGTCAGCGGCTCAATCAGCTCTTAAGTACCTCGAAAACAGCAATCAAGGGCCTGGAAAAATGGATTTTCAGCTCTAAAAATAATATCTTCGGGATTTCTCTTCAAGTCTTGACTCTATCTTTTAATCTTTGACTTTATCTTCGGATTCCTTTCCTAGCTAACATCTAAAAACCTGTAACTTTACACTAAAAATACCAATATTACGCGCAAAAGTTTAATAATTTAAAAATGCTAGAAATAAAAAGGTAATTCCGAAATATTGCATTTTTAACCCAAAAGTCTATCGAATTAATTAAATAAACACCAAAAATGATGTCTCCTAAGGGTCTAAAATAAGAACAATTAAGGAGACATCAGGAACATGGAAAAACAAACTGAGGTGGCAGTGGAAAATGAAGAGGGAACGAGTAAAGAGAAAGAGACTGGAGAAAGTGTAGGAAGGGAGAATGATCGGGTTGTTGGTGAAACTGAAAACACTCCTATAGGAATGGATGAAGGTGAAGTTGCAGTGATAGGGAAGAAGAAAGATGGAGTGAAAGTGAGCTCAATGGTAACACGCGTGAAGAATCAGCCAAGAAACGCAAAGAAAAAGATGGGTTCAGATTTCACAACACAGAAAATGAAAAGAAGAAAAGTAAGTAAAGAAATTGAATTCGAGATAGAGGAGCCGGTTACGCAAGAAGAACAAGAAAAAGAGGTTCGGAAGAAGACAAAACAAGATCAGGGTAAAGGAAAATCCAAAATTAATGAAGAAGAAAAAAGATGGGGGAAAGTAGTGTACAAAAGGAAAATCAACAAAAAGACACCGTACGAGTTAATCGAAAAAAAATATCTGCAGACAGTGAACAAAATTTATAATATACAGAAAGATAAATTGTAAGAAAAAGTGAAAATTTTATAATTATTTAAAAGCTATATATACTAACATTTGAAAAATGTATCAATTTACAGGTTTGGAGTGTGGGGATCGGAACTGAGTAGCCCAGTAACTGTGGAAGATATGGAAGCAATTGCAGAGGAGAAGTCAATCGATGACAATGTAAGTATAAATAAGTATAAAAAGTGATATTTAAAGACTAATTTTATAATAATAGAAAATGTTTTTTGCAGGTAATAGATGCATACTTCACAATATTACAGGGAGAATTCAATAATTCAAGTAATCACATATCAACTGTACAAATGATCTATGCTGTGGAGTACAAGGTTTTCTTCATGGGGACTGAAACCATGGTGAGTAAATTAGTTTTAGTTATGTACAAATAAACCATGTTATGGAAAAACATGAAAATCCATGTTGCTAACAGTACTAAACATGGAATTCCATGTTTAGTACAGTTAAACAACATGGAATTTCATGTTATGATCAAAATGTATAAAACATGGAATTCCATGTTTAAACATGGAAATTCATGTTTGATAACTGTATTAAACATGGAATTCCATGTTTAATACAGTTACATAACATGGAATTCCATGTCTAATACAGTTACATAAACATGGAATTTCATGTTTATGTAACTGTATTAAACATGGAATTCCATTTTAAGTGCCTATATTATGCAGTACTTAGACTATAAGGTCCCTAAACAGTAAAAAAGATTAATTATGAAATTTTTTCTGTTTATGCAGGGGTATGTGCTTGGAAATGATGAGGAAATCATGGAAAAGCATGTGAAAAGTATATTCATGAAAGCTCTCGAGGACGAGAATTCAATCATCCTGTTTCCGATACAAACTGCAGAGGACGATGATGTATTGAAAGACGTGCACTGGACGCTGCTCGTGTTTGAACCGCAGGACTATGCGAAAGACAGGTGGAAACTTTACGACCCAGCAAGCACAATAAGGAACCATGCATTATCAGAAAAAAGCAAGAAGAATGCTGAAAAGGTATTCAACTACCTAGAACCAGGAGCAGGACCAGATTCCGAGAACCCAACCCAACCAGAACTAAAGATTATGAACTGCCCACAGATGAGTAAAGGAAGCAAAGACAGTGGAGTGTTTATTAGCATGTATGCGGATGACATATACAAAAACGCAAAAGTAATGGACGAATATGAAGAGAATGCAGCAGAGAAGTACCGAGCGAAGATGTATATGAGGTTCATAGACACAAAAGAACAAAGAATCACTTATGAAGAAGAAAAATGAAGAATTTGTTTTAAGTTTTTTAATATTCTGTTGAAGTTGATTTTTATTAAGTATGTTATTTGACTTATTTTGGGAGTTTTAATTTGTAATGTTTAAGATATATTGTTAAACTTATCAAGTATTACCAAGGATTTGATAACTAGTGATATTTTGTTATTTCTTAACAATTGGCTAATGATTTATTATTATTTTTGTTAAAAACTAATTTTGTTAAAAACTAACTGTTAAGAAAAAAAAAACGAAAATGTTATGTAATGCTCAAATATTCATGATATAAAAAAAAACAAATAGGCATAGTTATGTATGTATAAGTATAGGTCACAAATACAAAGCTTAAGGGAAAAGTGAAGGTCACCAAAGCACGGGACAAAAGTCAAATAAGAAGAAAAATTTCCATGTATAAAACATGGAATTCCATGTTTCAAACATGGAATTCCATGTTCCAAACCCTGTGTATTATGCAAAATGCTTTGACAATTGTATAAAACATGGAATTCCATGTTCTGTTAACTGTATGAAACATGGAATTCCATGTTTCAAAACATCTGTGCTCTACAGAATGTACATGTAACTGTATGAAACATGGAATTCATTGATTTGTAACAGTATTAAACATGGAATTCCATGTTTCAAACATGGAATTCCATGTTTCAAACATGCAATTCCATCTTTCAGCCGTGAACATTAAGATAGCGAGTCATGCTACATGACTCGAAACCTGTATTAAAAGACAATAATACTAACAAAATGAACAACAAGACATATAAACACAAAAAAGTTCAAAAATTTAACAATAAAAAATAAAAAACAATGTTAAATACGTGAATATTAATAGACCTTACAAGAATATAAAGATAATAAAAATAAAAAAACACATCACTCATAGAGGTGCTTGACAGGATTTAGCATTATGGTGTCCTCGGGTGTGGCAACGTCCACATGTTATCAACCTAGTTTCGTGCTCAAATTCACCACGAGACTTGAAACGCTTCGTTTTTGGTCTTCCGGGAGGAACCTTGACGATTGGAGGAAGGACAAAAAGATCACCCGTCCCGGGGATTGGTGAAGGTGGACTGAACGTGGAGAAAGCAGGAACGTTGCGCGAGTAGCATTCCCTATAAAAAGCCGTGTGGTAGTACCTCTCGATGTACTCTAAACGATGACATGGCTCTACTGCTTTTTGCAAAACCGCAACAGCGTGAGGACAAGGAAACCCCATGAACTGCCAACCTCCACAAGTACAAGAGAACCTTTGAATATCAACAACGTGAGACGGGTCGGAAACAACTTGATGCAAACCTCCAGATTGACGACACACGGCCCAAGGACGAGATTTATCGAAATTAGAAGCGTAAAGATGCTCGGCCTCGGGAACCAAATTTGTTGTCCACTTCGAAGAATCTACAAACCTCTCTGAAAATTTACCCATTACCCAAAGACGGATTTGATCGATTAGCTCGATGATAGGAAGTTCGTCCCAATGTTCACGCTTGATTCTAGAGTTCAATGACTCGACGGCGTTTGAAGTCATCTCCCCGTAACGTTTCCCCGGAAAAAACGCATTGGAGAAGTTCTCTTTCGGAAGATTGTCCATGAAAGTACGACCTACGGCTTTGCCTTCACGGATAAAAACTTCAAAAGCTATCTCGAATTCTGCAACATTTGGAGCATGTGCAACCCTATTTAGCAAAGTAATCATCGATTCCTTGTATGCACCCATGCCTTTTCCTTTTATAGAGTCGCATAGGTTGTTTTTTATATGAAATAAACAGAAAGAATGGAAGCCGTCTGGAAAAACATCCCTGACCGATGATATAATGCCTTGGAAACGGTCGGAGATGAAGGTGATTCGACGATCTTGGACCAAAGGTCTAAGAAACCTTAGAAACAGGTTCCAGTTTGTCGTGTCCTCGGCTCGAACGACTCCAAATGCAACTGGAAATATGCCTGCATCAAAACAAACAAAGAGGGGGAACACAGCATAAAACAAAAGAAACAGAAAAGTAGAAGAAAAAAGGATAGTGCAGAGAAGAAATTGCATGTTTAAAACATGGAATTCCATGTTTTAAACATGGAATTCCTTCACAGAAACAAGGGTTAGAAGAAAAAGAAGTGCAGAGAAGGAATTCCATGTTTAGAACATGTACTTCCATGTTTATAACATGGAATTCCATGTTTAAAACATGAAATTCCATGTTTTAAACATGGAATTCTTTCTCAGAAACAGGGGAAAACATGGGATAAGGTCACGAAAAGGTACCTTTGTTGGCGTCCTTTGCAGTTGCAACTAGAAGGTGTCCCTTGTACTTGCTGTTCAGGTGTGTGCCGTCTATACATAGCATTGGACGACAATATTTAAAACCGTGAACACACCCTCCAAACGCAACAAAGCATCGTTCAAACGTGAAAGTTACGGGATCAAACTCGTAATTAACCTGTGTGGATGGATCGGCTGATTTCAACTTGTCTAGGTAAGATCGTAATCGATGGAAAGACAAGGAAAAATCGCCGTGAACTTCGTCCTTGGCCTTTTTTAGACTATTATAAGCTACGGTGTAGGTTATGTCGAAACCATAACCGTGTTTCATCTCCCTAATAATGTCTTTCGGAACAATATCCGGCCTAGCCCTAACTTCTTCAACGACCAAATCAGATATAACATTGGAGTTCATAGCCTTGCTAACCATGGATTTCATAACCGCACCACAGTTGTGCTCGTTCACCAAGCTACGTATGTAAAAGAATCCGTTGCTACGTTCAAGAGAGGCGTACACTTTCCAAGGACAGTCTACGGTTTTAAAACCTTTGCAATGCACGGAACATTTCAGCTTATAATTATGAGTGAAGTAATAGTTAAACCCAACTTCGCTTGCAAATTTGGCAACTGCAGAACGAAATTCAGTAACGCCTCCGTAAAAGCATTGACCAACATGACTGATTAGTTGACTCCAAGTGTTACTCTTGAGAACCAAATCTTTATGACCACCGAATGTATGCTCCTTGGGATCGTGCAAAGACAAGGACCTTTTATGAGGGGAGCAAGAATCAACAACCGTGGTGATTGCAGAGCAAGCCGTAGACTGAGACGTGTCTATTTCCCGATCATCCGTGACGTATATATCCATACGCTGCAGAGTTGACTCGTTCACCAAAAGCTGCATGTTCGAGAAGTCTTCTTCGTTGTTCAACACACAGTTAACGTCATGTCCGACTGAATACAATAAACGAGTGGAGTTTAATACCAAGGAAGGCCATTTAGAAGTCACGTACTCGAGAACAGAATCGAAACTCGGGAAAAGATCAAACGAACGCATAGAACGTTGGGAACCGAACCTAACAACAGCCATAACCATCTGCAGTAAACAATTCATAACATTAGGAGTTGGACATAATCACATACACAAGCAAACAAGTCATAACGTTGTTGCAGTTGCAGAATTTCATGTTTCAAACATGGAATTCCATGTTTTATACAGTTTCCATGTTTTGATAACTGTACAAAACATGGAATTCCATGTTTGAAACATGGAATTCTGCAACTAAAAAAACAAATGCAGAACATAACAACTGAAAATCAAACTCAAATCAAATCAATGCAGCTTAAACACGAAATTAATCAAAAGTAAAGCAACATATCAACGAAATGAAGAATATACTACACATACATATGAAAAAAGCAGGAGAACGTAATCAAAAAACAGAAATATGTATAAAATGAAACAAAAAAATGAAGAACAACAAACACATAACACAACAGAACATGTATATGAACGAATTCAAAAAGTATTCAAACAAAAAATCAAGTTGCAGTACAAACCTTGAAAAACAGGGGAAAAGGAAGGAAAATGCAAAAGAAAGAGTAAGAAACTTCAATCAAATTGCAGTATCAATGAACAATTCAAACACTACAGCTCTTCAATATACGAATTCGTAACAGTGTTACAAATCTGCAACAAAAAATCGAACAAATGAAAGCAAATATTAGAAGAAAAACAAAAGGAAAAAAGGAGAAAAAGCAGGAGAAATTATGGAATGAAATAATGAGCCGAGCTAGAATAAGATAAAGGAGAAAAGAATAAAAGAGAACCTGGCTTCACATGAGAGAGAGAAGAGCTTGGCAGCTATGGCGAGAGGAAGAAAAGGTGAGCTTCGGCCGTTATGGAGAGAGAAAGAAAAGAGATAGAGTGGAAGAGAGAGAAGATCTAAATGGATTATGGGAATAATTAATTAATTGATAAATAAATATAGTATATGTAGGGGTAAAGTAGGAAACAAAAATAGATAAGGGATGTTTTTTACAAATAAGTAATTAGAAAGGTATATATGTATAAATAAAATAATTAAAGGCTTAAATAAAGAATTAGGAACTTTAATAGGGATGTTATCAACAATAACCTCTTTTTTTTTTTTTTGACAACGAAACATTTATCTATTAATGGACTTTTATTATATTTTGAGTTTGTTTATATAATCAAATAAATAATTTCGAACAAAATTTTAATAATTAAATTTGAGTTATCGACAAACATATTAATTTGTTTACAACCGAAATATAGATTATTGGAGATCGATAGTTGGCCTAGTGGTTAGCATACTCTGCAGAGACTAAGAGGTACTGGGATCGAATCTCATTGGAGTTAAAATGACTCCGAGTTTAAAATGGCTCTCTCATGTATTAAAAAAAGAAATATAAATTATTGCAATATTTGTGAATATACTACTATCTCACTTATTGCATGTGGTTAATAGAATCCCCGGAAAATAACTATCAGGATATTATCATAGCTACCTTTAAATTATTTTTCTGTAGTGGAGAAAATAATTGATCATCTACTAATTTAAAAGAAAAAAAATCATAAGCAATGATTATGTGTTAACCGAAAACTAAACAACCCATGACACTGATTATGATTAACCTATTTAAAATGATATAATTGCTAATTATGCTTCTTATCAACTGAGCAAAACTTTAAGCTCAAAATTTAATATATTTTTTATAATCTGGCAAAACGAAAATTTTAATACTTTAAGTATTCTCTCCATTTCTAAAAGATGATTGTTTATATTAAAATAATTATTTCAAAAAAATTGTTACTTTAAAAAATTAAATACTTTTTTTATATTATATTTACTTCTAATTAAATATTATAATATATGTTTTTAATAAATATTCAAAATATCAAGATACTTTATTGAATACATTTTCGTAATCACATAAAATGACATTTCTTAATTGGTATACAAAAATAAATGTGACAACCTTTATGAAACAGCGAGTAGAATATAAGAGTATTTTTCTTTTTTTTAAAAAAAAAAAAGAACAACATCGTGTGTACCTAATAATAGCAAATAGAACAAATAAGTATCTATGTTATTTTAAAAGTGAATAAATAAATATTTAAATTTTTAATTTATTCCAACTATCGATATTTGCCATTCATCTATTGTTAAGTGCTTAGATGATAAACATTTTTTGATTATTAAAAAAAAAGATACCGAGATATTTAAGAAATTTAAAAAAAGACAAATAAATGTCCATAAAATTTGAAAAAAATGAATGATTAGGTACTTATATTTTTTTCAATGCCAACGCTTAAAAATTGTATTGACGATGAGTACTAACGATTGAATCAGATCAAAAACATTGGTTACTTATGTCTACATTAAAAAAAAAATTACTTATTTGTCCAATTTTGTAACAATAGCCTTTTCTAAGGATCTTTTTCCTATTTTCTTATGACAAATTCAGTTTATTAGTATCATAACTAATGTATTAAATACGTATTGGCGCTAAAATAAATAATTATAAATTAAATAATTTTGAAAGAATAGCTTAATTTAATACATCAATTTGAAATTTTAAAAAATATATTATATTTCCACGTTAAATAGGAAGAGTCTTGATTTTTAATCTATACAAATTAATTTTACAAAGATAATTAAGGAAATTTACTACCTCTATATACTAAATATGAGATTATCTACACATATCTACTAACCCTTAATCCATTAATTCACTAATATAATATTATTTCTTTACCCTCCTTTTCCTATACTCAATAGTCAATACACAAACAAAATAGTGGATTTACTAAATATAATGATTGTTGAGATTTAAGGAAATTTACTCATTTTAAAAAAAGAATAGAAGACAAATGTTGCAAATCAGGATGAGTTGGACCACAATAGTAACTGCTACAACTTTTGTAATGCTGTCAATGGACACTTAATTAGTTTCGAGCCCATTGACGAAAGACTTGATAAGGAAAGAATCTAGTGATACAGTAAACGTGGGCCAAAATAACCAAGGTGAATTTAGTGAAGAATCATTATTCACACACGGTTGGATTCAGGGCTGTGGGAGTTTGTTCTAACTTCTTTTTAAATAGAATTGGCCTTTTACTGTAAGGGTAAAAAAACAGCAACGGCTACTTTGATCTGTAATGAAGCCGAACTCTCCAGTGTAGACTAACTTTTGTAACCGTTTCTTATTTATCTATAATATTATGATTTAAAAAAAAAAAAAAGACAACAACTGACTAGGTTAATAAACTTTTTTTTTTGAATAATCTGTATGGTAATTGAGATACTAAATATCTCTCTTAGTTGGCTCATATCCTTCATAATAATAACTAGTCGTTAGGGGTCGGTTAATTTCGTGTAATTTTAAATTTTATTATCTATCTATCTATTATGCTTTGAAAAAAAAAATACCTCAAAATTTATATTACTATCACTATTCAACATTGTAATTGTAATGTAAATAAAAATAAATCATTAATCTATTTATTTTTTATTTCATTAATAATTTATTTTTATTCAAATAACACTTTATCATAAATAATTACTCTTTAAAAAACATGAGTGTATTTTAATTTCTATTTGGAAAAATATGTAACACTTTATTATTTTCACAAACTTATCTTTTTTTTAATCGAAACCACAAACTTATATCAAAATTCTTAATTTCACAATTTAAGTCAACTTTAATTCAGCAGTTTTTTAATTTTTTAATCTCCACGACCGCCCCACACAAGTCACATGATACCATGCAGATCACTACTAGTACCTCCCACTATAGGCCTATTTGGTTAAGGATACTTAGAAATGGGGGAATTCTAATATAGAGCCCCATGACTTCAATGTTTACAAACTAAAGCCCAACCTAATTTCCCCTCTAACTAGTAATTGGACACTAACTAGAAGCCAATAAAAAGACCCAAAAGCCCTCTTCCCTCTATACCTATTGTAAACCCACAAAAATCAAAAACAAAAAGCTAATAGGGGAGGGGATTTTTTCTGGAAACCCTAGATGCCCTCCTTCTCTCTCCTCACTCCCTCTATGCCGCACCACCACACCATGGCCACCCCACACCATGGCCACCCCACCACCCACCTCACCCCACACCATGGCCATCCCACCACCCTCATCGCCTTCCCACTGAAGCCACCTGCGAAGCTCCAGCACCACCCACCGTGTTTCAAGCGAAGCCACCATTCCCACCTCACCGTGCTCCACCAACCTTCTTCACCCCTCCAACGATGGAGCAACACCACCACGCCGTGAACCACCACGCAGCTGTAATGCGAAGCCACCTCCAACGATGCAGCTCCACCAAGTGCACGAGATCTGCTGCTGCAGCAGAAGGGAACACCTCCGTTCAGATCCAGGCCACGAACAACCACGAACAGCCACTGCGCCACCACTGCTGCTGGTTCAAGCCACCACTGTTGCGAGAATAGACCAAGCCACCACCACCAGATCGTGAACCAGCGCCACCATGGTCGAGATCCAGCGCCGCCTTGGGCTGCAACGACGAGATCTGCACACCTGCTTCTTCTCTGCGCTTCAGTAGCCTTAATAATGCAACAGCACCTTCTTTTCTCTCTTACCTCGTTCCTACATCACCAGCTCGACGCCAATCTGAAGCTTCGACGCCAATCATCGTCCTGCTGCTGCTGCTGCTGGCCCTCCACGAAGCAACTCCTGTTAACCACGACGAAGCAACGCCGCCACTCCACGACAAAACTGCTGCAAAACCCAGATCTCCGTCGAAGTAACCACTGCTGCTGCAAAACCCAGATCTCGCCGGAGCATCACCATTAACCACTGCTGCTTCACCCGTACTCCACCGCCAGCAAAACCCAGATCTCCGTCGAAGTAACCAGCCCTCTTGGGCCCATCATTTTTCTTTTTTTCCTCTAACATCGTGTCTGTACAGGGTCTTGGTCCAAACCATCTAGGTCCAGACCATCTAGGTCCAGACCATCTAGGTCCAGACCATCTTGGTCCAGACACCTTGGTCTAGACAATCGGGTTTATACGTTATGGGCTAAACACTGGGGGTTGTGACACGATTAATGACTGGAAAAAAATCAAAAACAAGGACAAAACGGGCTTGTGTACACCCCTTGGACAAAAACTTGACGAATACCGACTAATTTGACATATAAAGAACTCCTAAAAAACGTTTAATAAGAACGGGTCTATACGAAATGGTCTGTACAATGTTGGTACGTACATACACGTATGTATCAAAAACATACCAGCTAAGTGAAAGTAATAAAAATTCAGAAAAAAAATGAATAAAAAAAACGAAAAAAAGAATAAAAAAAATTGAAAAGGGTAAGAAAGTAACACAAGTTAACTAGAAAATAGATTTAGGCCTTAAAAAGAAGTAATTCCTAATTGGGCCTTAAAAATTCTCTTTCCTTAGAATTAGGCTCCAATTTGGAGTTTCCTCCTTAGAAATAGTACTTGGCCATCCATTAAACTTTTTGTTCTTTTTTTTTTGGACTAAAATCCATAAAATTGACTTATTACATTGTACTAGTAACAGTCATTTCACCAATAGAATGTTCACGATCCGTTTTGGGTCTCCATGTAACAAAAAAAAAAAAATTCACCAATAGAATGAATGAGTTAGATAGAAAAGAAGAGTATGTGAGAGTTGACCTCTTTGATTGGGTCTCATAATAAAACTCATATGGTTAATGGATGATACCTGTAAGTATCCAAAGATGGAACAACAGTTTACTGTTGAAAATTCACTGCCATCAACTCTGTAATTTTAACTTTCTATATATATATTTAGTCATAATTCTTCTTATCTTATGGTATAAATTACGGCCTTTTCTTCATTATTGTTAATTTTCGGTGAAGTAAAAATATTTATATAAAAAATGTATTGGATAAAAAAAAAACCCATTTCTATGTATTTAGCTCAGGCACCTCTTTTGGGAAGGAAGAGGTGTCTCAATAGCCGACTCTTTTGGTCGGGGGAAGGTGTCTCAGTAGCCGACTCTTTTGGAAAGGAAGCTGGGAAAGGGTGTCTCGATAGTTGACTGTTTTGGAAGAGAGCCGAGAAATGGGGTCTCAATAGCCGACTATCTTATCAAAGTGTAGTCATAACATTGGCAATACGAGTAGAGGCCACTACTCGTATCTTATCAAAGGGTCGTTAAATGGTCAAAACGTATTCCGCAAAACCTGATTTTCTTGTTGTGGGAGGAATAGGTTTTAGGAATTTGCTATTGGAAATTAAAAAATTAAATTTTTTTAATTTGCTTTTGGAAAATATAATAAAACCAAATATATCTTTTATTTAAAAATTAGAAAACAAAAATATTAATTTATATTATTTCTATTCCTATATATTTTAAAAGGTTCAAAATTATAGAAATCAAAAATTACTTTTACTTATCATGGTAGCAAGTGCAATCATATTTGCGACCATTAAGGGGTAGCTAAAGGTAATTTGGTAATTTAAAAAAAAATATTGAAAAGAATTTTCATCGACCATAACAACCCTCTTTAACGACCCCGAATTGCTCGCTAGTAGGTCAATACTTTCCAACCACTTTATTTGTTGGTAAAAGCCCCAATCAATTACCGACCATTGTTTGTGTCACAAGAAATTGATATTTAGCGACCAACGATGGTGGCTAAAAATTTGTTCTTAAAAAAAAATTACCTTTACCGACCACTTACATGGTCGTCCTTATGACCCCCGAAAATTTGGCGGTCTAATTTTGATCTCCATCGTTTGACGACCACTCTTTATAACATTAGCGACCATTATGGTGGTCGCTAAAAGTCTTGAACATTATAAAATCAGCCAACGAGTAAACATTGCATTTTAGTTTACCCCAAACTCCATATCCCTATCATCTTCTCCGATTTCCTCCCCTATTCTCGGATTGTTCCCGAGAATCCGCCGTCACTGCATCTTACTCACGCTGTCGCTGCAACTTTTTCTTTCTTTTTCCACTTTATTTTAGTAAGTCTTTTTCCCTTTTTTTATATATGTATATATATGTTGTCCCTAAAGGTGTGATGTATAAATCAACACCCTAGGGAGCTACTACCCGCAAGTTTATGTATAGTTTGATAAATAATAGACAAGTAAGTAAGGGAGCTATCAATAGCTACATGAATTATGAGGTCAATTCTTTTGTATTTTATGGTGTGTAAAGGGGGAAAGTTGCAATAGCAAGGGGTTGAATTGCAATAATATTATATATAAGATATGAGAATATAACTCAAGAATACGCAAGTCATCTCCTCTAGCTCAGTTTTACAATTTATTGCTTTAAGGGTGAATTATGATTTATGCAATAATCGAGATTCAACTCTCTCCCTAAATCTGGGTAGATAGGAAGCCACCTAATACCACCATGGACTTCTTCCAAGCATATCATATAATGATGGTCCGCGACTAAGGTCTTTACTCTAACGACTATCCGATTAGTCAAGACCTCGTAGTTCACTAATAAGCGCTGAAACGATTATATGTTGTTTTATGTTTTTGAACCCCCCTTCCGGGTAAGAGTACTAATTACTAAGGCCAACTCATTACTTGGACAGGGTAGGGGCTGAATTTTAATGGTTTAAAACTAAATTAAAGCGTAAAAACTGAATTCATTTCAATATACTAATCCCAAAATACAATAATTTGTCATAAACGAAAGTTAGGGTTCATACATAATACGATTATCAAGTTATGAGGAGAATTAGTTCATAATAAAAACAGTAAAAACAATTATTAAAAATGACCTAACCCCAAACTCTTTAACATATTTTTGGATTCTTCATACGATGCTAGCAAGGTATTCCCTTTGGTAAAAGCACAACTTAACAATTGTAGGAGTTCTGTGATGAAGGTTTTCATCAACTTAAATTTCACCTTGATGTGCATCGGGATACAAATCAATTCGCAATGCATCGAAAAAACCTTGGTTACTTTGTGGAGCATGATCGTCTACCATCTCCGTGTCTACATCATTAATAATGCTTCTCAAATAATCTAAATATGCATCATCTATTAATTCAAAATATGGTGTGATTCAACACTCACGCGAAAGAGGTCAATTTCAGTGCGCAAATTCTAAACTACATAATATTTTTTCCATTATTCATGAACCTATTACACAAATATTGAATGAAAATTATACTATTCATGTGTTTAGGCACAAACAATATGAATTTTTCACACCTTTCATAAAAGCTAAACTAGCCTTTTTTTTCTTAATCTAATCTTTATCAATATGCACATCCGTTATGACTACATTTCATCATACACGAAACAATTTGGATATATATACAAATATTGAGTTTATTATATTATGCAATATAAACTATATACATGAAGTAACTATTAAATATTTCGACATTCACTATACTATAATCATATATTATCATAACTCACAATAATATAAATCCTAAAAATCACATATTTTTGGGTCAAATTTATACATACTTTACCATAAGTGATACTAATTTCCTATAATTTTACCAAAAATTAACTATAATAACATATATTATATATTCATAACAATTAACAAGCTTCATATCCATTTTTATTTTTTTTAAATATATGAAAATTCAAGCTTCTTAAAAAATGGTGGAAAATACCTCCAATGTTGAAAATGGATCCTCTTGAGATGGGTTAGTCACGAGGTGGTTGGCGGCGGTAATAAGGGCGATGACGGTGGGTGACTCTAGTGTATCAAAATTATGGTGTTGTTTTTTTTCTTTTTAGGTAAATAATTTTGTTGGGTTTGGAAGTACACGGGTCACGGGCAGTCTCTCCGTTACAGCTGAATTTATTACATGGTTTTTTAGCTACTGTTGAAAGTGGTTACTAAAAGTTATGTCGTGGTCAGTAAAAAAAGTCAACTCCGTTTTTACCTACAGTTGAAAATGCTTACTAAAAGTTATGTTGTGGTCAGTAAAAAAAAAGTCAACGCCGATTTTAGCTACAGTTGAAAGTGCTTACTAAAAGTTATGTCGTGGTCAGTAAAAAAAGCCAACGCCGACCATAAATGTAGTTGATAAATGACACAATTCATTTCCTGACCAATAAGTGGTAGGCGTTAAATATTAGATTTTTTCACAAGCTATAAGGCTGAGTCCAACGACATCCTAATTGTAGATTTTTGTTACAACTAGGGGTCAGCTATCCCACTTTAAACTTCCCACATCGACCTTATTCTATGTTTCTCTATTCTGTTTAACCCTATTTCTAACACTTTCTCAATAGATGTAGAGATAAAATACAACACCCTACTTGTTTGTCATTTGTATGGAGAGGTTATCCCTATTCATTTAGAGACTTGTGGAAAATGGGACATGGAAGCCCATTCATCTTAACCCAGAGGGGGACTTCTATCTCACATATATATCTTTTGCTGATGATTTAATCTTATTTGTGGATGCGTCTATTGATAATTTTGTGTTGTTATAGAAGTCGTTGGATATATTTTGTCGTGATGCAGGCCAGACAATAAGCAAGGAAAAGTCGATTATATTTTTTTAGGAATGTGGAGGAAGAGGTGGCTACTAGTATAACCTTGAGGAGTGGTTATCAAAGAAGTGAGGAGATTAAAAAATACCTTGGTATTCATATTCTTTCGGGGCGTAGACCGAAGGGTTTCTTTGGAGAGCTAGTGAATGATTTACGTGAAAATTGGCAAAGTGGAAGGGTAACACATTATCCTTAGTGGGTCGCATTACGTTAGCTCAGGCAGTCCTTAGTGCAGCACCGATCTACATCATGCAACTGGAGAGATTACCGGTCTATATGTGTGAGGAGATTGACAAAATTAGAAGAGAGTTCATTTGGGGTTCCTCGGAAGATCACAAGAGTATTAACTGGGTGGCTGGAGAGATATATGCAGGCCGAATGAGATGGGTGGATTAGGATTTCTGTTAGCAGAAGATGTGAATAGAGCTCTCTTGGGTAAGATTGTGTGGAAGTCAATTCATAATAAATCCACCTTGTGGCCTATTGTAATGAGAGAAAAGTATTTCAAGGGGCCGCCTATGCAGTACTTGGGTAAGCAAAATGATTCTCAGATGTGTAGAGCCATCGTGGGAAGTATTGCCGTAGTTAGACGGTGATCCCGATGGTTCGTACATAACAGGAAAGATGTGTCATTTTGGTGTGATTGGTGGATATGGAGTTTGCCTCTTATTGATCATGTTATAGGAGTATTGAGACGAGTGAATTGGCTAAGCAGGTAAGTGACTATGTTCGGCACGATGGATCATGGGATTGAGAGAGTTTTCAAAGGTTCCTTTCACCATCAAAATTACTAAAAATTGCAGGTTCAAGATTGGGAGATGAAGGGGTGGATAGAGACGTCTTAACTTGGTTACATGAATCTCATGATGAATTTTTGGTGAGGTCGGTAGGGTGGGATGATGTTCCTACTGATCCTAACATGGAGGGTCTTTGGAAGAAGGTCTGGTGCTTGAAGTGCCCTCAAAAGATTCAAGTTTTTGTGTGGCGAGCGGTTCGATAGAGGCTAGCCACAAGAGGTAATCTTTCTAAATGTGGTATAGATGTATCCGGGATGTATGCGCCATGTGATAGTGTCGTGGAAAGTGTGACACGTCTATTTTGTGACTGCGTAAGGGTTAAAGGGATATGGGATCTTATCAAGGCGGAAGTAATTAGATATGGGAGTTGGGAAGAGAAGTTAGGGAGTAGGACTTCTGATGTGGTGCTGCAGATTACAGAAGGGGTATCGAATCTGGGTCCAACAGATGCGAAGGGGCAGAAGTGTGGGTGACTGGTGCAGTGGCCTAATTTCTGAATATTGCAGACTCAGTCCCTGAACAACATCAATTCAATGCGCAGTAGACTTTCGCTTCTGCTGAACAACACCTTTTGTTCTGATTTACTACAGGTCAGGCCCACCAGCAGGGAACCTCACGGACCAGCATCAGCAAGGGATCGGAATCAACACAAACTGGAGTTTGAACGAAATCTGAGTTCGGGGACCAACAATGCGCAGGAGGATATGGTGTTTTCGGCTTCATAGAATCGTGAATGGTGGTTTAAGAATATATCTAATAACAATCTTTTTGCCAAGATTAATTGGAGCGTGTTTTTGGAGCCCTTATTAACACAATATGGAAACAACGTAATCAAGTTATATTTAAGGGGAAGGATTTTCCCAATGAGGTAGCGATCCTAAGGAAGGCGAAACACCTAGCTACTACATTTACTAAAGCATGGGGTCAATTACCAGGTAAGACTACATCGAAGAAAACCATGGTAACACTTGTTGGATGGACGAAACCCACTAGTGGGTTCAAACTCAATATCGATGGTAGTTGCAATAATTGAACTAATTACACTAATAAGGGTTTAAGGATGGGGGAAAGGCTGTGTATACTTGACTTGGAAATTGAAGTTGACTCATGGGAAGGTAGTTGGTTTAGTCCAGAATGTAGAGAATGGTAGGGGGCTTGGAGCGTAGTGGATCTGCCAAATACGTTTAATGGTTGCTAGGAATAAGGGCATCTCTTTGAGAGGCATCTTTAGGAAGGCTAATTCTTGTGCGAATTGGTTGGCAAAAGCAGGTTGGAAGAGTAGTGATGAGTTTGTGCTTCTTGGTGATCCCCTGGATTGAAATTTGAAACCTTCTCACAAGAGATCTAATGAGATGTAAGATGCCAAGGGTAGTCTATAATCCCCACTTTATTAATGATGTAATAGTCTAATTTACTCTTGTTCTTGTAACACGATCCTCGGGAAAAAAATACAACACCCTATCTTCCATTTCTTTCTTTTTTTCTTTTACTTTTGTATCTTAATGTTCAACACTATATTTTAAAGAAATATTCCAATGACTTTTGGTGGAAAAAAATAATAATACTTACATCTCAATGTTTTTTATATTTTAATTTATGTAGATAACAATTATTATTTGTATTTTAAGTTATATATTTTTGAACTTGACTTTTTTTTATTGAAATATTATTAATTGTATACTTTTATATGAAGAATAATAAAAAATATTTATAATGGTTGATCAATTATTATATTTTTTTATGAATATTGAAGAAAATAATTATATATTAATTAGAATAAATAACAATCGAATAATGTTTATTTATTATTGAAAGTTGAAAAATTAATAATGAATTAATTGAAAAAAGTTAAATTAGGTGTTCAATTAAGAACATTGTTAGAGTAAAATTAGTTTTAAGAGTTAATATCTAAAATAGAGAGAAGGTATGACTACAAATTATAGCTTATTAAATTGGAAGATATTGGACTAGTGTAATTATACCGAACAATTTGTGGTCGGTAATGAGTTAATGATCTTTTCCGACCATTAGGTGATTGGTAATCAATTTTTCCAAAGTCAAAACTATTCTAACTACACATATGGTCATTATTATTTAGTTCGATTATACTGATTTATTTTTCTTTTTTCAATATTCGCGAGTACTATCGGCCGTTAAAAAATTATTTAGAAGCAATAAAAAATGTTCACTAAAACATCAACCATTAAAGATCAGCGCTAATAAAAATAGAGATAATTTCCAATTAATTACACTTTCTCACTTTTCATTCTCAAAAAAAAGGATTTTTTTTTTTTAGGCAAAAATACTTATATTAAAAAGGAGGGATTCAACTAGAGTCAACCAACTCCAGTTGTTACAAAGTCAGCATCATTACACAAAATAGAATAAAGTTCATAAGGCAAATTACAAAACCAATTAACAGGTAGAGATTTCCTAGCAAACGCTTTCACTATCCAGTCCGCTGCTTTGTTAGCCGTTCTTCTAATCCCACAGATGCGCAAGTTATGGTGGGCTTTAGCCAAATTTCTGATATCTTCCAGGATTGGTTTGTTCTCCCATGAACAAGACACGCTAGAAGAATAAATGGCTTGAAGGACAGCTTCAGCATCAGATTCAATCCTGATGCAATTAGGTGCTTGATCTAAGGCAAACTGTAGAGCACTACGAATTGCCTTAGCTTCAGCTTCAAAACTTGTGCAGGCTGTAATCTCAGAAGTAAATCCCGTGACTACCACACCTGCACTATCACGAACAACGGCTGCAGTAAAAGCTTTCCCAGGGATAAATGAAGCATCAACATTGATTTTGACAAAGTTCTGGGGAGGTTTGATCCATGAAGGGGATAAGGATTTCCAAATTGGCGTCTCCACAATGGGACTGAAGGGATAGCTGGTATGATTCTCAGAAACCATACATAAAATTTCCCTGCAATGTAAATTCATCAAAGTTAGACCTGTATCATAATTAATGGGGATATCCTCTATCACTTTTTTATTACGAATAACCCAAATAGACCACAGACAAGCAATGATCTTAAGAAGAATCTCTATCTTGTCTTTAGTATTTTGGCCATTACCTACTAAATCCCCAATCCAACTGTTCAAACCAGCTGTAGATTGAGGATTGACACTACAATGCAACGGGGATAAATACCACATCCTTCTAGCCCATTCACAATGAAGAAACAAGTGATTCACATCCTCAGTTTCTTTAAGACAAATATTGCATAAATCAGAGCTAGAGCATTTACGCGAAAACCTATTACACTCTGTAGCAAGAGCATTTGTCAATACTTTCCAAAAGAAAACTTTAAACTTAGCAGGAGCATTAGATTTCCAGCTAAGTTTAAGAAGATCCTGATTAGGAAAGTAGGAAGGAGAGGGAACAAATTGGGGTTCAATGAATTTTTCCACTAAATATGAATATCCAGATTTACTCGTGTATATACCATTAAGGGTATAAGGCCAAATGAGATCAACAGATCCTTCAGTCCATGGTATATTAAGTGATAAAATCTTAGATACAACATCAGGAGGAAAAAGGGTGTTAATATAGTCCACCTTCCAGGTTTTGGTGTTACTAGATATCAGGTCTGCAACATACTTGGGGAATGAGGGATCATTACTATATGATGCAGGTTTAGGGATTATCTTACCACACCAGTTATCTTCCCATATTAAAGTATAATGTCCATCCCCAATAGGTTTGATTAGATGGGTTTTAAGGAATTCTTTCCCTTTAGCAAGGCTATTCCAAACCCAAGAAGCTCCCCTAGGCTTAGGAGCGTGAATAAAGTCGACATCTTTAAAATACACTCCTTTAAGAACTTGAAAAACAAGGGAATCAGGATTGGATAGGATTGACCATGCTTGCTTAGCGAGTAGGGACACATTGAAGGCCTCAAGGTTTTTAATCCCCAGTCCTCCGTGATCCTTAGGGGTAGTTATTTTATTCCAATTTACCCAATGAATACCAGATTCCTCATCTTTCCCCCAAAAGAAATGGCTAGAAAGAGAATTAATCTTATTAAGGACACCTTTGGGAATAGCCAGAAGTGACATAAAATAGGTAGGGAATGCATGGATTATAGAGGATATCAGTGTGGCTTTCCCTGCCATAGAAAGAAGGGATTGTTTCCAACCCTTCAATTTATCAGCAATCTTAGTCACCAGAGTGTCCATAGCATTGGTCTTGGAATTCCCCCATTCCGTTGGAATTCCTAGATACAAGCCAAGATCACTCGTAATAGGCATTCTAAAAGAATCCACAAGCAAATTGCGCATATTAGGGGTAGTATTAGGGCTCACAAGGATAGAAGACTTATTAAGATTGATTTTTAACCCAGAAGCGAAGCAAAATTTGTAGAGGATTTCTTTAAAAACATGTATTTCTGCAACTGAATTTTGTAAGAAGAAAATAGAATCATCTGCGAAGAGCAGATGATGTAAAGAAGGGCCATTCCTACTCAAATTCAGTCCCTTAATTGCCCCTTCATTGAATTCTTTTTCTATTAGTGAAGATAGCAGATTAGACACTATAGAAAACAGATAGGGGGATAAAGGGTCCCCCTGTCTAAGGCCACGAGAGGGAATAAAGGACCCAGAGGCTTGCCCATTGATTATAACATTGAACTTAACAGAGGTGATACAAGATTTTATAAACGACACCCAGGATTCAGCAAAACCCATTTTAGAGAGGATTTTTAAAAGGCAGGCCCAGCTCACTCTATCATAGGCTTTATGGATATCTGCCTTGACAATAGAATAGCTATTACGGGAATTAGATCGAAGGTGTTTAAATTTGTGAATCACTTCATGAACAATAATTATATTATCTTGGATTGATCTGCCTTTTATGAAGGCAGATTGGCAAGGAGAAATAACACGGGGGATAATAGAAGACAATCTAAGCACCATGACTTTAGAAAGAATCTTGTACAGAAAGTTTGTACACGAAATAGGCCTAAATTGTTCTATTTTTTGAGGATTCTTACACTTGGGGATTAAAATTATGTTAGTATCATTAATACTGTCTAATGGGATATTACCAGAAAGAACTCCGTTACAAATATTCAAGATGTCTATCTTAATCAGGTCCCAGAACTTATGGAAGAAAGCTCCTGGTAACCCATCAGGACCAGGGGATTTTGAGGGATTTAATTGCCAAGTGGCCACTTTTAATTCTTCTAGGGTGATAGGATGCATAAGCAAGGAATTTTCCTCATCAGTAATAGAAGGGGAAATGTTATTAAGAATAGGATCCATAGCCCTTTCCCCATCATCCTGATAAAGCTCACTAAAGAACTTGGTTACGTGAGATTTCAGCTCATCATATCCGGAGGTCCAGGAGTTATCTTGTTTCAAAAGGCTGTCTATTCTATTGGTAGCTCTTCTAATTCTGGTGGATAAGTGAAAAAATTTGGTATTCTTATCCCCCAATTTTAGCCATCTGATTCTAGACCTAGTGGCCCAGTAAGACTCCTCCAAATTCCAGTATTTTTCAATCTCAGAAGAGATCAAATCATACTCGGCTTTAGAGGAGTCATTTAGGCCCATGGGAGATAGGGACATTAGTTTAGTCAATCTATTTGTAAGGAGATTAATCATTGTTGCATTGTTTCTTAAATTATGTTTTTTCCACCTTAAGACAGTATTCTTACATCTTTTCAATCTCTTTAGGACTTTGATATGGGGAGGGCCACTGAAGTTAAGGGAACCACTAAGGCAGCTATGTATAGCCTGATTACACGAAGGGATTCTCAGCCAGCTAGGGTCCAATTTAAATATTTTATTAGAATTTGCCAAAGGGGGATTAGATAGGTGGAGGATTAAGGGAGCATGATCTGATCCTATGGGGGGTGCATTATGTATCCAGGCATCAGGGAATAGAGTTATCCACGAGGGAGAACACAAACCTCTATCTAATTTCTGTAGGATCAGGTCACTACTATCCCTATTATTCCTCCAAGTGAAAGTACAGCCCTTGACAGGGATTTCAGAAAGATTATTAGAGGCAATATTATTATTAAAAATCCTCATTTCGCTAAGACTTTTAGGATTGCCCCCAACTTTTTCATGATCAAACCTAATTTCATTATAATCACCAATAAAAATTTGAGGGATACTAGAATGTTCAGTATTAAATTTTTTAATCAGTTCCCACAGCATTTCTTTATTAGATTTCTCAGGTAGAGTATAAATGAAATGCAAGTACCAACAAACATTATCAGGATTAAGAAGGGAGACAGATATATGATTAAGTCCAGAAGATATTACCTCACAGTCCACATTGTCGACGCTGAACAGGGCTAAACCTCCTGAGATGCCTATAGGATCAACACTCCAAACCAGTTTTATTTTTAACTTTTTTGCCAACAAAAGCAGCTTCTTTCTCTTAGTCTTGGTCTCTGAAAGGCCAAGAACCTGGGGTTTCTCCTTAGAGAGTATATCCCTAAGGTTTTGGACTGTCAGGGGTGACCCCGTCCCCTGACAGTTCCAAAAAACGCCTATCATTCTTCTTGTGGGGGTTGCGGATTGCAACCACCCACTTCAACCGGAGCTATCATCTGTAAGGGAGTAACATTAGCAGCCATATCTAAGAGCGGAACTTCAACCAGATTACTCTTCACTTCACTGAACCCAACCATCTCTTCGTGAGTAATTTTCCTCTTCTTAGCACTTTGGCTCATGTTCGAACTAGAAGCATTCACCATACCAATAGGGATATCCACTAAAATAGGGTCTTCATCAATCTTAGCATTAGACTCCTTAAGATTTTGGGCAGGGGTGACCATTTCCTCTTTCGATTCCTGTATCTGACTTCCTTTGTTTGGGGATTCTTCCATAGGGGAACTAATAGAGTTGGCATCGATTGGTGGAGGGATAAAGGTAGGGAGGGTAGGAGAGATGGAGGGAGATTTCTGATCATTCTTGGGGTTGGGGGTAGGATTGGGGGTGTAAAACTCAGTCGGGCTACGAACCTTCTCTTCTTCACTCTGATTGGACTTTGTTGGGTTCGGGTTGACCCACTGATTACTGGTCTTACCTTTGGTGGGGTTATCTTGGGTCCATGTTCTGATAGACCACCTTCTTCCGAAACTAGCATTTGGCCCACTATTGGTGTTGTCTTGATTTTTATTGGGCCAAGGAGCCCAATCCTCATCATGATTATAATTTTTCCTTTTCGAACCTGATGCCTTGTAGTTACCTTTAGGTCCAGTAGAGCTTTTGGTGGGCTTGGGCCCAATAGGTTTAATAGTACGGGGAGGATTAGAGCTAGCTGGGCCTTTCTTACTATCGCTACCTGCCAAGGGATTAACACCGACATTACCTGTGGTGAGAGGATTTGGTACCATCACAATACCTCTTTCTTGGACAGCAGTGTGTCCTTTCTGGGGGAACAATTTGGATTTATCTGAAACCGTACCAAAGGACATAGCTGGGATTTTGTCCTTTCCACTAGCAGGACTGTCTTTAGTACGAGGGAGACTCGTGAACTCGTTGGATTGACTCGGTATGGACTCACCGCTAGTTGAGAAGAACTTAGAAGGATCATCAAGATCATCAACAATCTGGATCTTAGAACCTCTACCCTTAACTGGATCTACCGACAGCCAATCTCCATATCGGAGTCTGACCAGGCCTCGGGAGCGTTTAGTTTCTTCTTTAAACAAGCCACAGTCATTGGTAGCATGATCAAGCATTCCACAGAAATGGCAAAACTTACTGAGTTTCTCATATCTCATTCTAATAATGGCTTCTGGGAGGGCTGGTCTTTCAACTGTAAATATGGTTAGAAGGGGATTTTTGACTTTCCATAACACGCGGATTCTGAGTTGCTTCTTTGCTTTGTTTGAATCTTCAATATCGTAAGCTAGGAGGGTGCAATCTAGATTTTTGCTTATGCTCACGGCATTATCGGGGGTAACAAACACAGAAGGGAGATCTAGGAGTTGAATCCACATAGTAGCCATAGAAAAATCCGCTTCTCCGATTGACATCTCTGGGTGCCATGCATGTAAGATTAGCATATGACCGTTCACTGACCATGGCCTGAAATGCCAAGTATTGAGCATATCTTCTTTAGACTCGAAAGCTAGGAAAAAGGTGTTATAGTCTGCTGGGAGAACATGCATAGGAGAACGAAGCCCCCACGATCTGTTAGCCGCCGTTTCCACCGTGTATGGGTTTATTTCTTGAGGAGTAAGGATACGGGCTAAAAGGGTGTTTCGTTGATTATAGACTTCATGATCTTGGTAGGCTGGAGTTAGTTTCATAGTTTTTACTGTGAAGTTCGCCATGGGAGATGAGGGGTTTTTGCAGAAATGAAGATGGGAAGAAGATAATGGGAAAGTGAAAGGATAAGACAGTTTTATAAGGGAAAAATCAAAAGCGTGTTCCAATGACTATAATAAAAGCTACCTAAGGAGAAGCTAAAAGAACAACTTGAAAGGCTAAATACGGCTAAAAGTAACAAAAGAAAAGGAAAAAGGGATTATAAAACGGGTTAACCAAGGAGAACAATGATGATAACGGGACACGAAGCTAACATTACATCTAGGGAACGTAAGGGGGATGATTGTCTTGGAAGAAGAGAGGAGAAACCATTTTTGCAGCTAAACCCTAGAGAGAGAAAATCCTAGAGAGAAGGGAGAGCATTTGATTCTTGCAATCCCTATAAGGCTATAAAGTATTCAAAAAAAAGGAAAGAGGAAATTACTTCCTACTTACTCACAAATTTTCAACTTAATTCTCAAATAAGCACATGGTCATATTTACCTTCCATTATTGCCCTTATATGTTTTTTTATTTTATTATATATTTATATTATATTTCTATATTTAATATCTGAATTTATTTTTTCATTTTTTTAAATAATTTTTTTTTCGAATTTTTTTTTTTCCGAAAAAATATTTTTTTTTTGAACTTTTTTTTTTGAAAAATATTTTTTTTTCTGAAATATTTTTTTTTTCGGAAATTTTTTTTTTCCAGAAAAATATTTTTTTTTTTTCGAAATTTTTTTTTTCGAAAAATATTTTCGAAGATTTTTTCATTAACACACAAGTCCATACTGTTTTGTGTTACTGTAACTCATACATCAAGCGATTGTGTGTTACATTAACACACAATCAGATTTTCAGAGTATCTTTACACTATTATCTATTTCTGTATATCTTATTCTGTGTTCCTGCAACACACAATTGTTATTTGTTGTGTGTTTAAGCAACACAAAACTGTAAATGACACACAATTCGATACTGTTTTGTGTTACTGTAACTCACACATCAAGCAATTGTGTGTTACATTAACACACAATCAGATGTTCAGACTATCTGTACACTATTATTTATTACTGTGTACAAATATTCTGTATATCTTATTCTGTGTTCCTGCAACACACAATTGTTATTTGTGTGTGTTTAAGCAACGCAAAACTGTAAATGATAAACGCATTGTGTGTCTTACCAACACAAAACCCATACTGTTGTGTGTTACTGTAACACATACTTTCAGCAATTGCGTGTTGCATGAACACATAATCAGCCTACATATACATTATTCTATACCTTTGTGTACAAATATTCTGTCTGTCTGATTTTGTGTTCATGTATCACACAATTTGTTATTTATGTGTGTTTAAGCAACTCAATATTATACATATTGGGTGTTCATGCAACACACAACACATATGATTTTGTGTTACTTTAACACACAATTATCATATGTACTAATCTTACATCATGGAAAAAAAAATTCCGGGGGAAAAATCGTCAAAAAAAAAAATTCGAAAAAAAAAATTTCGAAAAAAAAAATTTCGAAAAAAAAAAATTTCGAAAAACAAAAAATTCGAGAAAAAAAAAATTTCGAAAAAAAAAATATTTTTTGAAAAAAAAAATTTCGAAAAAAAAAATATTTTTCGAAAAAAAATATTTAAAAAAAAATATTTTCCAAAAAAAAATATTTTTTGAAAAAAAAATATTTAAAAAAAAATAAATAAACATTAAACTATAATTAATAAAATATATAATTAAAGTAATTAATAATAGGTAGAAGGATATTTTGGTAATTGGGTAATATTTTGTGCTTAATTGAGAATTAAGTTGAAGTTGTAATTAATAAGGAATACTTACCTACTCCGCGTAATTAATTGGGCGTTGCCCCATAAAAATATTAGAGAGGTATATATTTTTGATGTTGTCATTTGTTTTATTAATCTTTATATGAAGGTTTTATACATCGAATTTTAACTTTTTTTTAATTTTTTCTTATTCAATATTGTATTAAGTAACACATACCTAGCTAATTTAAATAAATCTTTATATGAAGTATTTTTTTGGTTTTATTAATCTTTTATATATGAAGATTTTAAACATCAAATTTTTATTTTTTTATTTTTTTATTTAATATTATATCAAGTGACACATACCTTGCTCATTTAAACAAATCTTTATACTACTTCCTCCGTTTCAAAAATAATGTCCACTTTGCTTTTCACATAAATTAAGAAACATAATCATTATATACATCATTTATAAATTTACCCTTCATAAAGTGTGTTGATATTTTAAATATGTATTGAAAATGTAAATTTAATTTTTTTAATAAGGGTAATAGTAGAAAAAGTTGGAGAAAAGTGTCTTGATATTATAAGTAGACAATAATTTTGGGACACTATTTTTAGTAATGTGAACGTTAATTTTGGAACAGAGAGAGTATGAAGTACATTGTGCATTCTTCAAATTACCTAAAAAGAGAAAGTTGCAAAAATTCGATGTTTGCTACATGTACTAGTGGCGTTTCATGCTTCAAAGTAAAATTAAATAACATTGCATTTATATGCATCGCACATCTCAATGTATTTGTCTCCTTCAAGTATAAAGCTATGGTCCATTGTCTCATTACAAAACAAAGTTTTTGAATTAGTGGTAAATAGTGCTAGATAAGATAAAGAAAAGCTACAAATTTTTAGTTGTCGCTTTATATAGAAAAGCTATGGAGTACTAATATTTTCTACCATCACCAAACAAATAGTAGTTTAAATTTCAGTGCTTTTTTCAGATGCTTTCTTTGCCAGCTTCCATTCTCTTTCTATTCTCTTCTTATCAAACTCCAATAAAAGATTCTAAGTGTGAGAGGAATATATAGCACGCCTATCATTCAAAAATCTTTAGGTAGGAAGAGGCCAAATTTTCTTTTTCGAAATTACAAATATAGTTTTTTTTCTGTAAATTACGAATACAAGTCGTGGAGAATTGTGAAAAGCAATGGATCAGTCACTCCATTGACTCAATTTGAAATATGGTTGATATAATTGTTTTAATATAACAAACGAAGATACAATTTAGATTTTCTTTTGAAAAACTTTTATATAGATAGATAAAATACTAAAACTGAGATCGATAGTTGGCCTAGTGGTTAGGCTACTCCGCAGAGACCAAAAGGTCCTGGGATCGGATCTCATTAGAGTCGAAATGACTCCGAGTCCAAAGTGGCTCTCTCATGCACTCAAAAAAAAAAAATACTAAAACAAGAGCATCCTTAATAAACAAATCACCCGATATCTCTAGAAGCAATATCACGGTGAACAAAACCAATTAATTGGGATAGAAAGGATGAATTTCAGTTACCAAACAAGTTGCCGAGAAACATTTGTTTGGTGACCTAGCCAGCCAAAAAGTTATCTTTGCACAAAACAAAGAAGAAGCGCAGATCACAAGTTTTCGTTGTATAAAAAATAGACTTATAAATATTACAACAATCAAATTTAGTAACTAGTGTTCCTAAAATAAGAGGATTCATGACGACTTCATTATCATTCTCAACGATGAGTGTGTTGTTAGGGAAACTACAAGCAGCTTACTCCCCCACAATATACCCTGAGATTCACCTTCAGTCACATTGGAAGTTTCAATTATTTTAGACTCCGTCTATCAAATTTCTAAGATGATTCGTGATAACATAGCCAATGTCACAACAAAGAGCAGAAAATGAAGTATCCGTATTAATTTTAAAATTATTAACAGGGGTTAGCGTCTATGATAAATTTTTATTACCCGTTATCATAGAATTTGCAGTACTCTTATCATATTTTGGACCAACTGTGGTAGGAATTATATTTTCCTTCAGCTTTAAAATATTGTCTTTAGCATCATTAGGAGATTTATATTTGTTTTTATACTCATTCCAACCTTTATAAGCCAGATTACAAATATATTGAGGATCAAGGACAATACTATTCAAAACAAAGTTATTACGCCCTTTCCAAATTTGCCATCAATGTTACTTATTAGTTCAGCATTTCCGATACTAGTATCTAAAGTTTTATTCATAGAGGCGACTATGTGTAAAAACCAATCACTAATCTTTGCAGTACTTTGATTTCTAGTATGCAATGTCAAAAGGAAGGAAACACATTTATTTTCGAGATTACAAAACTTACAAATTTTATAATCTGTACATTTTTTGTTATATAAGTTTAAATGAGTAGGAAGATAATTTTTAATGCACTTCCACATAAATTTTTGATTTTTACAAAATTTGACATAAAAAACTCATAGATAATATTTTTGATGATAAAAAAAACTATCTTATGATTTTATAAAATTGAAAAGGTAAAATAGATATTACATACGAAAATATAACCTAAATATCATTCATAATATATGTTTTTAATAGTTTAATTATATCATTTTTGTATCAAATTTATTCTTTTTTTTTCTACTCACTCATTTTCATTTTATTTGTCTTTTTAGTAGATTTTTTTCTCATACTAAGTATCACTTTACGAATAAAACGTATCATTAATTCTAATTTTTCCTATTTTAAACTTGTCATTTAATATCTATACAAATATTAGAAACTTTTCTAGAAGTAATTAATAGAGTTAAATCGAATTATTCTTGAATTAGTTGTGTGGAAATCATTAATTTTATTTATATGTGCGCCCAAATAAATAAATCACTTAAGATGAGAAAGATGGAGTATATATATATTAACAATTTAATGCGTAGTTTAGCTAAAATTTCTATATATTTTAAATGTGTAATATCAAAGACATTCGAGCATTCGGCGTAATCTACATCTCATGGCAGTTGTCCATCACGTCCTTTGCCTCATGTATATACTTGTGTGATTATTAAGCTCTATAACGTTGTTATATTCATCCTTCATGTATAACCCCATGCCCCTAATCTTTGCTAATGATAAAGTATTACTAGTATGTGTCACACAACACTAATTATGTTAGAATTATTATAAGAAATTACATTGGTCATGCATAGAAGAAAATAAGTTTAACCTCATTAATGGTCAATGTAAAATTTTGAGAAGTTGTTGGAATTCTCACACCGGCTGACGAAAGGAGAAATATATTATTTATATTGATTCTTCCTTGTAGTCATATAAATTCACCGATTACTCTAAAAATAATGAGTATTAATATATTACACACGCGTGCACCACTACCACCCTCGTCCGACCCCTCCCCATCCCTAGCAGCGACAGCGAGGTGGGTTGAGTCGAGAAGTGGCTTGGTCGTGAACGTGGTGAGTTGGGAGTGTGGGGAAAATAAAAAAAATCAAAATATATTCTCCTTTTATAACATGTATATATAGGAGATGATGGAGACACTTATACAAATTTAAAAGATGTCATAAGAACCATGTGCCTTTTCATCCCCGACGGTCTAGTTGACCCAAATACACCCCCACATGATTGAGCTACCAGACATAATCTCGTAACGACTTTCCCGAATTTCAAGCCAAACATGTTTTTTACAATTCCAGAAGAGTCAACCAAAAATGTATGCAAAATCAAAACACATTTTACATAAATTTTATCTACCAGACTAATGTGAGACATGGACGGATTTAGGAGGACCGCCCAACTACAGTCCTATGAACCTAAATATGTAATGCAAATTTGTCAATTTTATTTTTGAAAAAAAACTTCAAAAAAATATATTAACCATTACATGATATAAATTTAGTCATTTTATTATATGATTTAACCCACCCAATATATAAAAACTTGAGTAAATACACATACCCCCTCTCTCTCCCCCCCTCTCCGGTACTATGACCCGTTTGACATATTACCCATACTTTCTGAAATGTACCCCTTTACCCCATGTACAGAAATTACTTGCCAATTTATCCTTACTAACAGATTCTTCTACTTCAAATTTTATGATTTTTAATATCTATGAAAATTTTATATATGTAAAATTTATATAACTAAACATGAATAAATTAACAATGCTAGTAAAGACTAATCATCCACACAAATAAATTATAGACAATCCATTCAAAATCAATAACAACACAAATAAACACTAAAACGACGTTATTTCCCAGATTTTCCAATGTTTTCAGTTACTTTTTTATCTTAATTTTCTAGTTTTGTATAGAAATTTAGTGTGTGTTCTTAGTGTTTCACCAAGAACACCAATAAACACACACTAGAAAAAACCAAAAAATTAAGATAAAAAAGGAACCATATGTTTGCATAATCTTAGCGATAAATTCTTACCCAAAACCTCAGGATTATGTAAAATAACATCTTACCAAAAAAACACCTACTTCTTTCTATGATTACAATTTAAGAACACAAAAGTAGGTAAATTTAATTTCCTATCGAACCAATTTGAACATATAAGTTGGCCATCTTTCTGCACTGTCTTCACATTCGTACTCCTTAAGCTATTTGGATGCATGTCAAATATCAGTTTAAAGTAAGTCCATAACACTATGGTAATAGTATATAAATATTAATCTAGAAAAGAAATCTTATATCAGGACATAAGAAGTTGGGGACGGTGTATGATGCAAATAATGAAAATGCAACAAATCGAATCATAACAATATGGAAGTAATATAGTAAAGTGTTCATAAATCACCACAAATGGACCTACATATGTATCATAGAGCATGGTTGGTTCTCCAAAAAAAATCTTACAGATATTCTGAAATAGCAGTATATAAAATCCAATATGTAATGAACTCCATAAAAGCTATTGAGGTGTTACTTAGTGATCAACCAAATATGACACTAAACCTTACTAAAGTTGTGAGAATAAATCATTAGCCAATACCTTAAATAATTGAAATTATATAAGTTAAAATCAAAAAAAATAAATTAACATGAATTTGGTGGACATAGCGTTTGCCAATACCTTATCTAAATTTGGTGAAGCCGTTGAACAAACCCCTTCATCGTTAACAACCTAAAAACATAAAGGTTTACATTCTGCAGTAATGCTTGAGTGTTTTTTATATACATATAATACATATAAGTGCAATTAAAGATGGATTTAAATATTTATTTTTTGAAAAAAGTTTTGATTTTGACTTTTTAGGTTTTGATTGTATAAATTACTTTTTTTAAACTTAATTTAGGGTTTCGATGGTCTATGCTTGTTGATGCCGTAGCAGGAACCTCAATGAAGCGGTAAAGGTGTAGGCCAGCGGCGGTCGGTAAGTGTAAAGAGATAAGTTCAAGGTTTTATGGCTTGAGAGTATTTTGGGTTTTGATTGGAGATGATTTTGGCGGTTTTGATTGAAGAGATGAGCTGGGTGGGGGTGAACTTTTTTGTTGGTCTTAGGCGGCGAGAAATTTTGATAAAATTTTTGGTAAATTTTTCTTTTAGAAGAAAATAGGGCGTGGGAAGGAAAAAGAAGGGGATGAGGAAGGTAGGAGTGTATTTTATAATATTCATTATTTTTCATAACAAATTAAAATAATAATGTGGTATTTTATGAAAAAATAATATACTCGGGAAGTTAAATTTCATTTTTTATAAATTTATAGGTTAAATAGTAATTAAAATAATTAAATAATCATTTAATAATAATTTAACAGTAAATTTGGACGAAATATGTTAATAGAGATAAACAAACACAAACTTTTTATATAAGAGCTAAATGGATAGGTTTTACAGAATGATGGACTATCTATCGAATAAATAATAATATATGGGGAAGATAAATTATTTACTTGGTATATATTTGTAACTATCCCGATTTTTAGCACCGATATTCGAATATTCAATTTTCACGGATTTTCGTCCCTTTGGGCTATAAGAGACGGGAGATATTTAGGTAAACTTACACCACCACTCACCTTGTAGTTTAGTGTTCAAAAAAGTAATACTTTTTTATATTAAACTGGATATTGAAGCGTAATTTTTTGTTGGATTACATTTTTTTCTTCTTGTTTCCAAAGTCGTCTAGTATTTATAAGAAGAGAAGTAAAAATAATTTATATTTAATAATTTTATTTTTCTTTTGTAATTCTAAGTATTATTGGAATTGATAAAGTTAAATGTTTTTTAATTTAAATGTAAGTTTATACATAAATCAAGTAGTTCGCAAGCAACTCAAAATTACCTTAAAAAATCTTGTCAAAACTTGTTTATTTATTTAAACAAACAAAGTTAGGATTTAATTAAAACTTGTTAAAAAAAGAGTTTGTTCAAACTCCTTTATGAACTATTCATTTATATTTAAAAATTATAAATTAGTTTTTTATTTTTCTAATAAATATTTTATCAATATTTAATATTAACTATATTTTTTTTTATTAATATCACAATTCATATTTCAAACTATACCGTACCACTTCTCTACCGAACATGTCCTAACAAGAGCGGTTCGAAAAGACAAACTAACCCTATTTATTGAACCTATTCGTACTAGCAGGTTAATGTTGGGTTTGGTTTACTGAGGTGGAAGGGGGAGGGATATCAAGGGTTAAGATCGGGTTTATTTTAATAGGTGTCAACAAAAAAAATTAACTCAAATATAACCTCAACGGAATCAAAATCAACTCTTGACATTCAAAATCAACCCAAAAAGATATTACTTTTAAAATGCTAATCAACTAAAAGGGTTAGATAAAATTATTTATATTCACATTCAATTCAAATGGGTCAATTTTGAATATAAATATTTTTATTTAACCATTTAGAGTTAATATTCCAAAATTGGTTTTTTTGGGTTGAATTTAGATATAAATTTTTTTTTTTAATAATTTAGGTTATTAGTATTTTAAAATTGATCACTTTTTGAATTGAATTTGGAAATTAATAATCTATCTTACACCTATTGAGGTTGTATTTGAGTTATATATATCCCCAAGCCCCAGCAAACTAAACCCAACATATTAACCACCTAGTACCAAATTGGTTCAGAAAAACAAAGTTAGTTTTTTCTTATAAACCGCCCTTGTTAGGACATGTTCTATAGATAAGCAGTACGGTTCGTTTAATTGATCTAAGCTTATCTTTAATTTGTAATATGAATTGTGATATTAATCAAAAAAGGCCAACAATAAAAATCATAGTAAATATTAAATGGGAAAATGACTCAAAAAATCAAAATAATATTATTTTCAGCCCAATAACACCAATGACAAAATTTCTTCCCAATAACATCATTAACTAAATTTTGTCCTTGATGGGAATCGTCCTTGACGGGAATCGTCCTTGGCGGGAATCGTCCTTGATGGGAATCGTCCTTGACGGGAATCGTCCTTGATGGGAATTGTCCTTGACGGGAATCGTCCTTGATGGGTAAACATGTAATCTTATAATAGTAAGTTAATGGATGATTCTTTGGGGCAAGTATAATATTATTTTGATTTTTTGGGTCATTGACCCATATTAAATTTAAATAAAATATTTATTAGATAAATAAAATACTAATTTATAAGTTACAAATTTAAACAAGTAACAAGTTTTAATTAAATCCTGATTTTTTTTATTTAAATAAATGAATGAATTTCGACACAATTTTTCTAAAGTAATTTTAAGTTATTTGCGAATTGCTTGATTTATTTATAACCTTATATTAAAAAAAAAACATTCAACTTTATTCAATTCCAAAAATACTTAAAATTACAAAAGAAAAATAAGATTTATAAAAACAAAATAGATTATCTTTCCTTCTCCATTTACGAATATTAGATGACTTTGGACAAAAAAATGTAATCCAATAAAAAATTTACGTTTCAATATCAAATTTAATAAACGAAAAGTACTACTAAACTAGCAGGTGAGTAGTGGTACATATCAACATGCATAATCTAACCAAATTAAATGGACAATTAAACTTCCTTCAATTGGTCGAATAAAAGAAGAAGAATGTCACCCCAAATTAATGTAGTTCCATTGGCAACATTATTTCCGCAATTCTGGATAGCATTTAAGTTAGTTAGAACATGACTATGCGACTCAACTTTTATTACTATACGACTTAGGGCCCGTTTGGAAGTGCTTATTTTAGAGTAAAAAAGCGCTTTTGGAATAAAATTTAAAATTTAAAAAAATTATTAAAATTAATTTTGAAATCTAAAATTATTTTAAGTGCTTTTTTTAAGAAGCACCTATTTGGTGCTTCTCATAAAAGTGCTTTTCAAAGTAAAAAAAACTTTTAAAATACTAAAAGCACTTTTAAGTGCTTCTCCAAAAAAGCACTTCCAAACGGGCACTAAAATATAAATCTACCAACCGGACATCTACATGAATTTAGTGCACTTGAATCTACTTATTGTTTCAGTTTTGTTATGTATTATTTGTGACAAGTCAAGTCATAAAATTTTGGCGTTGAATACGGCCATTTTAATTCATAGACTAGGAAAAAGAAATTACTCCGGAATTATGCAATTCTTCTAATCATGAGGTGACAGCTCCCAACCACATTCTAAAGGGATACTAGTACTAGTATTGTACTAGTACTACTATTAGCTAATGTATATTATTTTTTATATAAAATAATTAATTAACAAATAATTATATTTGTATGATACCTATATTATTGATGTAAATGGTATGTTATACAAATATAGAAATTAAGACATAAAATTTATAGAGTCTCTAATTAGTATTCATTATTTATTTACAAACTTTTCATTATGTGTAAAGTTTCTCTATAAATAATTTTTATCTAAAAAAAGTGTTATACAACGTTTTGACTGCACTTATATTATTACTATCACTATCTCACTTTAAAATCTTGTACACCACTCGACAATTACCAACTCACTAGTTTCCTACCCGTCAAGCACAAGACTTCTCTGCTTTTCTATGTTTTGTTTGTCTAAATAGACTTCTCAATTGCGCATGAACCCGTATTCCTACAAAAGATCTTTCTTGATTAGCTCAACTTAGCTTGCCCATTAAGGGGACTTTTTGTTCTCCACTCACTGGATATGCCCACAAAGAGACTTTGACTTCATACTGCTCAACTTCTCTCGTTCTCGACCACTCTAACTCTTTACAACTAACTTTGAGTTTCACTGCTCAACTTGTGTCTCCATATGAGACTTTATTACTTCAATCAATAACTTGGAACTCACTTCGAGAATCTATCTTTTCACGGGAAGACTTACACTACTCAAGTAATAATGGTTGATTGTGTTATCCTTGTATATACAATTGAAATTCTTTTATACTATGACAAAGGAAAAATCATACTTGTACTTCTCTAAACACCCATCAATAAGAACTCCCTCACAAACATCTCTTGACGAATTTTTTATTTTTAAAAATGATATAATTTAAAATTTGTTAACATAATTATCCTAAAATATACTCTAGAAATTTTGACAATTAAAGACCACTTTAAGGATTCTAAAACTAAAGAGGGATAATTATAATTCTAATAGTAAAAACTTAATAATATAATCAAGTCTCAAATCGAGTAACAATAAATACTCTTATAATATTTCTTCCATTTGTTTTGAATACATATGAGAGTCACTTTGGACTCGGAATCATTTTGACTCCAATAAGATTCGGTCCCAGGACCTCTTCTGCGGTCTAACCACTAGACCAACTATCGATCTTATATTTCTTCCATTTTCCTCAAAGGGGGATGGGGAGAGGGGAAGGGAGAGAATGAGAGAGTGTAAAGAGAGAGTTGAGTTTTTTTTTTTTTTTCGTTTGCTTAAAAATGTTGGCGTATAACCCTAATTCTAGGTTGTTAGGTACTTATTAAGTGTTTATGCTATCTCCCTTATCATACATCACCATCCATAAAAACACTAGTGAATATATATTTTTCATCCTTCACTTTTTAAAACTTCTAAGCCTTAATTTTATCTTAAACTTTTATATGTCATATATTTGGATGTGCTACCAATTAGGTCTTGTACTTAACTATAAAATTTCTCACAAACACTATCGAAACACTTTACTTGTTTGAATGATTCTTTTTTGAGCATCGAAACATAAACTAATTTTAATATCTTTGAGACTATATATGTACAAAGGCATCATGTCATATCTTTATATACATTTGAGAATTATTTCTCGAGTGGAACCAAATTTATGCTTAAAATATTCTCCCTAAATTAGGTGAACAATTCTTAAAATAACAAAACGACATTCCAGTTTGTAAAATGGGTTCCTGGTTTAGCTTGCAAAAACATCGTATTACAGAATATTTTAAGGGATCCCGAATTATCAAAACGACATCCCACTTTAAGATATCTTCACTCGCTTTGAAGAAGCGTCATCCCTATTTGAAATGGGTTCCTGAAATCACAAATAAAATGTCATACCTCTTTCTAATCTTATGACGTCAGTTTTACGCCACGTTAGAATTCGACCATTCAACACTCAGAACCACATGGAATATAGCCGCTTGGATACAAAATGGGTACCCGATTTATATAAAACTATATCTCTTTTGAACTAAAAAGGTGCACAACTTTTTGTAGTCGTTGATCTTAACTTACCTATATATATGGTGCTATTGTGTATCATCTAACTCACCTCTTGAAGCTACAATTAATCACCATATCACCATAATCATCTAGATGAGTTCACAAGCTAAATCTTCATTTTGTTAACATAATGATAGGCTTGTTGTATTAATGGTAATATATACTCATTATGAATTATTTACTATTCTTGTAATCAAACACTTATCATAAAAAATATAGTAGCTCTTGCTCTAGAATAGGATTGAAGATATAAGTGAGGAGAAGAGTGGTTCAAGTTTGGGTTTGAGTTTGAGAAGAAGGCTTCCCATCAGAAGTGGTTACTTGTGTAGGTGATCACACAAGGGAGTATCTAGCTTGATGTGTCTGAGTTTGGATTGTGGCTTAACCGCTAAAAGTATCATTATTGGGGTGTGACTTAACCACTAAAAGTCTCATTATCGGGCTGTGACTTAATCGTTAAAAGTCTCATTATTAGGTTTTGATTTGATCGGTAAAAGTTTCAGTTTCTAGGTTGTAGTTTTGCCTAGAAACCCTCATTATAACCGGTTTATATCTAGCTTTTAAGAGATTTCAAACGACTTAGTTAGGAAGCTTAAAATAATAAGGTGGCTACCTTAAGGAATGGATGCAGAGAAAGCGAAACACTATAAATGCTTGCATAATCTCTTTCCTTAATCTTTAATTCTCGTTTGCATTTATTTATCTTTACTTGCTTGTCTAACCTAACTTTCATTTCTCTTAATCACTCATTTGATCTCTTAGGTTATAAAACTCAATAGGTCCTCTGATCCATTGATCTTTACATATTATTTAGAACCTTTGTTTCTTCCTATCATATTTAAGTGCCTTTTTAGTTAACTTAGGACTTTATCTTAGCTAGACTAACTTATTTAGAAGTTAGAATATATCCTTATCTTCCTTTGGTAGATGCTTCCTTGGTAGTACTTATTCTAGCTTTAACTTCATCATAATCTTTCTATTTTACACTGAACCTTAGCTTTCCTATATCCATAACTAGCATTCTAACTCTCAAATTACATTGCTTCCTCACTAACAAATTCTTAATATAATCCTAATATCCTTTTTTTAAGTTTGCTATACATTCTTAAAAATTCTTCCCTAACTAGTTTCACTTAATCTAGTCTTAGGGCTAGTTATTTTTAATTAAAAATTTATTAGATTAGAGTCCTATTCACCCCCTCCAGTTTAGGATATATATATATATATATATATATATATATATATATATATATATATATATATATATATATATATATATATATATATATATATGCGTGATTTACTCATGAAGTCCACAGACTATTGTCAGTTGCCCGTCAGGTCCAACCCACCTCAAAAGTCAAAATTGCCCTTCTGCTCCAGTAATATCTTTTGACTTACCAAAACTAATTTCCTAATTATATGCAACCAATCAATTAATATAAAAAAAAGGAAATACTTGCCAAATATATTAAATTAAAGCACAAAATAAAACAAATAAACTAATAGAAAATCACTTATTATATATCTTTAATAAATTAAAGCCAAATACATTAAATTAAAGCACAAAATAACACCGGTATTTACAACCCTTCGATATTACCTAGCACACCATCGATATTCCACACATAACCCGTTTGTTTTTCATACAGTACAAAACAACAGTATTTACAACTAATCGATATTAACTAGCACACCGATGGTATAACAGTTAAAAGTCGATGGTTTGACAGTTAAACTTGATGGTGTACAATGTAAAACAATGATGTGCATAGCACAAGGATGGTATGACAGTTAAAAGTTGATGGTTTGACAGTTAAACTTGATGGTGTACAATGTAAAACAGTGATGTGCACCACAACCTTGCACAATGACCTAGAACCACCACTTCGCAACACCAAGTCGAACCACTACCACGCATCCAGGTTCGTTGAGAAGCTTGTTCGCTGCTGGATCTTCGCCGCCGTTCGTCACCATGCCATGGACGCTCTTCGGCGGATATTCGACGGGATCTTCAACACAGATCATCATAATAGTGATGTGATTGATGTGGCCGGATTTGGATGTGTTGATCGGGGTCACGGACTAGCAGAGGGGGCGCTGAGCGCGGCATCGGGATGGTTGCCTTCGTTGCTGTTCGTGGTTCTAAGAGGAAGAGTGCGATGAGTGGGGTCTGCTGCTCGGAGGTCGCTGGAGATGGCCGGAAATGGCGGTGGTGGATCAGAGTTTCGATCGGAAGAAGACTGTGGGGGTGTTGTGATGGTCGCTGCTGTTATGGAGAAGAACGGCGATGGCTGGCTTGGGTTCTTTCGTTTATTGTGGTCGAGCACTGAGCAATACAGGATTTGTGGAAGAGGAGGATGATTTTCATGTCGATGGATATTAAAGAGCTAAAAATAAGGGATTTATTAGATATGCTGAAAATAGGGAACTGGTTATAGACTAAAAATAATGAAAGTCAATATCTGATTTGATCCTGTGTAGGGGTATTGAGGGGATAGTAAAATCGATGGTGGACCTGATGGGGAAAAAAATAGGGTTGGACCTAATAAGGGTGGGAAGTTGGGTTCTAGAACTATATAAGTTAATATCTCTCTCTCTCTCTCTCTCTCTCTCTCTCTCTCTCTATATATATATATATATATATATATATATATATATTATTCATAACCTTTATTTGAATTTATTCTCGATCTCCAAATAAAGTACACCCTAGTCGCAAAGATGTTTTTTCTTGCTTTTCTTCTTCAAGTCATTCCATTTTTCATCTTCTTGAGCTATTTAAGAGAGCTCGAGATGGTACTTATATATTTTGTGATACCAAGCCAATTATGAAAATCCATCTAAACCACCTTTGACAGTTTGAATCCAAATAATAAGTGCTTGCTAGTCTCAAAATTCTCATTGCACATACCATATGTACAACATCTGATCTTTATACTGTAACTTTCCTTGTAAGGTTATCCATACGATAATCACAAGCTTGGGTGTTAAACATCAGTCACAAACATAGGTCATCCATTTGTTAAATATTTTCATGTGATGTCACCCTTAAACAAAGATGGTGTCATATCCTTACTATTTACTATTAATAATAGTGGGTATATTTCTATCAATTTACATCGCCATCTCAATAAATTGCTTAGTCAATATTTTTTCACCTTCCTCTACTATTAGTGTAGTTTTAATCTTATTTTCTGTTTTCTTCAACAATGGTGAGTATATTTTTGCCATGTCCAAAACCAAAATATTCAGATTCTTCAAGTATTCAATGGACATATTTGATCTCAAAGAGTCCTTTTTGCCTAGGATTCTCCATAACATCTTCATGAGGAAGGTTGTAGTGCAGCACCCAAATCCTTCACTAGAGTTCCTTTAATCTTCATATTACATATTATTTTCCATTTAATTTATGGGTTCTTACTAGAAACCCTGATAAATGTTGTATATTTGAAATCTCACCCGAGATGGAACTGAAAAAAAAAGGCAACCAAAACAAGCTGATCCCTTGAGGACAAATCTAATAAACTTCAATTGATCCATATATAACAAAGTTTGAGAATTTATGATATAATGTAGCTTTCCAACTTATTTATGAGTGGCTTGTAATCTCTAGAAAACAAGACTAAATCCCCAAGTAGAGTTGAATATAATGGAATGGAATTACTCCTTCTATAAGTTGCGATATCTTCAAGATTTTCTCAAGCACATCCTCTTTGATCCCATACGACATATCCAGATTTGAGCACATTCAAACGAAGACCTAGACACTTCACGAAACTCTTCAAACAATCCATAAGCACTTTAACAAAATCAGAATATCCTCTCGACATGAGTATCAAATCATTGGCGAATGCCAAATGCGTAACCTTGAACTTTCCACATTTAGGATGGTAATTAAATATTTGTTTCATTTTTTTCTTTAAGAGCCTATAGAAATATTCAAGGAATCGAGGGTCATCATTTTAGTCTTTTGCCTCAATAAAAAAAAACCATGTATTTCTCCATTTATCGCCACTTGATACAAGGGTGTGGTAACACAAGTCATAATCCAATTATTATACTATGTCAGGGAATTTAGCCTACCAATGGAGGAAATCATACAAAACCGAGTCATACCCTTTGTGTAATATATACTATCTTTATCGTACATCTTGACGAGTTACTATTGTTAATATATCCCTCAAAAGCTCTTTTATTAGACGGACGTTATCAGATATTAACCTTCTAGACACAAACGTACTTTGTGCTTACATTACAAAATTGGACGACAATTGACCACCTTCAAAGGTTTATCTATTTTCGAGAAGAGCAATAACAGTTCTATTGGGTTGTTTGAGTAAGAACTCAGATAAAAAGAACCGCTGCAATTATCTCATCATCCACAACACTACAAGACTTCTTGAAAAAAACAAAGAATACCCAATTTTCATCATTAGCAATATAAAATATAGTCTCTTTAATCTTTTTATCATTAATTTCAACAGAAAACTCAACTCCTTATTCTCTAGTCAACACCTTTTCTCAACTAAGAACTCCTGTATCAATTATTTATGTATCATCTCTAGTATCCAACAAAATCTTCTAGTTGATACATAAAAGATTACCCAAATCATCTAAAATTTCTAAAATTATAAAAATAATTCAAACATTATAGGACCATAAAAGATCATGTATATCAACAGATCTGTTTCTCTTGCAGAGACATTAATGATCAATTCTTGTATTGTCTTCCATAATCATTTATGAATTTTGTATCTCTCTTTCTCAAATTATATACTTTAGACATCATAAATCATACACGTGTGTAAATCTTACCATCTTTTAAGGCCATTTCAGTCCTTTACCACTCCCATGCAATTACTCTCATTTATTATCACGCCTTGTCTCTTCCATTCTTCTATTCTCTTCCACCTCAAACTCCACCACCGGACAACACCACATATTGACTATAAACACTAAAATTTATATATGAAAGTTAAGAGTTAAGTGCTAAGTGCATTGACCTATATTTTTGCAGCCCTTTGAGTGCTTTAACTAATAGTTGCATGCATAATCTAAAATAGGATGAAAGGGTGGGTCTATACACTACAATGCAAGTCAAAAGCTTTAGACGACGTCGTAAGCCGCCATGCAAGCTCTTCAACTAGTTGCAGAAAAAGTGTTCAAAGCATAAAAGATGTGGTTGAAACGAAGAAAAGTAAGAAACCCAGAAGAATAAAACCTCAAGATCCACATAAAACCCATTTATCAAAACGACCCGAACCCGTTTCAAGCCTCTCCACACGACGGTCAGGCACCGTGGAAAGTTTCTTGCCGGCTTTCACTGAGCTTCCGGAAGGTCATCCTTCACGTAACGTGGTGGAAATAATCTTCCACACAAGCTGGTCAGTGAAGAATTTCCCGGGTCGGGTTGAGATGGTTTTTAAAGTTCAAAGTTTGACCCGGACGTTTACCCGCTTTGAAGAGTATCGAGAGCTAGTGAAGACTAGAGCGAGTGATCAAGACCACACAAGATCTGTTGCGGATGGGAATGAAGTGATGGGGTTTCATTGTCTAGGACCTACATATGAAATGGGTGGCGCGTGGGGTTTACACGGTGGTAAAGGTGGTGCAATATGTACATTTTCAGGGAGTGGACAAGCTCATGAGAGATCAGGTGGTGGTAGAGGAAGAAGAGCAATGTTGGTATGTCGGGTCATAGCGGGTCGGGTTAGTAAACAAAACGGGTATGATTCTTTACTTGATAAACGAGTCGGGTTTGACTCGGTCAATGGAGAAAATGGTGAATTACTAGTGTTTGATTCAAGGGCGATATTGCCTTGTTTTCTTATTATTTACAAGTTGTAAGTTAATTTCAGTAAGAAATTAATTAAGCAAGGCCTTGTTTAATTTTTTTGTTTTATGATCAAGAAAATTAAGCAAGTCCTTCTTAGCATTTTCAAGATGAAATTTAATTTGCCTCTATATTGTTTATGAAGTTGCATATCTTTCTACATTTTATTGAAATGTTATACAATTTTGAAAAATTTAGATCGATGAATATTTAAATCAGTATAAATGTAGATCGATGAATATTTTTTTGAAATTACCACCATTAAATTTTTACATGTTTTGTTAGGTTATTTTTTGTATTATTGAGATAGTCTATTAGATAAAAATAGATTCATGAATTTAAAAAACATTTTATTTGTGTTGTCTATATCTATAATCATTCCCCACATCAGATGAGATCGGCTGGACCTTTTATTATTAATAGATTGTCTAAAAATATATATACATTCATCGATTCGAACAAATTTTTACGGGTTGAAATTGATTTGAGGAGTAATTAAATATACAATACTACTATTAGTAGTTTCTAGATGCCCTCAATTTATCTCAAGTTTTGAGATCTAACTATAATAAATGAGTATTTACCACAACGTGTAGACAGAGATTGGTAGGACGTAGGAGTATAAATATACGGTCATACTCTACCATTTGGATTATTATTAATGCTTCACACTGGAAATGATTTTACTAGTAAGGAAAAACTCATGCAAATGGACAATACAAACATCTTCATCGTTAGAGGTCTCTTACATTGGAGATTGTTTGAATTTGTAGTTGTGTTTGAAATTTAGTTATTTTCTTCGTGTGGTGAAATATTGATTTTTAGATGAAATTAATGTATGTAGAGACTTATGTAATTTTATCATCGTGAGACACCAATATTTTTCTCTTGAGGGATTCCTATTAATCTATGTTATATAATTTGCCATGTTGCTTTTGAAACAAATGTATTTTCTTTTATAAATTCACAGTGGAAAAAAATGGTATCTTCTTTACTTATATCCATGCATGTTAAATAAATCTTGAAAAAAGTTATGGTTAGATAAATCTTGCAAACGTGGGGTGTGGAAAATAAGAGTACTAATTCAAGATGGCCATAACCAATATAACTTTGTTCATTAGGTCCAGCCAATGTCTATAATATTTGTTGTTCGTAATGTCTTTAGTAATGACTGAACTTGTGATTGAAAAGAAAAGACAACCTATTTTGTGAATCCTTTTACTAGCGTTGATCAATGGAACTTCATTTTTTTTAATTGATCTAGAATGCACAGGTGAGCGACTTGGTTAGGAAGAGATTTCACCATCAGAATAAGACCAGATCATCGCCATCACCAAGTTTTGAATATTACGTTGCTTTGTATCATCCCATCATAGAAACATTTGTGCGGTTAGTATGGTTAAGACCAGTAAAATGACACACGTAGCCCATTAACGGGAGAATTGGGATTGAAGAAGTAATGTTGGTAACAAAATCATCAAACCAAGTAACGAATATTAATAATAAAAGCAGTGAATTGTTTGAAGAAAAGTCATCTGCGGTAGCACATATTAGACAAGATGGATGAAATTGACCAAGTAACGACTTGTGCAGGTAAGTGACTTGGTTGGGAAGAGATTTTACCATCAGAATCTAATCAGATCATCGCCATCACCATGGTTAGCTTGTGAGCTTGATTGACAGAGAAGAACTAAAAAAAAATTCTACAAGCCCTGTTGTTGGCTTGTGGGCTCTCTGTTTGGTGGGTTTGTGGGATCGATTATTGATGGCATAGTCAAGGCCGATTATAGATGGTGGAGAATGGTCCACGAGTGGCGGCAGTTTCTTGTGCCGATTGTTGATGGCATAGTCAAGCCCTGTTGAAGACGGTGGAGAATGGTCCATGTGTGGCGACGATCTCTTGTGCATGTGAGTGTCCTGTGTTTGGTGGGCCAAGCCCTGTGCTAGAGATGGTGGAGAATGGCTGCAATTTCTTGTGCAGGTGAGCGACTTGGTAAAAAGAGTTTTTTTTTGTTTGAATACGATGGTGAAAGATGAATACTAGGTTTTTATGTTTTATTGTTTTTTAATGTTTCAGGTTGTATATTTTTTTCATCTTAAAATTTTTATTTATAATTTATAAGGTTATAATAGGTATATCTTAAGACTAAAAAATTATTTTAATTTTATTTATCTAAATTTTTTAAAATACGATTTGTTAGGTTGTAAACTTAATTAGAAATTATCTATTATAAGTTTCAAGTAAAAAAACAAAGCATTAAAGAATAAATTGAAAAAAAATATTAAAAGAAAATTAACATAGTGACAAATCGTGTGAACATGAAAATGACTTTTCTTTCTTTCTTCGTGTGAACATGAAAATGACTTTTTGTTTTCTTTCTTTTGTTTTTTGACAAGTAAAGGATATGAAAATAAATCAAAATTGTTTTGAGTAAATTATTATGGATTTTTTTTTTTCATACATAAGAGGTTTTAAAAGCCGATTAGAACAGGATTACATTGTTTATTAATGATTCAATACAACTCTAGCGGTTGCACACTCGCTTCTATCCTTCGTGATAAAATTCCAAGTAATCCGGAGGTTCTTCGAAAATCAAAGGTCCATTTTTCCCATTTACTCCTTCCTTTGCTAACTTATCTGCACAACAATTAGCTTCGCGATATATAAAGTTAACCTCCAGTTTAGGATATCTTCGAAGCATTTCCCGGCATTCTCGTATAATAGCATCACGCTGACCACCTGAGTTCCCACCGCCCTTCACTAGCGCATGTAACTCCCTCGGGTCCATGAAATCACGACTACTTGAACTGCTACCGCCCTTCACTAGCGCATGGAGCTCCTTCGAGTCTGTTTCAGTACAAATATCTGTAATGCCTTTATTAATAACCCACTTTAACCCGAAATGGAGTGCCAAAGCTTCGGATATAAGTGGCGAGTCAAATAAGCATGCTCCAACGTATCCGGCAATGCACGGACCATTCTTATCTCTCAATATTCCTCCAATGCCCGCAAGACCTCTAACATAATCATACGAGCCATCTATATTTAGCTTCATATTATCTTGGGGCTTGACCCATTTTATCATCACATTAGAGGCTGACTTAATTACCCCATCGTCAAATCATTTTCCCCAGGCAAGAACAAAATTACTTGCTAAAGAAAAAATATCGCTTTTGAGTTCCTCGATAAGGGGCAATCTGTCCATTTCATTAAACAAAATTTGATTCCGTTTTAGCCAAATTGTCCAGACTATTGCTGCGAAAACAAGCCGCCATTCTAGTCCCTGAATTTTTCCTTTTGCTCGAAGATGGAAGGTCAGCCATGTTTTAGTACCCGCTGTGTACAGGTCTCGAGCTGCTTCCGGTGAAATTGCAGCAGAATTTGCAGCGCCTGACTGTGCCACTGAACCTGCAGCGTTGGAAACAACAATTTGGAGTTGAAGCCACTCCTTGTTCGCTTGTTTTAATGTGGCATGATCAACCATAAAAAATTGTGAGTCCATAGATGTATGTCCAGGAGGTATAGGACAAAATTATGCAGAATCCTCTAGGCCAAACATGCGCCAAATCATCACAGATATTTTGCAACTTAATAGCATGTGACTAGCGTCCTCAATACCAACCCCACAGATTGTGCATATACTTGAATTAATAATGTCTCCCTTGTAGAGGTTCTCCAAGGTGGCCACTCGATTCAAGTCCACCCTCCATAAATGGAAGCGAACCTTCTGTGAACATTTTAGATTCCATATTAATGCCCACTTAAAAGATATATCTTCCCCGCTATTTTCTAATCTATCGTAAGCCGACTTAACCGAGAAAATTCCAGAAGCTTGATAGCGCCAGCTGAACTTAATCCCTGTATGTCCATCTAATTCCACCACACAATCTCTGAGAATCTTGCACCCGGATATAATAGACTTGCACATGTTCGAGTCACTAATTTTCCAGAGCACGGTTTAAGACCCTATCTTTAAAATATTTCGCTTTGAAAACATTAATCCATGCCACATTAAAATCTTCCAGCCAAGTTTAGCTAACAAAGCTAGATTATAATTTTCTGCTTTTCGAATTCCCAACCCTCCCAAATCTTCCGGCTTAAAAAGTTGTTCCCACGCAACCCAATGTATCTTCCTATCCAAATCCATGGAACCCCATATGAAGCCTCTCACTATTTTGTCAATTTCACTACACGTATTTCGGAAGTTTCATTACTTGCATCTGATAAACTGGCACCGCACTAAGTACCGATTGCGCCAAAACTACCCGACCCGCTAGCGATAATGTTTTAGTCTTCCATGTAGCTAACTTCCCACGCATCTTCTCCACGATCCTTTTGTAAAACCCTTTCGGTAACCTCCCTGACAGAATAGGAGTCCCTAGGTAAGTACATAAAGAGTCACTATGGCAAAAACCACTTGCATTAGCTATGTCCTGTTGCACTTGCTCCGGTACATTCTTTGAAAAATAAATTAGTGATTTTTCAGCACTAATGGATTGACCAGCTTCTTCGCAAAATTTCCCCATTGTCTCGTGAATCAATTGTACCTGCAACAAAGAGGCCTCATCAAACAATATTAGATCGTCAGCAAAAACTAAATGGGCTAGTTTCGGGCCCTGTCTACCCATCTTAATTGCCTTCCAATTTCCAGAATCGCAAAGCTCCTGAATTAATAAGGAAAGCATCTCCATGCACATAACAAATATATACGGGGAAAGGGGTCTCCTTGTCGGATACCACAATGAGGTGTAAAAGGTAATAACGGCTCTCCGTTCCACAAAACACGCATTTCGTTCTCCTTCATACTGGACATAATTAAACTTATCCAGTCCTCCGGAAACCCAAAATGCCTAATTGTGTCCTCATTGAACTCCCATCTTATCTTATCATAAGCTTCGCAAGGTCTATCTTAATCGCCATGATCCCGTTCTTCCCTTGAAGATGTCTCATCCTATGATCAACCTCGCGAACTAACACTGTATTATCTATCGTCAAGCGACCTGGTAAGAAGCTACTTTGACATGGACCAATAATGTTAGATAATATGGGCCTTAGTCTATTGACCATTACCTTCATAGTAAATTTAACTGGACAATTAATCAAACTAATAGGACAATTATTATGGATTTTTTCCCCAAAACTAAAATTCTTATCCATAATTTTTTTTCAAAATAAAATAATATATTACTACTTTTAATTATCTTGTTTTCCTATAAAAAGATCATAAATATTGGAAAAGAATTATATAAAATGTAGTGAAGAGTGGTATTAGCCTATTGAAACCATCAACCCAAACTGATACAAGGCTAATCAACAATGGTCCCAAAAAATTGCAAAGAATCGCCTACGACTTAAGGTAACGATAGATACAATTAGATGGTTAGCTTCGCAAGGATGTGCATTTAGGGTCATGATGAAAGTGTTGGATCATCAAATAATGGAAATTTTTATGAGCTTGTAGAGCTAATAGCCAAAAATATGATAAAGATGTTGCAACTGTTGTCTTGGAAAATACTCCAAAAAATGCAAAAAAATTTACTTCTTTTGACATTCAAAAAGAATCTTGAGTATTTGGGCAAAAAGGGTACGAAGTATGATTCGAGAAAATATTGGAAATTCAAAATCTTGCATAATGGTGGAAGAAGCTAGAGATGAGTCCAAGAAGGTTTTGTTACAGAACGTTTCCTTGATCTTGAGCATGTTAACAGCACTGCAGCCCTTACTCTTAAAGAAGAAATAAGTAGTGTGTTATCTAGAAACTGTCTTCTTATTCAGGATATTCATGTACATGGATATGATGGTGCTAGCAATATGCAAGGTGAGTGGAATGGGTTACAAGCTTTATTTCTTAAAGAATGTCCATTTGCATATTACATCCACTTTATGGCTCATAGATTGCAACTAGCTTTGGTAGTGGCTTCAAGAGAAGTACCAGATGTTTGCCAATTCTTCATAAACTTGAATCTCATCATCAATACCATTAGTGGTTCTTGCAAGCGCAATGATGAATTACAAGAAGCTCAAGCGGATGAATATGCTTGTTTGATTGCAAACAATGAACCTGAAACTGGAAGATGATTGAATCAAATAGGCATATTGCTACGAGCCTGTGATGCTCAATGGGGCTCATATTTAACATATGTTTGTAGCTTGGAAAGAATGTTTGGTTTATCCAAGAAAGTTTTAGAAAATCTTGCCAAACAAACATCTTCTAGTGAAATGCGTAGAGATGTGCATGCCGCATATATGATACTCATGTCATTTGACTTTGTGTTTATTTTACATGTTGTGAAAAAAATCGTGGGATTTACCAATCTACTATCTCAATCATTTCAAATAGAAACATAAGATATGTAAATGCTATCAGGTGCATGTCAATAACAAATGAGATTATTCAAAAATCAAGAGATAATGGTTGAGTTTCTCTTATTGAAAATAATTTTGTTAAATCATAAATTTAAAATTCCATATATGAGTAAGAACTGCTCAAAGGGGATAGGCCGTCCACGTAATCAGACAAATTCCATCACTGTTGAGCATCATTATCGATTTGATATCTGTACGACTATTGTAGACTCCACTATGAGTGAACTAGATAGAAGATAGTTACGTATCTATAGAACTTTTTAATCTTCTCTCATGTTTGGACCCCAAAATTCATTTTGTAACATCTGATAAGATATTGTCTCTTGCTGATAAATTTTATCTAGAGGATTTTACACCTCACAAAAGATTTGGGTTGGAAAACGAGTTGATACACTTTCAGAAAATGTAGTCTAGTCACGATGGTTTAGCCGGTCTTACAACAATTTCAGATGTTTGACGTGCAATGGTTGTTACTAAAACATCGACGTTGTACCTTATGCATCATAGGCTGATTTGATTGGTATTTACGCTTCAGATTTCAACGGCTACTACGGAGAAAGCGTTTTTGGTTATGAAAATCGTGAAAACAAGACTCCGCAACAAAATGGAAGATGACTACTTTACTTATTCTTTGAGAGAGAGAGAGAGAGAGAGAGAGAGAGAGAGAGAGGAGAGAGAGAGAGAGAGAGAGAGAGAGAGAGAGAGAGAGAGAGAGAGAGAGAGAGAGAGAGAGAGAGAGAGAGAGAGAGAGAGAGAGAGAGAGAGAGAGAGAGAGAGGGAGAGAGAGATGGAGGGAGGGAGGGAGGGAGGGAGGGAGGGAGGGAGGGAGGGAGGGGGAGAGAGGGAGGGAGGGAGAGAGAGAGGGAGGGAGAGAGAGAGAGAGAGAGAGAGAGAGAGAGAGAGAGAGAGAGAGAGAGAGAGAGAGAGAGAGAGAGAGAGAGAGAGAGAGAGAGAGAGAGAGAGAGAGAGAGAGAGAGAGAGAGAGAGAGAGAGAGAGGAGATGAGAGAGAGAGAGAGAGAGAGAGAGATCAGAAAAAATTAGCACGGATACGCTAATTGATGATCTCTATATTATGAAAAAAACATCGTGTCCAAATTTCATGAGGTATTTTGTATTACTTAATTTCATTCAAGTTTACATTAATACTATTCTAATAATTCTGAATTTTATAATTATTATTCAAATTGTAGGGAAAATAAACAGGAAGTAAAAAAAGATAATATTATAAGTTTATCCTTAGATAATATAACCTATTTTGTTTGAATAAACACTTAGTTTTTTGTAATTATATCGTAAGTTTACCCTTGTTTTAGTTTTTTGTAAAGTGATCCTTGTATAGCAGAGACTTATAGTATAATTTTAACAATATAAAGCATTTTATGCATTTTTTAATATATAGGGACCTTTTCGCATTTTTTTTCCAAATTATAGGGACTTTTATGCATTTTTTTGAAAAATATAGGGACCTATAACGTAATTATCCCACAAAAAAAAATTGGGCCGTTGCCTCCAAAACCCCACGCCCTAATCAAAATTCCTGGCTCCGTTCCTGCTATCAGGTATTTGTTTCTATTTTTTAGATTTTGATCCAGGTGAATCGAAATTGGTTTATTTGACAAATTCTTACGGTCGATGTTCATACCATTACAATTTTTTTGTACTTGATATATTGATGAACGGGTTAATTGATCTTAAAATTTAACAAACTCCAAAACAATTTCTCCAATTACTAAAGTTGTTGTATTATTTAATAGGTTGTGAGTTTGTTTAACGAGTTACAAATTTTATAATAGGTCGCATGTGGGAAGATTACAGTATTTTTAAAAGAGAAAAATGTTTAAAACAAGGTGATCATCTTTCTCCATACCTTTTCATTTTGTGTTTTGAGTATTTATCGAGATTATTACAAAAGAACACAAACGTTGGGTTCAAGTATCATCCGAAATGTGGGAGAAATAAGATCACTATCTTTTTTTTGCCGATGATCTCATGCTTTTAGCTAAAAGGGTTCGTGGTTTGGTAAAAAAATCTTATGAATTGTTTGGAGGTGTTTAGTAAGTGTTCAGGTCTTCATCTAAATATACAAAAATCAAATATTTACTGTGTGGGAATCAAAAGTGAAGTTGTTGAAGAGATCTTGGAAACTACTCGACTTACAAAAAGGGTTATGTCATTTTGTTATTTGGTGGTACCTCTTGGGGTTTTGATCTTATTTAGAGAGATTACAAGCATCTCACTAATAAGTTGAAAATCTATGTTTGATCTTGGAATACTCCTCTCTCATATGTGGGCCAACTTGAATTCATTAGATCTGTCTCTTCAAAGGGTTGTTTGATTTTGATTATCTATATTTCTGGTACCGATTCGTGTGCGTGATATAATCGTGAGTTTTTGTAGGAGTTTTTATTGGGACGGAAAATCTCTGCAAAAGAATGAAAAACTATAGACACATCAAAAGAATAAGGAAGATTAGGCCTAAAAGATTTTATAGTTTGGAATAAAGTTTTGCTTATGAAGATATTGTGGAATATCGTGGCAAAAAAAGATTCCTTCTGGGTAAAATGGGTGCATGGAGTGTATTTGAAAATAATAACTTTTGGTTGTGGCAATAAAAAAAATTGAATTCGTCGCTTTTTAAACAATTATAAGAGTCAAAAGAGGAAATTGACATTTTGGTTTGACAAGAAGGACGAGTCAAGTTGTTGCATCAATAGATTTCCACCCCAGGATCAGCCCATTACTTTTGGGCCGCGTAGTGGCGAGTTTCTTATACTTTATATGACCTTATGATATTTTTTACTGTTGATATTTTTGCAAAACTATGGCGAATATTATGTGCGATCCTTGTGTTATTTCTAAATATGTTATTATTATATGGATGTCAATAAAAGATAGGTTTTCCATGGGGAATAAAATTATTTATATGGATTTGATCCATTTTGTGAATTGTATGTGAAAATGGTAAGTCAAATAAATATCTATTCTTTGAGTGTAAGTTTGCTAAGAGAATTTGAAAAAAATATAGTTGATTATTTAACTAAAGAGATGAATACTATCTCGAACATCTTTAAATGGCCCAAGATGTTAAAAATTTAGAAAAAAATTGAAAAAGAAAGACATATAGAGTTGCATTTGCAACTATTATATATCATATATAATATATATGAAATATGCTTGTAATGAGAGATAAAACTCAAAAGAAAGAGTTTTAAATGAGATTAAAGTTTGTGTCTATTTTTCTTTATTTATTTGTATTTTCACTATCTTTTAAGAAAAACTAGTATAGAATTTTGTATGTATTTTAAATAGATTAGATTAGTGAATAGAGATTATTTTAAATTTTTGAGTTTTAGATAGAAATTTTAATATATTGTACATTATTTATATAAAATCGTTTACCCAAAAAAAATAAAAAATTGTGTGCATATTTTGTTGAGCAACTCGTTAATATGGCAGACATGAGCCCTCAATTTATTAATTAAGAATAATTATTTTACGAGAAGATATATTAATTACATAATTATACTACTACTTATTAAACAAACGTGAAACTGGAATCATTGTGTGTTAGTGTTGGTTGATCCACTACTTTCTGCTGGTGTGATCGTTTGATATAATTCTATCAATTAACTATTCTTATAAAAGTACGAGTTATGATTTCACACGATGAATCAAGGTAGTAGGAATAATAATTAGCCCACGTTAAACGATTGAAAGGAAAATTAATTAACGTTAGTTTATATCTTTAATTACAATATAAGATGATATGTTGTTTTCACTGCAGAAAACAATGATATTTGGACTGAGTCATAAGCACGACTTACTTATTCGATGGGGAACCAAGTGTTAGTTTTTTTCAAAAATATACTCCCTAATTCAAGTGTTTGCAATAATATATCAAGCCGAAAAACTTTTGCAAAAATATACCAAACTGGTAACTTGTTATTGAAATGGTTTTTCTAATTATTATATATTTATTATATCGAATAATTTTGAAATAAAAAAATAAAAAAACTTAAATAAAAGACATTTCGGTGATTGGAGTGCAAATAATATAACACCAAAAAAAAAAAAAATAGGATTATTGTCTAAGAAACACTTCAAGTTAGAATTAATCCCTTCTCACTTCAACCATCAATTTTTTGCCCATAAAAGGCCACATATATTTTATTTTTTCCTTTTTTTTTTCATAGAAAAAGTCGTTTGAGTTATGGGAAACTTCCTATTACTCGTTGTTTTTTTAAAAAAATGGTGCTTTTTATGGGTAAGGATGTAAGGTGACAGGTGCCTATTGAGCATTAACCTTCTCATATACATCTAAAATCTCTATAAAAATGTTTATTCCTTATCAAATACTAAACAAAAAATTTAGATATTATATATGAGATTTTTTATACTAATTATCATCTATTAATTATCAAATACTAATAAATAGAAATAAGCATTTTTTATGGAAATTTTAGATACACATGAGAAGGTTTAATTAAAAGAAAATTATTTTTGATACACTAATATATTATATATTATATATATAATTTCAATTAATCTAAAAATAATTACATATATTCATACCTTATTGGAATAGTTATTTTTAATAACTCCACAAAAGTTTGAAAAGATTTAAAAATTTAATTAGAAATAAATAAATTTCACAGTATATGGTTATTTGTTATACACTATACACGTTTTTTTTGTTTTAATTTTTTTATTTCAAACCATTCCATATAATAAATATATATTAATTAAAAAAATAAAAATAAAACCATTTTGGCAACCCAGTAGCTGATATGTCTTTTATTTAAGTTTTCCAATTTTTTTATTTTAAAACTATTCCTTATAATAAATATATATTAATTAAAAATAAAATCTAGCAACCCAGTTGCCAAATTGAAATATTTTCTGCAAACCAGTTGCCGATTTGGAATATTCTTGCAAAGCTTTTTTGGCTTAATATATGTATATTCATTTTCCACTATGTTTTTTTTTTTGGTTAGGTAAACGGTTGTATTAATAAAAAACTGTACACTATACAAGAGAGTTACTTACCAAGCCTAAAGGCTAAAAATAGCAACTAAGAAGTTAAAAACGACTACCTCATACTAATATTAATACAAGCTAATCGTCCACCATCATCTAAAAATGAATGAGGAGGAAACAAGGAAAATAAAATGGAAAAGATGCACCACTTAATTTCCTTGATAACCGTTTCTCTAGATGAAGAATCACCTCTTATAGCTAGGTGATTTCTCGCTTTCCAAATACAATACACGGTAGCTCCAAAACCAATCCTCTATGCTTTTCTCCTCCAATTTTCTCTAGCTTTAAGTTTTTTTAGCCATTTCAAAGCACTTAGTAGCGTGTTCATCTCCTTTTCCAATCCTAGCCAAGACTTTATCTCCAACCAAATAGCCCTCGAATAAGCACAATAAAAAAAAGATGCTTGTTTGACTCAAAATCTTCTCCACATAAATTACAAAGAGGATCCAACTCCAAATAAGTAATACGATCCTTAGTTTTAAGCCTCTCTCGCAAAGCCATCCATACAATAATTGCATGTTTAGGAAATACACACGAGTCCCAAATAATATTCGCCCAAGGTTTAATATAATATTTCTGACGGAATAAATCATAAGGTTTTTTATGTAAAGAATAAAATTCCTTACTCGATAGGTATTTACCTCTAGCCACTAAGGAGAGGTTGGTGTACTAAGTAAGCTCCTCATATGGTATATGTAGAAAAATTAACCATGGAGGAGTTGGAAATATTGGTGACACTTAAATTGCGAGAAAGTGTGGTTGTCCTTGTTGTTACACTAGTGACCAGGAATAGGCCTACAAGCAAGTTAGCATGGCCACAATGGTGTATAGTTATTTGAGGCACGATGTAAGGTTGGTCTCACTTATGACAGTTGTTGAAGAGTTTAGACATGTACTTTTGAAAGTAGAAGAGTAGTGGATGAGATAAAGAATTGGAAGGAGAAGAAATTTATGGTTTGGAAATATAGAGAAACTCAAGAAAAGTGAGAGAAGACTAGGATAACTTTTCATAGGCTTGAAATGAAAAAAACAATATCATTGAAATATCTGTGAAGTATATGTTACATTGTATGAAATCGAGCTTGCAAAGCATAACTTAATTGACAAAGACAAGCCTATAGCTGCGGTAGCAATCTTGCTAACAATTGGGGGTTCGAATCTTACGAGAAACGAAACCCTAGAAAGCAGTGGTGGCAACTCTTAAATCCTAATTGGATAATACATATCATAAAATATATATCTTCTCTATTTCCAAGGGTATAGACATAAGGGACCCTCAAGGTGAGAGTTCCCCCTTTTAACTAAAAAAATATAATAACTATTGCCTTTGAATCTATTTACCCTTAACATAACTTTTTTACTTTGTCCATACATAAAATTAACATATAATCTATGCTTGATTGTTTAAGTTCTTATCAAGCTAACACTAGAAGAACTTCAAAATCTAACACCAATGGAATTTATATGGAGGCTAATGAGATTCATACTATTATATGTAATCTAACTAAATAACTATGATAAGGATCTAGAGCGCAAGAATGTTTCTAGAATTCTCCAATGTCCTTTCTTAACCAACCATTTCACATAAATTCAATTACAATCCTACTCTATCATGGAAAATAAATGTTGAAATCGTCTGAATTTTTTCCAAATGGACTAGTCAATTTAAATGGAGGATAAATTGGTAGAAATATTTTGATACATCGAATAATAGTCTCTTTAATGTACAATTTTGTGATGTTGCATATCATAGTCCCCCAACACTATTGAGACTCCACAAGAACAAACAATGTCTTGCCGTTTAACCGTTCCCGACCCTGCATGATCAAGAAAAACACGAGTGAATTTTTTTGACCATTTCACAATTACTTGACGATGGTCCTCCAAAATTTCCAAACACACACTTATCTTTGATTCATATTGTTTGTATGCATATTTTGTTGTTTCTATAGTATAAAATATCGACTTATAGTGAAACTGATATAGGAAACCTATACTGAAATTAATTATTAGGAAATTATAGTATAATTTAACGTTACCTGTAATTCTGGTATTTCAATCAAACACGCACATTCAACAACTTCAGCTTTAGCACGCTCTAGGGAAAAACAAAATTCATTCAAAACAATTTTAACTGCATTATTCTCCAATAATAAGTAGAGATATATGATATAAAAAAACATTTAGTACCCAATAAATTCATAGCAGCACAAAGAGTGCCACCAGTAGCTATTAAATCATCGACAACCAAAACACGTTCACCAGGTTCCACTGCCCCTACATGCATCTCAAGACAATCACTTCCATATTCCAAGTCATATTCCTGCTTAAAAACTTTTCCTGCAATATTTACAAAGCTTTGTAATCACTACTATCTTAATTAGCGTCACTTTAAATGTTATAATCAAACTTTAGGGTAAAACGCGTCATTAGTATGTGTGTTACATATACAACAATTTAAAAAAAGAAAAAAGTGTATTTCAAAAAAAAAAAAATTGACCACATAAAATGATAATAATTATAAATATACTATATGTTTCTCTCAAAATTTTAAAACATTCACTTAGTTCACTCAATTTTTTAAAATTATCTTTTATAGCTCTAATTTTTTTTCTTAGTGTTATTGTTTGATTTGTTGTTTCTAAAATAAACATAGGTTATTTTGTTTTATAAGACTTACAATGCAATTACCTCAATAAATAAAAAAATAATATAGAGACTATATTGTAATTCTTTCAACATAAGGATGTAAGCCAAAATTTTATATTTAGGTTGTCAAAGAGATTTGGGGGTAAAATTGCATTATATAGGTTCCTATTTTATGCAAAATTTATAGTATATGCCCCTATATTATCCAAAAAATTGCATCAATTTTTTTAATTAATTACATCATAAATCTCTAATATGTTTGAAAATTGGAAAGGGTGAAGATTTTGAAAACTAATTTTAGTTTGCATAATGTAGAAAACTAGAAAATGTGGTATCTTTTAGGGGTTTGTGTTATTTTTTTATATAAAAATTCTTTCATTTAATATTGAATAGTTCTATACTTTTATTAACAAAATATGTGTATATTATAATAGATACTAATTAATCTAATATCATCAATTAATAAATATTAAATAGACTCTTACCATTTTTTATATCCTATGGACAATGATACATTTTTATTATCCAGACCTTAGAAGGGATATTGTACAAAAATAAATAAAAGAGACAAAAAAGTACCAGGCAGTTTCTGTGGTTTTCTCAAAGGGACGAACTTTGCACCTATTGCCAATGCAATAGGAGGACCAAATATGAAACCTCGAGCTTCTATTCCTTTTAAGACAATGGAAAATAAAGGCATGTTAAATTTTGCTAATCTGAAAGAATTATAATAAGTATACGATATATCTTGCTAGATTAAAAGTTGTATAATCAAATTTTAATTCACGCTACGTCATTAAATGGTATGAATTTGAATGGTATATATCATTACTCATAATGATACTGGCACTGTTGATCTTTCTGTCATACAAATAAGATAAAGTATACGTTATATCCATATGGCTAAAAAGAAGTAAATATACCTCTTTTTTCACTTTTCAAAATAACACAAAGTATACTTTTTACATCTTAAAATACAATGGTGAACACGACTATTTTAGATAACCAAAAGACCAATGATGCAATTAATTCGGTTTGGAATTTGGAATATGTGCCTTTCATCTGAAATATACACTTCCATATTCATGAATTAATGTTTTAGGTTATTTAAAAGTCATAACAAACGGATTACTTAGTACTGCATTAATTTTTGAAATCCATTCATTGTTTGTTTTGATACTTAGAGTTTTAATAGTTTTTTTTAGGTAAACTATTTCATTAATAGTATAAGAGAATCTGTATTATGTACAAATTTACCTATCTAGACTCGAAATATTAAGGTCACCACTATCTATTTGCTAAACTAATGACAACGAGAATACGAGATACAATCAAATTCCATGATAATCCATGAAAGTATGATAGGGGTACAAAGCAAATAAAATAGTAAAAGATCACATTTTAATCTCCTTGATAACTCTTTCCTTGAAGGGAGTTTCATTTCTCATAGAAAAATTGTTCCTTATCCGCCAAGTATGATAGATAGTAGCGGCAAAGAATACTCTCTATACTTTTTTTTCTCCAATTTTCCTGGTTTTAAACTTCTTGAGCCATTTAAGGGCTCTCAAGATTAGGGTTGGCAATGGGTACAGTTAATAACCAAAACCAAGGATAAACTAACCGATTAAAACCAAAATTATATAACCATGGTTAAAACTATAATGTTATGGGTTTGAAAAGTGTAACCGATGGTTAAAACCATTAGGTTATGGTTTTAGATAAATATAAAGCCGAATAACAGAAAACCGTAAATCATCATATATATTTTAAAATCTATAATAATCTAGGTAAAATTATATATTGAAATTCTAAAACCAAAATATTAGATTTAACCAACTAAATAATATGTATGCAATTTAATTAAGGACCAACACAATTTTTAATATAACTTAGAGATTTTTCTTATATTCGGAGTCTAATTTTATGAAAATAAATATATTTATAAAATTATCATTTGGTTATATATATTAAAAACCACAAAACATTTAAAAAATTCAAAACCAAATGATACGATTACGGTTTTGAAAAGTACAACCGATGGTTAAAACCGTTGTGTTATGTTTTTTTTATAAAATAAATGGTCAAGATTTTTGATATTTTTTTCAAAAACGAAACCGTAGCCATCCATACTCGAGATATTGCTCATCTAATTTCCAATACCCAACCATCTCCTCATATCTTCTCAGATGTTCTTAGCAAATTCACACTCAAATAATAGGTATTTGACTAAATAATCTTCACCACACAACTTACAAAGTGGACCAACTCTATATAAATTATCATATCCCTAGTGCAAAATCTCTCTTGTATTGACATACATGTTTGGGAGTAACACAAGGGTCCACAAAATATTTACCCAAATTTTTGAAAAAGATCGATGACAGAAAATATCATAAGGTTTCTTATGAAGATAAATAAACTCACCACTACGCAACTTATTTTCTATGGGGTTATCATTTTAGGTGGAGAACCAACGATGCAACAACTTTTCTACTCCATCATGTCCAACCGAAAGATCGATTTAGTCCTTTAATTCCCATAATTGTTTTAAGAGTGGAGAGTCCAATTTCTTCACTTGCTATAACCAATAATTTTCATTTTTCAGATATTTACCATGCACCAATTTAATCCATAAATAATCCTTTTTTGCCACAATTTTACACAACGTCTTCATAAGCAATACTTTATTCCAAGCTCCAAGATCTTTGATATCTATTTCTCATTCATCTTTTAGAGTGGCTATAGTATTCCATTCAATATGTAGAGATTTCTTGTCCTAATAAAAACTCCTAAAAATACTCATGATTCAACCCCGCACATAAATCGGTATCATAAATATTGATAACCTAAAGCAAATAACCCCTTCAAGCACCGACCTAATAAGTGCAAGTTGACCCTCATATGAGAGAAAATGAGTATTCCAAGATCAACATATCTTTTAAACTTATCAATAAGAGGTTTATAGTCTCTCGAAAATAAAATCAAAGCACCAAGAGATATACCCAAATAATAAAACGGCATAACCCTTTTTCTAGTTGTGTAGTTTCCAAAATATGTTCAACAACCTCACTTTAATTTCCACGTAGTAAATATTCGATAAGATAAATTAATGTACACTAATTAAACTCCTCCAAACTATACATGAGAATTTAAACTGAGCTATGATTACCTTTAGCTAGGAGCATGAGGTCATCGACAAATTCTAGGTGAATGATCTTAGTGTTTTCACATATTGGATGATACTTGAACCCAACATTTTTGTTTTTCTTCAATAATATCGAGAAGTATTCAAGACACAAAAAGAGAAAGATAGAGAGAGAGAGAGAGAGAGAGAGAGAGAGAGAGAGAGAGAGAGAGAGAGAGAGAGAGAGAGAGAGAGAGAGAGAGAGAGAGACAGAAAATCACCTTGTCTTAAGTCTTTCTTCCCTTAAATAAACCATGGACTTTCCCATTTAGATCAACTGAACTTGAAGGTGTTGAAACACTCTCCATACCCTAATTAATATACAAAGCCGAAAAGTTTAAGCCTCTAAGTACCCACGAAGAAAATCCTAAGAAATTGAATCATAAGCCTTGCACATATCTATTTTAATAGTGCATCTTGGTGACCTACTATTATTATTGTAACCTTTCAAAACCTCTTTCATAAGGTAGATGTTCTTACCCATTGATCTTCTGGAAAGAAAGGAATTTTGCGTTTTGTCAATAATATTCTCTAAAATCGGCTTTATACAATCCATAATAATTATAGTGATATATTTTTAGATGGCATTACAACAAGAGATAGATGTATAATCCTCAACAAAATACAGACTATATTTCTTTGGAATGAGCGCAATCATAGTAGTTTTAATTGTTTAAGTAAAAAACCAAAAACAAAGAATTCACATATCGTTTGTGTAAGTTCATCTCCAATAATCTCCAAATGTTTTTTTGAAGAAGAGAAAATAATATTCATCGGTTCGGGTGTTTATTCACTTGCAATTCAAAAAAATCTGGTCTTTTATCTTCTCACCAAAGACCTTCTTATTCAAATACAAGCCTTGATTATCTGTCAAAGTGTTACTCTACTCAAATACACAACGATCAACATTTTTTGTCTTTACTCTCAAACCCAATAACCTCATATAATAATTTAAAATGCATCCTTAACTTCAGCACCAAAAGTAGTAACTTCCCCATTTGGGAGTTTCACATTGTGTATAAAAAAAAAGCAACATTCTTGAACTCTTACTATTAAATTATAAGTTTTTGCAGTTTATCTTCTCACAATCTATACCAAATGGATATTATTTTTATGTATTTTTTAAAGTGCATCCCTATTCTTTTATTTTTTATTTTTTAATAAATATTGTAGAACACTTTGGACACAAAATCATTAACTTGATTAAAACCATGTACTTGTAGAAAAATATAAAATCCTATCCAACTGAACTTACTCAACTGGTTTCATCTCTATTCATTTAAAGGAGGATTATCTATCTCAAGGTTCCCCACGCGTATGCCTTGAGAGTTATAAAGGAGGCAAATTATAGGATCCCAAAATTATTACCACTACTTTGAGAGTAATGTTGAGTATCACCCAAAAAGACATCACCTAAACATCATCCATGATGTGGCAGTTAGAGAAAATTCATGATTGGACCACCTAACCGCCACATCATGGGTAATGTTTAGGTGATGTCTTTTTGGGTGATACCCAACATTACTCCTACATATTTGGTCGCTTACAAAATTATAAGGGAACACCTTTTCAATTTTGTCACTAAAACATAAAATCATTTTTTTGTTAATGTGTCCTATTGCTTTTGGTTTTAAAATATTTTACTCTACTGTTCTTCCAACAGTATATATATTTGATTATTTTTGAAAAAAAATTATGAGTTAATTGCTAAAAAAAATTAAAAACATGTTATCTTAATCTTAACAAATTCAAAATTTGAACAATCAATAAATTATTTATGTATTACTAATGGATGCGAAGTCGTTTAAATTGATTGCATATTTTTTAATAAGTTATGTGTATATTTATCAATTAGTTATGTATGTGGATTTTATTTGACAATAATATTTCAGTATAAGCCATTTAGGTAAAACACTCAAAGATTATATATTTTTATGAAAATATAGAAGATTTGTGTATTTTTAAAACTAAATTAGAAAAGTAGGTATTTTCTTAATCTAACTTTATTTTTTCAATTTTTTTAAAAAGTGATCAATATTATTTATGTATTTCAATATTAAGATTTTTTCTCGCTAACTGAATAATTAAAAAATCGTGTAATAAATAATACCTTCGTAAAAAAATATAACTCTTGTATATCAAAAATATGAAAAAATAATTAGGCAAAGGTATAACTTATAAGGTCAAATCCTGACCACAGTATAAATCACCAAAAGAATATATATTTAAATCCCAAAATATTAAAGAGTTATATATCGAGATCGACTCGAGTGAGCACCATGCACTAGTGAAGCGCGGTGGAAGTTCAAGTGGTTTGAGCTCTCATATAGAACGTGAATGTTGGGAAATACTGCAAGCTCATCCCAATTTTGAAATTAACCACATCTTTCCACAAAGCTAAACTATGTGCGGATAAATTAGCTAAAGAAGAAGCAAATGCGCAAATCATGCCAGTAGAGCTCGAAGACCCTCCGAATTATCTTTAGAATTTTATTACGAGAGATAAAAGTAGTTGTGCAACTGTTAAGGTTATACTAAGTTTCCCATTAAGGGCCTACTTGTATATCTTTTTTAATCTTGTACTAAACGACTTGTAAGCCTCATATGTATGCAACAAAACCCCCAAATTAATCAACAAATATACTCCTTTTATTCCATAATAATTGATACTTTAGCTAAAAAAAATTGTTCCATAATAAATATCACATTTAGAATCCAGATGCAAAATAAATAATTTTTTTCTCTATTATACCGTTTAAAATCTTCTTATAACTAATTATTTAATTTTCTTTCTCTACATAAGGATATATTAGCTGTATTTAATTAAAACTTCCCTACTTTTTAATTCCTTAATTATTATGTAATGGAGGGAGTACTAGGTATCGAGTAATTACTGTTGATTATAGACAACAATCTATTCCACGCGAGAACTACTAGACAACTAACATTGGACACACAGGGACATTGGACAATATACAAGTACATTAATTATATGAATATATATAGCGTCCAAAAAAAAAAAAATATTATATTATATGAATATATATTTAACCAGCCTGTTCTCAATCATTTATGTCAACCCCACCGATAAAAAGCAGGAGTATAAATTAAAGTATTCCCCAAGAACTTTTACACATGTTAGGTACTTAAAATGTTTATATTGTTCCAGTAACATATAGCAACCCCACATTTCGAAGCAACGAGGAAAATACAAATTGAAACCTACTTTTGGCTACAATTATAATTTAAAGCTTAGTTATGAAAACTTATTTCTTAAGGCCCCTTTTTAAATTTCTGGTTGAACTTTTGTCCATTTTACCCTTGTTCGTCGTGGGTACGGACCCATCTCGTTTTGACATTTTCATTCTTTTTTTAATTAATTTCAACTAAGGTTTATGTGTTTTTTTTCTGGTTATAGAGTTTATATGGGACTGGCCCCATAATGAACAAAACGAACTACGGGCTAGCCCCATACTGAACAAAACTAACTGGGGGGCTGGCCCCATAAAGAACAAATATTAAATCCAGACCATAACAAAGAAAGGAAGCTTCAGGGGCTGGCCCTTTCATGAACAACACCAACAATTTACTCAACTGATCCAATCAACAAAATCAATACCAATAAAACAAAACATTTTCTTTACAAGAACATCAAGCGACAAAAAAAAAAAAAACCGAAATCAGTTAATCATCTTCAAAACGAAGCAAAAAAAATTCAAAAAACTTATACACGCTTGATAGGGCTGGACCCATCTGCGGTTTCTGCTTCCTGGGGCTGGACCCATCTTATTTTTGGGCTTCCTGGGACTGGACCCATCGCGTTTTTGGGCTTCCTGGGAATGGACCCATCTCGGCTTTGGGCTTCCTGGAGCTGGCGATGAAGAGCGCGTACGGTGGTGGATCCACGAACTGGAGCGGGGGTGATGGTGAAGCAGTGTGGTTACGGTGGTGGTGAAGCTCCAGCGCGGTGGTGAAGCTCCAGATCTGGACTCGATGGTGGTTGGAGCTCCAGCGCGGCGGCGAGATCTGACATCCTCCACGTCGCGGGTTTGGCCAAGCAGCAGGCCTATATCACGTCGAGTTCGTCGGATTCTTCTACAGCAACGGCGAGGGTTCATCGAGCTTCTCTGGTGCGGGTTTTGCTGCTGCAGCTCCGAGATGAAGGTGATGATGGTGGTGAGGCTAGTTGACGGTGATGATGGAGGGAAGGGTGGTGGTGGTGGATCTCGACGGCAGCATCTTCACGGCAGCAGTTCTCGACGGCAGCAGCAGCAGCAGCATCTTCGACGGCAGCAGCAACAGCATCTTCACGGCAGCAGTGATGAAGCTCAGATCGAGGGGGGGTGGGATGGGTTTCGATTGTTGCAGATAGAGAGAGAGAGAGAGAGAGAGAGAGAGAGAGAGAGAGAGAGAGAGAGAGAGAGAGAGAGAGAGAGAGAGAGAGAGAGAGAGAGAGAGAGAGAACGAATGGGGTGGGTGGGGTGGGATGGGTTCGGCTCTTTAATGGGGATGGGGATTGGGTTTTTTGTTTTTCAATGATAGGGTTAGAGTATGGGGGCATTTTGGGTTTTTTATTACTACCATTTAGATCCCAACTAGTAGTTAGAGTAGTGGACTTATTTTATAAACCCATATGCCATTTGGCTTTATAAAGTTAATACCCCTATAGCAACCCCACCAAAAGCGTTACAAAAGTGACAATTTTTTTTTTAAAGCATTGGGACTAGCTCAATGGTCAGGATGCCCGTCTCTCATCTAGGAGATACAAGGTTCGAATCCCTTCAGCCTTTTTATTTCCTGAGCCCTTAAAGGAGGTAAGCAAGAGGTAAGAGTATGCATGAGGAGGCGTGTATATTTCCTATGGGAATAGTCGTGGCCCATACATCTAAAAAAAAAAAGTGACAATTTTTCAATCTAAATTTACTTATTCATTTGTTTAAATATTCACTTATTATATATTTATTTGTATATCCGTATATACTATTAATTCATTCCATTTATTATTTTTAGTTTTTATTAACATTTTATATTTATTTATGTTATTGATAAAAACATATTATTTTATATTTCTTAAATAAATATATTTTTATAAAACTATAATTCTTAAATATTTTCTTATTCCATCAACACTAAAAGTTAGACCATTAAATTTAGACATAGGACGGAGATATATTGAAACTGACTCAATTTGTTTTTTAAATAAAAACTAAAATTTACAATATTGAATTAAGTTAATTTAAATATTTATGTTTAGATATTAATTTAGATTTTTTTTAGAGATTCATATCTATATATGTATTATAAGGCTAATTAAATAGAAATATAAAAAAAATTATTTTTTGGTAAAAGAATATATAATTTTTTAGGGGATTTATATTTTGTACTTGTGATTTTTTTTTTTCAAGAAAAAATTAGGACATGCCTTATTAAAAATTAGGATTAGTCTCTCTCTATATTTTTTACTCCATAGATGAATGTTACATAAAAATATATAAATTTTATACCGGCTTAAGTATTTTATGATGAGAATGAATATATTTTTCACTCTATTTTTAAAAAAAAATATCGAATAATTTCACGGTGTTCTTCGGGATAGCTAGATCTGCGGATAACGTAAAGTATTACTTGGGCTTAGGTCCAAAGAATCCCAATAAATGGTGTTAAATATATTATTACTTTATTAGCATAATTTATTTACTAATCATATCTTATTTGTTTTTTACTTAATTTAATCTTTGTTTATTTTTTTCTCTAGTTATTTGTCCTATAAATATAATAGTATTCAATTGTATTACATATTACCTCATATTCACAATATAGTCTCTAGTATTTCTTGTCCTTTATGACTCTTGCATCATAAATATACTATTTCTCTTTTCTTATTTAAATATCTCACATAGTATCAGAGCCGCAATCCGAAGTAGTTTTTCGTTATCGTTTCGTTCGCTTCAACAATTCGTTAATCTATATCTTCCATGTCACTCCTTCATTCTCGTTTCATTCGCTTCCGTGTAAAAAAACAAAAAATCTTTTCTCTTATTCCTCTCGTAAGAATCGAAATCTTAATCCTCTTGTAGGATTCGTCATCTTGTTAGGCTATTTAATGGTCTCATCTTGTTAAGTCAGTCAATGGCTTATCTCGTTAGTTCTTTCAATGGTCTCATCTTGGCAATTCAATCAATACTCGGTTCTTGGTTCACGTTTTTTAACGCTCGCCCTACCGCTACACCATCATAGCAGCATTGTCACCACGTCGTTTCTCAATCGATAAGGCTCAAGACACGTCATCAACGATCCACATTTCAAACTCAAGCTGCTCTCTGTCCAAATACTTGAGTTTGAGGGAATGTTAAATATATTATTACCATAATATATTATTACCTTATTAGCGTAATTTATTTCTTTTCATATCGTATTTGTTTTTTACTTAATTTAGTGTTTGGTTACTTGCTCCCTAAATTATTAGTCCTATAAATAAAATACTATTCTATTGTATTATATATCACCTCATATTCACAATGTATTCTTTAGTATTTTTTGTCCTCTAACTTTTACGGCTCTTGCATCATTAATATACTATTTTTCTTTTAAATATCTCACAAATGTATATAGAATAACAATTTTATACTTTGTATGGTAGCACAGTTTTTCCTTGTTTTATTATAACTGTATACCCAAACCTAAAAAAATCATTTTTCTATCTTACTCATTTAATTATAAATGAGTTTGAGGAGTATAATTATATAAACTGGAAAAATTAAAAAGGACGGATAACATATAGTTGTAGTATAACAGAAACAAAGATAGATTATTCAGCACTGACAGTGAAAAAGGACAAAGAACTACTGATCATATATAATGGAGACCCCGGAGATCCATATACAATCTTTCAACCAATTATTGATGCTCATCATTCATAAGCAAACTATAGTACTATAAATTCACCATAATCATAATTAGTAACATTATTTAACCAAATAAAAAAAATAACTAAAAGAAGTCCCAATTATGTCTCATTTCACAAAAAAAGAAAAAAAAAATTACATTCAACCCCATCCAATAATGTAATTTTTTTTGTCAAGGTGCTGTGGAATGTTGAAACAAAAACTAGCACATCAAAATTTAGTTAAAAATATATATACTTATAAGATACTGTGTTATTTTATCTATATCTTCGATTGAAAATATAGACTTAATTTTATATTTTGATATGATATCAAAGTTTGGGATGGTCCAATTATGATATACTGAAATTTTAAAACTTATTTTAATATGATATAAATTTGGAATGGTTCAATTTTATAACTTGACTAGTGATTCATTTTTTGTCGTTAACTTTATCTATTTTCCTCAACTCCCTTTTAGATCACATGTAAGATGACTATTGAACAAAAATTTGGAATGGTTCAATCTTTATAACTTGACTAGTGATTTATCTTTTCCTCTCTAACTTTATCTATTTTCTTCAACTCACTTTTTAGATCACATGTAAGATGACTATCGAAGAAAAAGCTTCCACATCAAAAAATTGCTAACTAAAATACTACTCAATTGGTAAAATATAATATGATCAGACTTGTTTAATATATTTTCAGGCTCAGATCAACCTTGTAACATCACATGTGATTCATCTTTTTTTACTATCTCTATCGATCTACCTTTGCTGTGAAGGATCACGCGACTAGCTGAAAGGTATAGTCCTTTTAACTTTTTACTACATCCCACAACTTCTTAACAACCGGGCCGCCGACACTATAGCTAAAGCTTTCAGACGTGATGTATCAACTTTATCGCATACATCAGACTTTCAATAGAGGTTTTCAAAAATAGAAATTGGATAACAAACAGAGAATACATTAAATACAGAGTAACATGTAATACCGACAAAAAAAAGAAATCTAGGAAGGTTTTGAACATTCTTTAGAGAATTTTGGAGCAAAATAATTGCTTCAGGCCAGAACCTCAAACTTATTACTCTATCATATATTTACTAAAATATTATTACAAGAAACAAGGTGTTAAACCCTTAATTCCTTGATCAAATTCCAATTTGTGAAGGAGTTTCTCTCAGAAAATTACATAAGCTACTTATTTATCTATCAGATCGATTTATCCATCAGTTGAATTTCACTTATAAATAGTTTGATATTACATTCAACTTTAGGTAAATAGGACGAATTTCAACACAATAAATATAGAACAACTTTAAAACAATCCAAATCCATTGTTAGATTCTCCAACATTGTAATATTGAAACCCACACTATATGTCCCCAAAGAAAATCTAGAGCACCAAAGAAAAAGAACAAATTATTTGAATGAAAACAAAGTTATCATCAAGCTATGTAGGTCCAAACCCTGGTTTCAAGCAAATGTGAGCATTCATCACCATTGTCCATTGACCAACAACCACCACCATACGCAATGTTTTCTAACTCTATATATCTTATTTTAATTGAACATTTACTATTAGTCAACTCTTAAAATAGATTAGTTGTTATTTAAATAATTAAAAATACTCTAAATTAAACATGAGATTACACGATTAAACTAATTATCTAAATCAAATACTATTTAAAATAAATTTTTAAAACCATCAAAGCTCATAATTAGAACTTAATTGTCCCTCGTAGAAAAAATAACATTATTGCTCAATGGTCACATATAAAAACTAGTATTTTTTTATCATTTTAACTTTGAAGTGAATTCTAGTGTAGATATATAAAAATTTATAATTTAAGATTTTTTTTATTAATAGTATTTAGTGTGGATATGTAGGTTCTATTAGGGATGAGCATTGACCGAGTTAACCCGGTCATAAAAAAGGAACCGGAGTTAACCCGGTCTAAATTAAGCTAACCCGGTTAATTGGCTATGCAATTTATCGGACTAATAAAAAAGTTAGACTAAGTTATTGGCCGAGGGCCGGATTAATAAAACAGAAATAACAATGCCAACCCAACCCGACCACCCGGCTACACTCATCTTCTCAAACATTTCTCATCAAACCTTACGAAATCTACCGCTTACAATGGTGTGTATTTCAGAAAGGGCTTAGTCCAAATCATTTTCTCATGTGATTCTCTTTTCCTTTTATCTGTAATGCTTGTATAATATTCAATGTAATATGTATGATTAACAATTTTTAGTTATCCATTGAATATGTTTACTTAGTTTTTCAATAATTGTAATATATGTTAGGATGTTTTACCTTGCAGAATTACTCTATTAAATGCTTCTGTACCTTAAATGGAGCGATTAAGGTTTGGCTATCTCCAGTAATATTTATACTAATTTTGCTTGATTTGATTATGTTACAAAAACATGACTTTAAACTTGGTAGATAAAGACTGTATCTTATTTTTAGCTTTCAAAAATGAAAGCACTTTGAAAGCTTTAAAAAATGATGCATTATCTTATTCTTGATTTGGTGATTTGAATTGTGCTAATGAAGAAATACATATTTGTGATCCCATTGTAAGTAAATTTTGTATTTTTCCGAGATCATTATATTCTGGTTCAGAATTTCGGCCTCCGATCTTCGGTCAAAATACCAAGTTTTATTATTCCTTAATTAAACATTTAGAATGTCTATGAAAGCTCAACAAGTTGATGCTAACAAGAACAAGTTGATGTAAGGACCTGGAACTCCATTTGAAGTCAAGACCAGGTTCTGATCAATCAAAGGACCAACGCCTTCATATTTATTTTGTGATATTCTGCAATATTATGTGACTTCACAACTTATATTGGTACTTAAAATATCATTCTGTAAAGTAAATGTTATTTTTTATCTTTTAAGTGTAGTTTTAGTTACGAAATGTTTATAAAAGATATAAATTCTTAATACAAATAAATCCGAATCAACCCGGTGCATAACCCGAAACAACCCGGTAATTTGAACCCGAACGGGTTCAGTAGATAAAAACAGGGTTGAGTTTTTCAAACCTCAACCCGGGAGGTTACAAGTTAGGGTTGGCAAAAAGCTAAACCCGGTGCTAACCCGGGATATGCTCTACCCTAGGTTCTATAGGTAAAAAAAAAGGTTTAAGAGTTTTTTTCTTTTTTTAATAAGTTGATGTATATTTATACAGAAAAAAATTTCTGCCAACTATTAGCTTATATTACAAAGACAAAAACCGATGCTATTCTATCCATAATGTCTTATAAGACATTCTGACATTAATAAAGGAGAAATTATTCCATCCAATTACTGAGTAGAAGAGTAAATACTTAATAAATATACCTGCAACAACAGAGATGTTTTTGTGTTTGTAACGTTCAACAAACAAATCTATTGTATCTTTAAAGGCCTTTGGGTCGAGCAAAAGTGTAGTTATATCTTGAAACATAATCCCTATATTATGAGAAAAACTTAAATAAATTAGTCTTATTTCGTTAAAAGTGTAAAATATTTAGTGAAAATAGGTTTAATTACCAGGTTTAGGAAAGTTAGGGACGACACGGATTCTTGATTTGATGGCATTGATACGAGGATCGTTGTCACTACAAGCTGACATGATCCAGAATATCTAAATATTAAATGAGATAGAGATTATTAATTAATAAAAGGTCAAGAGTGCTCAATTAGTTTTGAGGAGAAATGACTTGACGATGGATGTAAGGGAGAAAAAGAAACACAGAGGAGAAGGAGGCTTTAATGTTGAAGAAGGAGGGAAAAGGAGATGAAGGTAGAGTGATGATTTATAGGAAGTGTAAACACTGTTTGTAGGAGCAGTGTGTTTTTGTATATCCACTATGAAGGGGCATAATAATAATAATAATAATAATAATAATAATAATAATGATAATAATAATAATAATAATAATAATAATAATAATTTTTAAAACCAGTTGAGATTAGCTCACTAGCTAGGGTCTTGGTCATTCAATCTAATGGTACCAGTTCAAACCGAATCAATGACTCCGAGTCTAAAATAGCTTTCTTATGTAATAAAAAAAAAATTAAAATATCCATTTAATAATAAATTCACATATTTCTTTTCCAAATTATTTTCCCATTGAGTGGAAAATGAATATAATCACACATTAAAAATTAATTTCCACTTAATAATGTTCTCCTATTATTTTAAATTTAGTCTTTTATATATACTACCTAATTAAATTATTATCAACTAATTCTGCTTTGGATTTTTAATCAAAAACTTACTAATAAAGATAGCTAGTTATAAAAAACAACCTCCAATAATTTACTTACTAAAAAAAATTCTCACTAAACTAAATAATTATAAAATATAATCCGTTTATTTTTCTATACCTAAACTATTCTTATTTTAACTATAATATTTTTTATTTTAAATATTAAACAATAATATACCACCACTACCTCTGACATCGCCACCACCACTATCACCGGTAAGTTTTATAAAGATTAATTTCGACCACCACCGAACATCTTTGCAACCATCACCGCAACCACCACCACCACCTCAGACATATATTTTTTCATAAAAAAAAATCGACTATCACCGCCACCACCACCACCAGCAATTCTTTTTCAATTTCTGTCACAGCCACATCCGACCACTGGCCCAACCACCAACTCTGAAAATTATTTTTTCAGCAAACTATTTTCGCAGACATGAAATTCATTGTTCAAGAATTTCATTGTTAAAAATAGAAAAAAATCATTATTTGGAACAACGAATTTCTTGCTACGAATAATATATTTCATAATCGAAACATGAATTTTCATGTTCTGCGAGTAGTTGGTCGGATATCTGGTTGGGGAAAACATTGTACAGGTTGTTGGCGGCGTTAGGAGTGGGCAAAGTTTATGCCGATTAAAAAAAATGGTCGGAGATGGTGGTGGTTGGAACAGTGGTGGTGCACAAAGTTTATTTGAAAAAGGAAAAATTGACTGGAGGTGGTGGTGGCTGCAGCGGTGGTTGATTTTTTTTTCAATTTTTTTTTAATTTTTGGTCCGAGGTGGTGGTAGTGATGGCTCTAGTGGTGGTCAAATTTTTTTAAAAAATATCCAAAAATGGTAATGGTAATGATCAAAAGGTAGTAGTGGTGGTGGCCAAAGATTGTAATATGGATGGTTAAATTTAAATAATTTTTCATATAGATGAATAAATAACAGAATAATTAAAATAATCAAATATTAGTATTTTTGCTGAGGATTATTTTAATAAAAAAAGTATTAGAGGTTCTTTCTAAAAATTAAATTTTTCAACGGGTTATGTTCAATAAATAATTTTTTTAATCTTTCCTATGCTTATATATTCTTTCTCTACTTAAATTTTGCTAACTCATATATTACATACGCTCAAAGTCACGCACATTACTTTGATACGGTTCCCTCTCCGTCTTCTACCATATTTTTTATTTTTATTCTTAAATTTGTTATGTTTGTTAACTAATAACATCAGTTACATGTGTTCGGTTCCTATGTAAACTTAATCTCGCATATTCCAGGTGATTTTTTTAATTGCGTGTTTAATCATTTTCGATTTTTTGTTGTTTGATTCCGAATTTTTTGATTGATAGTTTCTTAATGTTTTCTCAAGTTTTGTAATCAACAACAACGACAACGACGACGACAACGAGGAAGACAACGATGGCGGCGGCAGCGGCGACGACAACGACAACAACAACAAAATTATTTCTAGTTCTATCGCGATTATTGATCCCCGTGTTGGATTTTTTTCGCTATTTTTATTCAAACTTTTGTGATTTCTTTTGTTTTATAGGTTTTTTTATTGTTTATCATTTTATATGCTTAAATTTCCTTTTTATTTGATTTTTTTTATTAATTTTGATTTGCTGCTTCGGTCTTTATGATTCTGTGTATTCGAGCAATACATGAATCTTTATTTGTTTAATTATGTTTATATATCCTAACATACATGTTACTGTACTATTTTTATGCATAGAAAACTGTCAAGTAGTTGTTTGCTTACCACAAATTTCTCCAAGTTTGCCTTGATTCTTTGTATTGTAGTATGCATAAGTTAATCTTAGGTTATGATTATATGAACTCGTTAGGTGCTTATCGTATTTGTGTTGATTAAACTTTGTTTAAGCATTCTTTAGTCGATAATCATTAATTGTATTGTTGATTTGCGTTTTCATAGCGAGTTACCAAATACAGGGTATATAATGTTATTTTTTCCGTAATGATTTGTTAATGCATAACACGGGAGAACTATAGTGCAATTAACTTTACGTGTTTTCTTTTTAAGTCTGGGCATCTATATGATTTTGTGTGTTACATGAATTCACAAACCAAGGTTTTGTGTAATTTTGTAACACATAAAATCACATAGATATACCATTATTTTGCTTTTCCCACATATTTATGTAATCTATAGTACATATATCCATGATTTTAGTTGTTTTTTCTTTCATGATCTCTAATTTTAATCTTCTAATCTTTGCTTTCCTTTTTATTGTTATAGATGTCTCCCTAGTCATGGGTATCTTTAAGTTTGGGCATATTCAGTTCTTTTAGCGTTTGGATCTCTTCACTTGTATCAGTTCCGTTGTTAATTTTGTTTCCTCGAAATGGTCTTGTCTGGATACAAATTATATCTCCCTTCAGTATTAAATCGGAGATTCAAAACGCTTGTTGTTGGACAAGGATGTAGATATTTGCAATATGCTCACAATGTTAACCATTACCTCAACCTCAGTTTGTTATATATTAGTTACTACCTGTAGTTATGTGTGTCACGGTTCTTCCACTCCTATTGCTCTCATTGAATATGGTTGTCCTCAAACTTTTTCCAGTACATCCTCCTTATTTTGTCCTAGTAGTGCTCAGATTTGGGACAGTTCCACTCTGCAAATCCGGGTAGACATGAACATGAGAAAAAATATTTAAAAATTGTTGACAAGGTTTGTTTACTCCTACTATTCCAAGAGGTGGAATACAAATTTCATCAAAGATTATTTACTTCTTATGATTTGGAACATTTGGAAGGCAAAATTGAAAGCAAATCATGAGATGCATGATATCGAATTTTAATCAATGATTTACTCTACAAGGAAAATGGTTAAGAAACTGTTCGGGGCAGATTGGTCGTAACATATACCTAAGCACTCTGTAGGTGTTAGGATTCATCCACAGACATAACTTGGACTGATGGAAGATATGTCTTTCATGTGTGATGCGTTATTTACTGAATAGTGGAACCTGACTTATCTTGGGGGCGTAGACATTCATAAGGGGGATATAACGTTTATCACTCCCTCTCAATCATGTGTTCGACGACTCTAGACAATAATAATATGCGATACTTTTGGCTACAGAACTCTGTAAATATTTTGATAATATACGGAAGACAGTTTTCTCTGATAACCTTGATAACATCCAAGGTATTAGGCAAGATTCAGAAGCAAAAGTGGTATATCCAACCAGATCTACTGTGAATCGTAGAGATGGCAAACCGATTTGGCCTATTCATGTTTTGCCATATCTCGAGGATTATGAAAAGTAGGGCAAACAACATTGAGAGTTTGGCTAGAAAGAAATTTAGTGCTCGAGATTCTAGAGAGACGACTCAATTATTCTCTATAGTTTGGATAGGTTTTAGAGAAAGTTAGCTTAGGATTGTTTTTCAATATAAAATCGTCTCTATTATTAAATTTGATCATAATCTTTTTGTTTGTACCTTAACGATTTATAAATGATACATATAGAACAACATACTCAATTGCTCAAAATTTTAAAAAAAAATATAGAGAAGACTTAGTAAAATGAAATAATATATATTTTCTTAACAAATCCTAAATTAGAAACTAAATAGATTCCCTTTCTTTTCTTCTTAATAAAATATAAACTAAAAGATGTTGAATCTTTGTAGACTAAGAATAAAATGAGTGGATTGCTTCTTATAAAAACTAGAAGAATAACTTATAAATAGATTCTTTAATTAATAAAACACAAAAGTAGTTATCTTCTAATCCAGATCTTTAACATGAATATCTGAAACGACGAGATGTAAGGGGTCTTTAAGAGAAAAAAATGGTATCCCTGTGACATCAACCTCAAAACGAATATGCTCATTTAAGACATCTCGAAAGTATCTATTTGACTGTTAGACAAGCCCACGTTGAAGATCAATATGAAAGGACAAGTCAAACACTGCATGACTGAATTCACTATGAGGAAAGTGACATACAATGATTGAATGACGTGTCGTTTACTAATTTTTGGAATATTTAGGCATCATGTCAGTTGCTTTTAACATGCGGGATATCGTTATTCATAATGTTGCAAGGTCGTGTTCCAACTAAATTGATGGTTAATGAGGCATGTGCCCTGCTTAATGAATATAAAACCATTGCCGAGAAAAACCCTTTGAATTAGTTTATTTTACTTCAATAATCTTGAGGTTATTTAAGGTATATCACGAATAAAGTGGAATATTCACCCAATTATCCATGAGATCTAAAGATGATTAGGTAAATTTTGTTTATTGGAAGTTATTCATGTTAGCAGATTCTATAATGGATTTCTTGATAATCTTGGTAAATGCGGTAGATGTAAAGATAATTTATTTCAATAGAATGATAAATTCCTGCAACATAGTATCACTTTTCTATTTGATTTGTATAAAAATCTGAAACAAGTTAATTTTTCGTATTTCCTTTTTATTCTTTAAAGATGTTTTTCTCTTAAGTTTTTGATATAATTTCCTTTCGCAAAAAATAGGAAATTCAATACTTAATTTCAAATCTTTTTATTTCAATTGGAATTAGATCCTTTGTGTTTATCACCAACCTCGTTCCATCAATTTTTACTCATCTCTTGAATGAGCCACTTACTAACCTCTTAATTTGAGGTTGACACCTAAGTCTAATCTATTGAATACGGGTGATTTAGAACAAACTTAATCTTGATAGATTTTCTTGCTACATTAACTAATAATTTTGCTCTTTATTACACCTTCGATCTTATAAAGCGTGTCACCTTATATCACCTTAAATTGCATTAGCTTTTTATCGTTTCTGAAGTGGATTTTAAATTGACCAATTATATGATTTATTTTTTCTAATTTATTATTTTCTCTCTCTCCTTTATGATTACTCCACCTAAAAAATAATAAAACGGTAATGCGTTTTGAGATAATATCTAGTATTAATCTTTACATTAACTTTTACATTAATTTTTAAAAAAAATTTATTAATTAATATTACAAATACTAAAATATGTTTTATAAATATCATGATATTTTAAATATATTAAAATATCAATTTTTTTAAACTTTAATCAAGAGTAAAGTGAATATAAATTATAAAAAATATCTTATTGTTTTAATATTATAAGAAAATGGATTTTGTATACTTTCATAACATAAAAAAACCCTATATATTGCATTTACTATATTTATCTCCCACATAAAGGCTTATTGCAATATTTTGCTATTTAGTTGTTATTTACTTTTTCTGTTTTAAAAATAGTATCCTACTTATTAAATAGTATTTTAAATAATATTCACTTATAATTTAATAAATATTTAAAATATTGAAATATTTTTTAAAGTTATTTTAATAATAGTGGAGATAATAAATATATTTCTTAATTTATAAAAAAGTTAAATAAATATTATATTTGGGAAAGTATTTTCGTTTAAAAAAAATGACTTTTACAGTTGATCCAATGACATTTTGTCCATGTCGAAGGAATCTACATTTGTTCGTTCAGTACACAATTAGTTACTACTCTTTTTTTTTTGGTCGAAAGAAGTACATATATTAAAAACTTCAAGTTACATAATTCAGCCTATCCCTAGTGGATCAAAATCCGAGTCTAAAATACTTTCTAATTGAGGTGGTGGAAATAAATTCCAAAGGCTAAACAAGGCGCCTTTAAGCACTTGTTTAGCCACCCAATCTGCAGCACTATTTTTGGATCTCCTAACAAAGGAGATTTGAATCCTAAACTTAACTTTACATTTGAGAATGTAATTAACTAAGTTATGGATATTACAAAACACTTTCCTACCAAAATACAATTGATTAACAAGAATTAAACTATCACTTTCAATCTCTACTGAACCAGGAGGTAAAGCTGCTGTCATATCACAAGCTTGAGCTAAACCTCTTGCTTCTGCTTCAAGACTTGAATTTGCTTCCAAATTCCTCGCAAAACCATCCACCATGCTCCCTGTTGAATCACGAGTAATACAAGCTAGTGAGGCCTTTTTAGTATTATTGAAATAGGTAGCATTAGTGTTAATTTTGTAAAAACCATAAGGAGGTGGTTTCCATTTCTCATTTCTGTCTTCTCCAAAGGTTAAACCTTGAGTTACAGAGTTTGAGTTAAGATTTCCATTTGTAACATTAGAATCTGAGGCTTCTCTCAGTTTAAGATTGAGTTTAGCCTCAGAGTTTGACCAATTCATGGTATGATTCTCATCATAGGCTTTCAAAGCTTCCTGCATGACAAGTAAAGGGTCAGGAGTAATGCCTCTAGAGATGATTTGATTTCTCCCTTTCCATATAAACCAAACCAAGTAAAAAGCTAGTTCTCCTGAAAAAGCATCTTTTTGTTTACTTTCCAAACTACAATTCCTCACAAAAGCCACCCATTTCATGAAATTGAAGGTAGGCTCAGTCATGGAATCAAAATTCAGAGGGCTAGCAATCCATAAAGCTCTTGCCCAAGAGCAGTGGAAAATAAGATGTTCAACATTTTCTATTTCTCTCTCACAAATAGTACAAAGGTCACTTTTGCAAGATTTTATCTTCTTCCTATTTTCATTAGTTGCTAACCCATTAACACAGCATTTCCATATAAATTTTTTAACCTTTGGATGTATTTTCATACTCCAAATGAACTTCCATTCCTCAGATTGAAGTTTAAATGAGGAGGAGCTTAAATTCTTATCCTTAATCTTTTCAGCATTCAATTGTGCCATCCAGAGCTGTCTATTCATTTCCTTAAACGTGGCACACCCATTCAAAGAAAAAGGCCAGAATGGTTCATCAAGACAGTCAAAAGGAGGAATGTATAGAGTGGCAATGGTTGCAGCAATTTCATTTGTGAAATATAAGTCAAGTAGCTCAAGCCTCCATTCAAAAGTTAATGGATTTATAAGTTCAGAAACCACTTTCAACTCACAATTTGGGGGTTTGACCATTTGACCTTGTGAAGGGACCCAAATGTCTTCCCAAAGTCTAATAGAATTCCCATTCCCTATATTCCATCTTATAGTGTTAACAAAACATTTTTTGCCTTCAAAGAGGCTTTTCCAACCCCAAGAACAATTTGAGCAAAGATTTGAATTCAGAAAATATCCTTTTGGAAAATATTTTCCTTTGAAAAGTTTGAAAAACAAAGAGTCTTTATTTGAGAAAAATTTCCAGGCATTTGAAGATAAGAGGGCTAAATTTTGTAAGTGAAAATCTTTAAAACCGAGCCCGCCTTCTTCTTTAGAATTCATAAGTGTTTGCCATTTAGTCCAATGGCATCTATCCTCACCTTGATTATTCCAATAGAAATTGGATATCAGTGAAGTCAAATGAGTTGTTACCTTTTTAGGGATGAGAAAGACAGACATAATAAAATTTGGGATTGCTCCAACAACTGCTTTAACCAACACCTCCTTACCACTTTTAGAAAGCATCTTTGTATCCCACCTATCCATTCTTTTCATAACCATTTCCACCAACCATTCTAATAATTTAACTTTTGATTTTCCCCAAGAAGGGGGAATTCCAAGGTATTTGCCCAGATGTTCAAGTTTGTTCATCCTGAGAATAGAAGCAAAATTAATTCTAAGTTCAGAAAAAATATTTTTGCTAAACATTACCCCACTTTTATTCAGATTAACCTTTTGACCAGTTGCAAAAGTATACCAGTTAATCACATTATTGAAAATATCAATATTATAATCATTAGCTTCAAGAAAAAACAAACTATCATCAGCAAATAAAACATGAGTGACCATACAGGCTGCTTTCGCAATTTTAATGCCCTTTAAAAGTCCTTGATCAGCAAAATAATCAATAAGATGTGTTAAAGCTTGAGTAACAAGGCAGAATAGGTAAGGGGATAGGGGAACCCCCTGCCTAAGTCCTTTTTGAGGTTTTTCCAAGTAAAAAAGTTCACCATTGACTTGTATTTTATAGGTAACTGAAGTAATACAATTTTTAATCCAAGCTATCCATTTTGGGTGGAAGCCCATTTTAGACAGTAGATCAATTAAAAAATCCCACTCAATATTCTCATATGCTTTACTCATGTCAGCTTTGATAGCTAGAGAGTAATTCTGAGATGTTCTCTTATTATCTCAGATTTGTGTATTCATGGAATACAAAAAACTTGATTTTGGTTGTTCCAATTTTGTGTGTTCAACACACAAATCTTAGAATTGTGTGTTCATGCATAAAAAAAATACGGGGGAAAAAAAGTTTGAAAAAAAAAATTTAAAAAAAAAAGTTTCAGAAAATAAAAAATTGAAAAAAAAAATTGAAAAAAAAACGAAAAACAAATTAAAAAAATTCCGAAAAAAAAAATTGAAAATAAAAATAAATAAATAAATAATATTATAATTAAAGTAATTAATTAATTGGCTATGAGTATTTTTGTAATCTTCCATTTTTTTGTATTTAAATAGGAATTAAGTTGAAGTTGTAATTAATTGGGAATTTTTACATTCTTTGTGTAATTAATTGGGCATTGCCCCATTTTTAAACATTTTAATTTTAATTTTAATTTTATTTTTATCAATTTTATCAGAGAACAAGAGTTAAGGCTCGTTTAGTATTGTTTTTTAATCACTTGAAGTGATTTTAAATCTATAAAAATGTTTTAGATCCTTAAAATTATTTTTAAGAAAAACACTAGATAAGTGATTATTAAAATAATCATTTAAAGTGATTTTAGATATTAAAATATTTTTTAATTTTTTTATAAATATTTTAATTTTAATAAAAAAAATCTTTTACTTTTAAAATAATCCATCTTAAACGATTTTTACTCCCTTGAACATCAAAGTGGTCCTTGGAAATTTTGTTCGTGAGATATTGTCACATTTGTTTAAGTTAAAAGATTGTTTTCGAATGTAATTTTAGGCTAAGGGCCCGTTTGGAAGTGCTTATTTTAAAATAAAAAAGTGTTTTTAGAATAAAATTTAAAATTTAAAAAAATTATTAAAAATAATTTTGAAATCTAAAATTATTTTAAGTGCTTTTTTTAAGAAGCACCTATTTGGTGCTTCTCAAAAAAGTGCTTTTCAAAGTTAAAAAAACTTTTAAAATGCTAAAAGCACTTTTAAGTGCTTCTCCAAAAAAGCACTTCCAAACGGGCACTAAGTTCAATAGCTTCTATATTGTAGCTATTTGCTACAATTGGGGGTTAACTACCTTTTTTTTTTTTTTTTTTGGACGCGATTGACTACCTTCTTTACAAGCTCTAATAGCCTCTTAATTGTAGGGATCCCAATTATATATAGTGATCCCAATTTATAAGAAATTGTCAATAAATGTAGCTAGTTTTGTTACTCTCTATTTCCTTTTTTCATTTATTTTTTAATTTCTTTACATCATATTTTTAAGACTTACAACTATTTTCGCTTTGTTTTAAATTTATATTTATATTTATCTTTTTAATTAATTATTTTTGTATGATTATATAATTTTCTTATTTTTTTATAAGAAATTAATATTATTTTTATAAATCTAAGTATAATTTATGCTTTCTTGATTTTAAATATATTCTTAATTTTGTATTATATATATGAAATATTAAATATTTATATTTTATAATTTTGTTTAATTTATAATTTGAATGTTAAATTATTAAAATATATTAACATTATATATTTTTTTCTCGAATATCTATATATTAAATTTAAAAATAAAATAATAAATAAATAATTGTGTGAGAATTTTAAAATTTAATGAATGAATTAATTAAAATAAATTGTTAAGATAAAAGTAAAATAAAGTTTTTTGAAATTGGGAGGTTAGAATTGGGAAGCTGTTGGAGTAAAATTGTTTTACGGGATTAATATTTGATAGGAAATAGGTGTTTGATTTTTAATTCTGACAAATAAATTAGAAAACTGTTGAACTTAGTCTATTAGTTCGAATAAGCATTTCCCAGAACAGGGATAATACGATTTTACTAGAACAAAAAAAGGCGGACATTCCATCTACTAATTCGGAAGTAGGGTCCAATTCTTTATTTTTTTTTTGGGTTAAACCCGTGTAAGATATATTCTGATATTAAAACAAGAATTTAAAAATAAATCTCATGTCCTTATATTAATCCCACCATGCACAAGAGATAATAGAGTATATATGATGACCCTCATGTTTCTTTTTTCCCATTTATAAGCAGACAATTAAACAGGCTAGGTTATGTAGGTGTGGCCTAACTTCTATTTTAATTCAATAATCGATCAAGTGGCTTATGATATTGTCCTGAGTTTCACATCACAACTAGAGGTAAGACCCTTGTTTTAGGCGTTAAGCACTCAAGAAGATCTTATGCGTAGTATTTTTCCACATATGTGGAATTATTGATATTGATATCTCATCGATTTTATATAATATATTATTGATTATAATTTAAGAATATAGTGATGCGAGATTTTATTTTAGATAATGTCACAGTAGAATTTAACTGTTTGGAGGCTGTACATATTTGTAACAATGGAATCGATTATCATGGTTAAAATTTTATCATACATGAAGAATTATTAAGTGTTATGTATGTTATTCTATTATTAATATTAATGTCTTTTTTTTTTTAAGGGTATGAGATGGCACAGAATATATGAGCCTAAAGACTTATGGGTAAAGAGACTCGCACAAGGCTTTAGAGTTGATTTTCCAAGTGTAGTCATGAAGAGGTTTGTACTATCTTATCAAGAAACAAGTCGTTCATTCTCAAAGGTATTTACAGAAAAGGCAACATGTGTGCTAACTGACTTGCACGTTTAGAATTACATCACGTCTATGTATATTCTAACTTTTGAAAGTCTTAGGGGAAAGGGTAATTAAAACTTTTTGGACAATTATAAGTTAGAAGAAGAACTTCTAACATAATATATCAAACTCTTAAAGGATCATGCAAGGGATGGCTAGAGGTTCGATATAAAAGGAAGACGAGCAATCTAAATACAAAAAGTAAAGAAATAAGTAATAGAAAATACATGATCACGTATAGTGGTTTGGTTTTCCTACTTCACTACCTAAGGTAGCCATTTTAGGATTTTCAAGCTTCTTTAACTAATCTTCCGTGTCTCTCTTAACCAGGGCGAGAACATAATACACTTTACAACCACTTTGAAACCACGAAGCAAACTCTTGTTCTATCGCAACACAAGGAAACCGAGTATACTCCCTATACTCACATTCTCTCTGAATCTCTCTATTACAAAGACTAGACCTAAGAGGACATAAACAAGTGTTTGAATGGTTGAATTAACTTTTCTAAAAACTCTTAGAGAGTGGATATAAACTTTGAGTTTCAATCTCCTCTTCAGTAAATGACAACTTTAAATAATTCTTAATTAACTCCTTGACTGAGTGGGACAAGGTGAATTATTATGCTTGGATGATTAAACTTCGTTAGCTTGAGACCTCTAATGGATATAAACTTGCAAAGATAATTGAATTGGTAAAAGGTGATGAATTGAATTATAAAGAGCTCCCTTATATAGACACCATTTTGCCTCACATCGGTATTATTGGTCCCACGGTCGGTATGCCGGTCCAGTTTTTCATCTAGTCCAACGGGTAAAATCCAACGTGGCATGTGACCGTTGGGTAACGGCTACCACCGACTTGTTGGTCCCGGCATCAGTATGTCGGTCCGTTCCTGAAATTAAGTCTTGAAAAGAGTTGTTAAGTGAAGAAATATGCATATATATTAGGTGTAAACCATGTAAAGTATAATGAACTATTTCGGATATATTTAAAACGAGACTTGGCAAATATAAAAACAAGATTTAAAGGACGTTAGGCCAACAATCTCTCCCTCTTTGATGAATCGAAATACACAATTTTGCCGGTAAAGAGTTCTTAAACAATATTTACCTTCAAATATGATTTTGGGCAATTTCAACGAGTTAACGACTGGTAAATGGAGTAACTCCCCTTTACTCTATGCATAAAAGTATTTTTGATTTTACAAGGGATTTAAAAGATTTTTGTGAAACGCTTAGTAATTAAATTCTTTTAACTCCCCCTTACTCAAGGCATATAACAATTGAAAATTTGTGTCAATGATACTTTATAAAAAAATTGTTAAAAGATTAAACTTGTATCTTTGATCTATCTCCCTCTTTGTCAACTACAAAAAGAATCTATAGACTAATTTGAATAGGATAGAAAAATTTAGGGCTAAAAATGCAAGTTATCAAGGTTGAGGGACCTAAGTATAATTTTCCAAATATAAAGTACTAGAAAATAAATCATCACAAATAAAGGGACTAAAAGAATTATTCAAAAAGGGGGCCTTAAGGTCATATTTGAAATTTTAAGGGACCAAAACAATAATTTTTCAAATCTTAGGGACTAAAATGCAATTTTCAAGAAAAAGAACTAAAATGCAATTTATTAAAGATAATGTACTAAAACAATACATTTTTTCAAAATTAGAGGGACTAGTATGCAATTCTCAAGGAATAAAGGATTTAAAAAACAAATTTTCAAAATAGACATACCAAAATGCAATTATTTCAACTAAGAGGGATCAATGTGCAAAGTCACCGATAAGGTGGAGAGATAAAGTTAGCAATGAGAAATAGTAGCATAACACTCGGTAATAGCAAGCTCAACGACAATTTATTCTAGAAACAAAGCTAAGCAATAAACCAGATAAGTAACCATTAAGCATCAATAAACACTAAAAACTTAATACGAGAAAAAAGATCATCAATAAAAAATTAATATACATCTAAAAACCTAAAGAGAAGAATTAACAACATCCAATTCATAAAGTTTAAAGTTATTACAAGCTAAACAAAACAAGTTCCAACATCCATAAAATAGCATAAAATAAGATAACACTAAAAAGAACCAAAGATAAGCATCAAAAAACCGCAACTTAACATTTTCACAAGGAGAGAGGCTTCAAGAACATCGGCCGGTAGAGTGCCTTATACATGACATTTCGATCCTTAAATCCTCAATATTTATCTCCAAAACTTCAAACTTATAACCCACAAAGTTCATGAATTGATTCAAGGAGGCTTCGATACGAGAAAAAGATGAGGGAATATCCCAGTAGGAGGATTTCGAATGAGCTCATTTCGGGTCGAAGAGGACGGAGTTAGAATTCCATCGGAATGAGAGGAAGAAGTTTTGATCTTTGAAATTTTGGCTTTATCTCCTAAGTTGTCAAGATGTTCTTCAGGAATTCACTTGTTGTTCTAGATAACAAATTTCATTTTTCTAACGTCTTTATAATCAAATACCCATTTTTTATTAAAGTTTTTTGGTTTGCGAAAGAGAAAGATTGAGACTGAGACCATCTTCGAAAACCCAAGAGAGAGCTAAACCACAACATTTAAGGTATGATATCGAGCATAATTCACAATATCAATCATAATAGCTGGAAAAGTAATAGGCTTGGAATGATATATTCGATACATAATATAAGATTCATAAGGCGAAATCATACCATAATGTTTTTATTTTCAAAAATAGGCTGTTTAAAACAAGTTTATAGGCCACTCGAAAATTGGGGGTAAAATTAGAGATTTTCCAAATGGTGGAAGTGGGGTCAACCAAATGAGATTCCATAAAAGAGTTAACCCTATTGATCTTCCATAACCAACACCTCAAAAACTATCAAAACAAGAAATTTTAGTTGATATATGCAAGCTAACGAGGCTTGAGTGATACGATTTTTCCTAGAACACGAGACACAATAGAATTAGTCTCACATCATATTCCAAATTGGAACAAAACTCAACACAAAAGCTTAAGGCAAGGTTAATTTTGATAGAAAGAAAATCGATAAACCTTGGAATTAGATAACTGTATGGAAGCTACGACCATTCACGAAGGCCGATTCGTCGATTTTCTTGCCCGATTAGACTTCTAGCGGTTTTGCACCATGAGGAATAATGGGTCTTTGGTCTTGAGCGCGTGAGGAGCTTCCAGCTTTCTTGCTTCTTCAGGAACCTTCTCTTCTTAGTGGCATAATGAAGTTTTATAGAATGTTTATGGAATATTGTGAGAGTGGTAAAGAGAGATCTATAGAAGATTGAGAGAGTGAAAGATGAAGAGAGACGTTTTTCAGAGAGAAAAAGAGGATCAAAGCGGATGGAATTTGAAATGAATGAGAAAAAGACGAATAAAAAACGCTTAAGAAGTTGTTTATTGTTTCAGAATCGCGATTGGTATGCCGCTTCTAGGGCCGGTATGTCGGTCAGTAAAAACATAAAATAAATATCACGCCGGTATGTCGGTCGTGGCACTGGTATGCCACTCCTCTCTCGCAAATAGGAGTAAAAAATGCAATTTAAGACATTTTCAAAAATGATCGTAACACACCCGAACACTCCCCAATAGTTTGAGAATGTTCTAAAACATTCAAAAAGATTATTTATTTAGAAAAAATACTAGGTAAATATATCAAAATAAGAGAACACGGATATTTGCAGAAAAATCCCAATATTTTCTTAAAAGAACAAAAAGACCCATACAAGGACTAAATATTTTCAATCACGATAAATAAGAAAAAGTTAAGAATAGTAACACATATAAAAAGAAACATGTTCACAGACAATTAATGCAATTAAAACAAGATAAGGAAAGAATTCACTGGTTTTTTTCTTTGACGTGAATTGAGCGTCCTTTGTATACTGTTTTGTTTCCTTGTTTATTCACCTACAATCACAATAAAATGTCTAAGGTATCCAAGGTGGAAAGGATATGAGTAAATGGTTAGTACTTTTTACGATCCACGTCAGTTTTTGCCATTGAGATATTAATGAACCGTGTTCTAGTTGTTTGCGATAAAAATATTTTGAAACATAATGAATGACTTTTACGTAATAAGTACAAACATTATTTTTACAACCATGAAAGTAGCGAGATTATTTAAAACAAGATTTTTTTCTCACTCTTTTGTTTAATAAAATTTTCACTACAAGATATGCAAGAAAATGATTTTCATAAAAAATGAGTAAATTTAAGATAGGGATGACTATTTAAAAGATTAAAAATAATAATACAAATATCATCCACTTTATTGAAAAGAAATGTATTTTCTTTCAAGAGTTTTTTATTTTCTTTAAAAGGAGAAACAGTTTCAACACAAGATTTTTCATTGTAGCCACCTTAGGATTTTCAAACTTCTTTAACTAAGCTTCTGTGTCTCTCTTAACCGGAGAGAGAACACGATACCCTTTACAAACACTTCAAAACTACAAAGTAAACTCTTGTGCTATCGCAACACAAGGAAACCGAGTATAATCCCTATTCTCAGACTCTCTCTTAATCTATCTATTGCAAAGAATAAACTTAAGAGGACATAAACAAGTGTTTGAATGGTTGGATTAACTTTGCAAAAAAACTCTTAAAGAGTGGGTATAATTGTGTGCTTCAATCTCCTCTTGAGTAGGTGATACCTTTTAATGTTTCTTGATTAACTTCTTGATTGAGTGGATTTGTCAAGTTGAATGATTAAGCTTGGATGATTGAAATTTTTTAGCTTAAGACATATAATGGACATAAACTTGTAAAGATAATTGAATTTGTAAGAGGTGAGGAATTGCATTAGAAAGAGATCCCTTATATAGCGACCCTTCTGCCTCTCACCAGTATGTTGGTCCAGTTTGTCTTCTAGTCCAACGTGGCATATGACCGTTGGGTAACGATTGCCACTGGCTTGCTAGTACTGGCACATGTATGCCCGTCCGGTCCTGAAATGGAACCTTGAAAATAGTTGTAAGAGAAGAAATATGCATATATATAAATTTTAAACCATGATAAGTATAATGCACTATTTTGGAGATATTTAAAACAATATTTTTCAAATATTAAAGCAAGATTAAACGGACGTTAGGCCAACAACTTTATCGACCCACCATACAGAATTTGGAGCGCTCTCACTCGCGATAGGTTTGGTTGTAAAACACCAAGAATGGTTTATAGCCCCGATTTAGTTAATGAGTTGATTATTAGCTAGTTTATATTACCACGGTGTTAGGACCCTCTATGTATAAAAAGAGAATATTCCTTCTTGATCGAGTCTCTCATGAATAATACATATTTTTCTCATACATATGAAACAAATAGTTAATAAGAAAAATCTTAACACAATTTTGTCGGGATGTATATAACTACCTCATATTTGGTCCAGTCATTTCTATCACGAGTTATAACACTCCATAATTCATACAAAGGGTCCTCAAGTACTCTTTGTCTATCTAACCATTTCACAACCCCTTACACTCCAGTCAACACATATATCGCCTCCTATCATATATGATATATCTCGTATCTCGTATTACATCGTAATATTTAAGCTTACTAATGTAACATCCTATTAATTGATTATTAAAACTATTTATTATAATAACACCTATAATTTATGGTGTGTATACCATCTTCAATATATAACTGCAAACTTATATGTTTTTTTTTCTCATACATTGGATAGACAATCTTTTATTGGGTGATTGATAAAAAATCCACATTCCATACAACTTTTCACATCAATTCATGTCCAAAATCGTACTATTTTATTACCAAATTTGTCATTAGCGCTTTAATCACTGAATGAATAAAAATAACAATCCTTCTCCACACCCTTAATTTATGTACTATATTTATTTATCTCACCAGCAACAATCCTTTGGTGCCAATTGTGGTTTTTAACATGATTTGTGCATTTAAATTCCTAAATATATCACTACCAAATAGGATTATATGTTGTAGGCGACAAAAAAACAATCAAAAAATTTGGGATGGAGGTTGAAGATTCATAAATGATAAAGTTTGAAAAGATAACACCAATTAACAATTGAAGTGAAAATATTAGGAACAAATTTTGCATTTAAGATAGCGTACTACCCCCATCGAAACAATTGTTAGTTATTACTAATAAGCGATAGATTATCAAGCCCATCAAGAAACATTGTAATAGCATAAATGAGATAAAATGTAATATGTTATAAACCCATTTAGTGGATATTCATTCCAGCCCATGGGCTAGTAGTCAAGCTCATGAGCACTAGGGTTTAGGGTCTCCTATTCTCTATATATAGGAGTCTACACTATGTAATTCTATACTCTCTCTGATAATAAACATAACGCTTCTCTTTCTTTCTCTACCATTCATAACACGTTATCAGCACAATAGCCTCTACCATTTAACATTGAGATAATTAATCATTATTTTTAAATTCATATATATCTAATATTAATTTTATATTTCATGAAAAGCGATTATAGATCTTTTGATCTATTAGAAAAGAAAAAAGTATTCTTTCATCAATTCGGATGAAAAAAAGGAGATTGTTTGATCCACATAATAGATCCTTTGAAAGTCTTCACTTTCAATATTTATATATTATTTTAATATAATCAAAGCAAAAGGCAAGGTTACCTATTAACTTATGTTGAAAAAAAAACCAAGTCAATATATTACTGTCAACAAGAAAAAAGGAAAAATCATTGCTTTGATCAAAGGAAATGAAAAAAAAAATGATATGGAGAATTTTTTATTCTCGTCCACAAAAAAAAAAGAGTACTAAATAAAATGCTCATCTACCTTCACAGTAAGGTTTTATCAAAAAAAAAAAAAAAAAAAAGAGATATGCATGAACCATTTCACGTGCATGTGTATATGCAAAGATTGATGGATTAATTTTTATCATTCCATCCTCTCAATTAATTTTCGGTTTGGGAGCTAGAAATACTATATCTAGCCGATGCAAGCAAATTCTGTTTCTACCTCTCAAAGAATAAACTAGCATATTAATGGCAATGAATAATTGTTAACCGTTATATTGTATCATTCCACTATGGTAATTAAAAATGAAACAATTCTATTTTGCATAAATCCATTTTTAGAAAAATTATTAAAAAAAAAATTTATGACAGCCGGTCTATTTTGCATAAACCACCAATATGCTACTAGTATTTTTAGCATTTCTAGCAAATGTAAAATAGCTAAGAGTACGATTAGCTAATATTCAGTTTGGGAGCTAAAAGTGCTATTTTCTCCGAAGAATTTCTGCTCTTATATCCACCCTCCAATAGAAACCAATATAATCTATTACTCGTTTACTATTTTTCTTTTTTGGTTCTTAAGATCATCATTCAAATTGTTGAACTTCACCCTCGTGAAGGCAAAAAGCACGAAAAGAAAAAACAACATATTGTTGTTCATGTTCATGTGTTGTGAAGAATGTATTCTCTTTGAATTTGAAAAAAAAACTATTTGTTTTATTTCAAAAGGCTCACTGCCATACACATGTTTTCAAACATGTATAAAGTATTTATCTTAATCGAAATAAAAATTAAAAAAAAAAAGATCAAAAGAAACTAGCCAGCAGTGCATTTCTCAAGCAGATTAATTTTGTCAATTATTTTTCTTTTTGTTCTCCTTTACTTATGTGGTAAAAAAAAAAAAAAAAAACAAACGTATGTGCTTTAAATTTTAGTGTTAGATATGGTACACTATTTTTTTTTTCTTTGTATATTTATTATATAATATTTTTATTATATTTTTTCATGAATAAAATTGTAAATATTATAATTTTCATTAAGAAACTTATTATACCTAATTAAATGTACATATTGAATGAATAGAACATATATACTAGTTGTATATAAACTTTATGATTATATCCTCCGATATAACATAACCTATGGAAAAAATAGGACGTATACGCAAGTTATATACGTATTTTATGCATATCCGCTGATATAGCATGACCTATAACGATAAATATTAGGTATAACTTTATGTACCTTATGCGAACGCATAACCTATAGATAAAAACAAATGAAACGAAATATAAGGCAATTAAAGATATATTTTATGCGCATATATCGCATAATCTATCAATTAATTCGTTTTTTCATTCCTCTAACTTAAGAAATAAAATATATTTCTCAGTTTTTTCAGTTTCCAAAGAAAATGTTACCAGATCTGGTACATCCAACCTAATAGAAGGATTTGGAAAAACTCGTATTGTGCTTCTAAGATTTACATTTATCCAAAATACAAATGATATTCTATGAAAAAATGTATGATGATTTGAATTATATATGAAATTCTCGAGAAATCAAAATTACATTTTCTAGAAACATTGAGTTCAATAAGAGATGTTTTGACTCTAGCAAAATAAATCTTCTAAATTTGAAGAGTGACTTATTTTGTGACCCTATCACTTATATTTGGAAAATATCGATATACATTATTTTTAGCCAACATGATTATATGTATATTTGGCTGTAAATTCTACTAGAATATTAACGAGTGATAATATTAAAGATCAAGATTATTGAATATTAGCAAATTGGCTATGCACAAACAAAGTTTTTTTATCCTAAATAATTTTGATATTGAATCGTCTATTTTTCTAAGACAAAATCAAGGGTTAAATACGAGTCTAGCACATTTATTTATTGAATCGTCTATGACGAATTATGACTGTTGCTCATTATATAGTCCCTATTGGTAAAAGACCAAAATTATATCCATCAAGATAATTTAATTGTGCAATTTCTATTAAATTGCTCCACCACCGTGCACAAAGATGGATTCTGAGAACATGTTATATATGATATTCTCAAGAATAAGGGAAGAAATAAAAAAAATAACTGGAATGAGGAATACACCATTTATACTAATCCTCGTATACTCATTCAAATGATTGAAAATATTGTAAAGGTGTAGTGACTAAGTCAAAACCAGTTATCAATGCTCCTGATTAAACTTATGTCTCAGAAAAGCTATCTAATAACATTAGATTATTGTACGCTTAAAGCACAATAGATCTATTTGGTTCCAAAGATAGCATAAAGGAGCAGCAAGATGAGCAAATTGTTAATTATGAGACTTTTGACATCTTATAAATGTCAAAGTAGTGTATATAACTGATAATTAAAATACTCCTACTGAGTATCAGGTACCTGATTATATATTGAGATCTCAGTTAGTTATTTTACTACTTTAAATTATTGGAACTTAACTAAAAATTGATCATGATTGAACATTTATATATACGCGTAATAACTATCAATATATGAATAAAAATCGAGGATTATTTTAATTAAAATGTCTAAATAAACTGACTGGCCATCAGTAGAGAGACATTAATAAAGCAAATATTTTTTTAATTTCACTTGTACGACGTGAAATTTTCATAATTTTGAAACAAATGTGCTACAAGGGGGAGTCACTATATAAGATAGTATACTGTAGCACACGTAATATATTTATTAAAGAGAAATAGTCTCCGGTGGTGGATGCACTTTTATTTGCTATTATTTTTTATGAAAAACTTCATATAAGTCTTATGTCGAGCACTGTAAATCATTATATATATGAATGAAGCGTCGATCAAATTTATATCGTATCATTTATTACTCCTATTAAATGTCTCAAGTTATATACCATTGTGTTATACTTACATCAAAGGGAGACATTTACGCAATGCACTCTTTTTCCCTTAGCATAGGTTTTTTCCTACTGGGCTTTTCTTGCAAGGTTCTTAATGAGGCAATTTATATAAACGTATTGAAGAATATTGTACTCTTTTTCCTTTACTAAGATTTTGTCCCATCAGGTTTTTCTTAGAAAGGTTTTAATGAGGCATATTCTCAAAATTAGATATTTAAGGGGAATGCAATCTTTCAACAAGTAAACAAAGTCCAACAATTTGCTACTTGTATCACTCAAGACAAAGGAGACTACATCAAAGACGTTCATCAAATTCGATCAAGTGACAATTTGGACGATTTATTTACAAAGTCATTACCTACATCTACATTCAAGAAATTAATAAACAAGATTGGCATGCAACGACTTCAAGATCATTCATGAGAAGCTGACAAGAGGGGAAGAAAAATACGCACTACACTCTTTTCCTTGATCAAGGTTTTGTCCTAATAGGTTTTCCTGATAAAGGTTTTTAATGAGGTAGTTTTAGTTAGCGTATAAAGAAATGTACTCTTTTTCCTTCACTAGATTTTTTTTCCTACTAGGTTTTTCTAGGAAGGTTTTAACGAGACATATTCTTAGGGACTGAATATCCAAGGGGGAGTGTTATAAACCCATTTAGTGGATATTCATTCTAACCCATGGGCTAGTAGTCAAGCCCATGAGCACTAGGGTTTAGGGTCTCTTATTCTCTATATATAGGAGTCTACACTATGTAATTCTACACTCTCTCTGATAATAAACATAACGCTTCTCTTTCTTTCTCTACCATCCATAACATAATAAAATTTATGGTAATATTTCTTTCTATTTTATACTCTGGAAACAAAAATGTATTGACATATTAAATTACAAACTAAAAGTTAACACAACATTTTATTTATTTATTTAGTACGTTTTCGTTTACCCAATTGGTAAAAATTATAATCTGGGATACCGATAGGCGCGAGCATGGTTCGGTTCGACTTGATTTTTGATCAAAACCGAAACCGAACCAGATGACTCTGTTTTTTATAATTTAGAAATTATGCCATACTATTCAATTTCGGTTCGATAATTCAGGTTTTAGTTCGGTTTATCTAGTTTTTTTTAACGTTTTTAATTTTTGGTTTAGTATGTATTTGGTTCGGCCATAAAAAGATACATGTAATCATATTTATCCAATGGACTACTGAAAGTTAAATTAGATCAAAATTTTATTATATAAGTTATCTAAAAATTAAGATAATTGAGATCGATAGTTGGTCTAGTGGTTTGGCTACTTCGTAGAGACCAAGAGGTCCCAACAATTGATATAATAACTCTTTAAGAAAACAATCATTATACTGGTATATACAATGTTGACATAAATTAATCCAATTTTGTAGCTGTTTCCCAACTACAATGAGATTTACAAGAAACAAAATAATTGAAAAGGAATACTAATAAACTATTCAACTAAGTAATGCTGATTTTTAAAATTAAACTAATGCTTATTACTATACCGTCTAAAATATTAAGAGGTTTTCTAGGCTACAAAGTTAATAGACTCAGTTTAGTTTATTTACGGTTTTTGCATAGTATCAAACTGAACCAGAATTTTTGGTTTTTGAAAAATTAAAAGTCGGTTTGTTTTTTAGTTTTAATTTGCTCCCCTATATATACCGATACAATTTTACACGTATTTCCATTTAGAAATGAATATAGCAGTCAGCACCGACACTTTATACAAGAAATGAATATTTGTCGATGCATATAATTCAACCATTACTTTAACAATGTATCCAAGAATTCATACATTTATTATTATTAAGAGATGAAGTGAGCATTAATTATAATGGAATAATCATTCGTTGCAGAAGAGAGCCCGTGGGGCTTAAATAGATGTCGGCTTAAAAATTTCAGTAGCCCTGCCATCTGAAGACAATATTAAATATATTGAAATAAAAAAAGACAAAATTTATTTGTTGTTAATAACCACCAAATGATGCCCAAAAAAAAAAAAATAACCACCAAATGAAAGAAGAAACAAAAAGAACGGAACACATTTACATCCGGGGTATGACATCTTTCAAAATCATTTAACCCAACCAAAAAAACTCAATTGTCAAACAGCATATGCCTCTAAACAATTATTTTGATATTCCATTGGCAAAATTATTCTTACTTGTAGAAGTAAAGAAAAATCAACATTTTTTTTAATATTACAAATATTATGGTACAAAATAAATAATTTTTTATCAAGAAATCTACTCTTAATTGTTAAAAATTTGATAAAATTAGAGCAATCATTGAAGATTATAACTTAGTAGCTCATCTGATTCCATTACATTGGCTTAAAATAGGGATATAGCTTGAACTCCATGCTTGCACATCTAAAATAGTTCTCTCCAAGTTAGATTTACCCTACCTGACTAGTTTTTTTTTAAAACTAGTATTTGTATGTTATCATTATTCATACACTTTTGTTTACTATTTTAGCTGTTATACTGGATATATTTGCATTCTTAGTATCATTAGTATTTCTGTTTCATTAAAATTGTCCACTTACTAAAAATAATGTTCCAAATATATTGTCTACTTAGGAGTTCAAGACACTTTTTTCCCTACTTTTTCTATTATTACCCTTATTAAAATATTAAAATTTATATTTTCAATACACATTTAAGATATCAAGATATGCATTTATTATGTTTCTTAATATATGTAAAAAGCTAAGTGGACAAATTTAGTAGAACGGAGGGGATATTTACTTTAGGTTTATTCAAACTTTTGTAAAATTTAAGGAATTCATCACTGCAATAATAGTTTTGCTAGCAACTATGAAAGACTTAAGTTTATTACTTTGAAATATAAATTCATTTATAACCTTTCAAATATACCAAACTACCATGATAGTTTTCTTTACTATAAAGTTATTTTTCTATCATTCTTTTTAGTATAACCTATTAAATTTAAGAACCAATTATCAAATTTCAAAGTTTCTAAATTTTTTAGGTAAACCCCATAAAAATAGCATACCAGACAACTCTTGTTCAATGCAATCAAACAAAAAGTGTCCAGTGTCCTCTTTCCAACATTATAGTTTTTACATATATTATTTATAAAAATAAAACTTACTTCCTATTTTCACTCTCTACAATTTAGAAAATAATGATATATTAGAGTGTAATAAGGTTTGAAAACTGAATAATTATAGAGAGTAGTTTGTGACTATTATGGTGAAAATTGTAATAGTACTCATAGATGTTCATATTATACACAAGACTTGCAGCAATAAAATAATTAAGATTTATTCTACCCTATACTGACTACAAGATCACGTTGCAAAAAATCCTCAATGAATTGGAAAAACGAAAATCAAATCAATTTTCTTGGCGTCCAAAAAAAAAAAATCTTTTATAGCTTTATGGATTTGTTGGATGGATGGATATGGTCAAATTGGAGATTGTGGATCCCAGTTAAATTTTTGGCTAGCTAGATGGGCCAAATTCGGTGAACTTAAAATTTGGCCCATTCATATGAGTTGTTGGTCGTAACCCATTGGCTACATTTGGCCCAATATACCGTTGTTTTATGTTCCAAAATTTGTTGCTACTTATTAAATTTATATCACTTTTGGGAAAAAAAAAATATTTAATTTATATCACTCTATATGTAAAAAAGTTAAGTATCATTTCTATCTCATAGAGGTTTATTTTTTTCCAAAAGAATTAAACATAAACAAAAATAATAATGTTTACAAAGGATAATTTACTCAGCCTATTCCTCTAAGAATAAGGAAGTCTAATAAGAGCTGCGACAATCAGAGTGAAAGTTTTACAACCCAATCACTTGAAAAAAAAGCGTAGAAGTTGTTGTTTTGTGACCCAACCCGCCATTCCATTTATATTTCTACTAATATGAAAGATTCTAACTAGCCTATTACATCACAAGACTTAATATCCAACAAAAACTTGATGCTTAGCATTTGAGAGCGCATTGGAAGAGTTCAACATGTCCACCACCACCTTGTTGACACATAAAATACGTATGCCTTTAAACTGAAGGTTTATAGCTGGACGAAGACAATTACACACCTCTACGAGCTCAGCTTCTTCAGCATTGTTAGACAAAAAAGACCAAACACGTCCATAAATTAATTTATCATTTGTGTCTCTAAGACCAAAAGTTGAGGAAGAGTTGTTATCTGGGATCTATGAAGCATCGGTGTGTACTATAAGAGAATTAACTTTCAGTTTATATGCCCAACCTCTTTTAGTATGACTTTCATTATCTCACTATTGTTATTCTGAGTATGGACATTATCGGATACATTCCTATCCCCTGTATTCATACTCATTTTGTTTTTATTTTGCCCAACGTCACAATTGTTTTTATTAACCTTAGCCTAAGAATTTTGTTTGTTATATTCATTAAAATCATCATAGGCTTTAAGGTACAAATATAAAGCACGATGATATTTAGGGACATTTCCTTCAAAGATAAATTTATTTATTTATTTCCATATATTCTAGAGTATACATGATGTCACCTCCTTAGCCTTGTACCAGATATGTCTTTACACTTTCTAAGCCTTTATGTTCAGGGAATCAAAAGTCAAATCTATAAGTGTAAGGTGACTTAGATAGTAGTTGCACAGGGGAGATGAAACACAAGGCTCTAGTCCAGGGACAAGCAAAAAAAAAAAAAAAACTCTATAGTTTCAATATCAACTCCACATATTTTACATATATATTTTATTTCCTTTTATACTTGTTCTATTCAGTAGGCGAATTCCCTTTACAAAGTTTCCATATATAATTTCTTATTTCGGGAGGCACACCTAGGTTACATACCTCCTTTCAAATAGACTTTCGAGTGGAAAAGGAGCAACTATGTTCATTTTCCCTTCTCTTTTTTCCTTTTTCTGCCTTTATGTTTTTCAAGTACCAATATATTCCTTTTGATGTTACCTCACTATCTTTAGATAGAGTCTAGTAAGCACTATCATAGTGCTTTTATTAGGGGCCATGATATAAGTAATTTTTTCAACAATGTTTTTAGGAAACCAGTCATTAAGTATACTAGTGACCCATATATTAGAGTTTTTTTAGCACAACTCAAAAACTGTGTTAATTGGACATATACCAGAATTGTTTAGAGACTTAAGTCCTATAATTCAGTGCTTTCTCTATATGTTAATGTCTTTTCCATTTCCCACTGTCTATAAGAGGTCATTTTTAAAGATAATTATACCCTCTAATAGGCTTCTCCATCCCCAAGATGGGTGGTAGCCTAGTTCAGCATTAAAAAAAGTGACTTTTATGATATATTCCTTTTAGTGTTCTAGCTAATAATGTGCTTGGATTTTTCATTATTTTACATGTATTTCTAGTTAGTAGAGATTTATTCTTCAATTTCATCTCCTTAAATCCCATTCACCTTCAGATTTACTCATAGTTATTTGTTTCGACTTGATCTAGTGAGTTTTTTTTTATTCCACCAAAATTGTGAGATAAGAGAGTCAAGCTTATCACATACACTATTAGGTATTAATAACACAACCATAATATATGTAGGTATTGCATTTGGTAACAACCTTAATTAGTGTTTCTTTACCAGCTTCTGAAAGAATAATATTATTCCACTTTTCTAGTTTTTCCTTAACTCTATCTAGCATCCAATCTAGTGCTTTCACTTTAGATCTCTTCAATCAGTTGGGAGACCTAAATATTTACCTAGATTTTTTATTTGGTTCATTCTAAGTATATCAAGTATTTTTGTCTTTTTTTCCTCAAGATTATTTTTACACAACATGACCCCACTCTTATTGAGATTTATGCATTGCCCTGAGACATTACCATAATAATTTAAAATTTCATTAAAGTATTCTATATCTTCATATTCAACCCTCGTAAAAAAGAGGTTGTCATCAGCAAAGAAGATGTGCCTAAGTGTGGGGAAGTTCCTAGTTATTTGAAGTCATAATCAATTTTTTTCCACTTTAATATTCATAAGGGTAGACAAAGCTTGAGAGATAATACAAATTAAGAAGGGTGAGAGGGGGTCACCCTGCCTCCACCGTTTAAATGGATCATTTAGGGGTAATTGGTCTCTATTAAGTAATACTGCATAGGTTACAGGGGGTGACACCTCCTATTATCCATTCCGGTCCGGTATTTTTATTAAATCCCAATTTTCCATAGTATCTTTTAAGAAATCCCATACTATATTTTGATATGATTTAGTTACATCAGCTTTTATTGCTATGTAGTGTTTATTAGATTCTCTTTTTCTCATAGGGAAAGGGCTCACCTCATGAGCCAATAAAATACTTTCAAATATATCTCTACCCAAGACAAAGGTACTTTGATTTTCATTAATAATATAAGGCATAAAATTTTGTAGTCTTTTAACCAAAAGTCTAGCAAGAATTCTATCAGCTACATTAGAACAACTAATAGGCATATAATAGGCCACTTTTGCTGGGTTTTCAACCTTAGGAATCGAAGTTATAAGTGTTTTGTTAATAGAGTATAAACTACTCTTGTTCCAAAGAAAATAACTTATTGCTCTACGGACATCATATTTTATAAGTTCCCAATGTTTTTAAAGAAATATACTGGGAGTCCATCTGGCCAATTGTCTTAGTATTACTCATCTTCCATAAGGCAGATTAACCTCCTCCACTAACTGGTATAGATAGTTCATAGCTCATATCATTAGTATTACTTCTTTCTATAGAGGTGATGACAGTAGAGTAGTCTCTAGGATCTCTAGAATAAATTATATTATCACCCTCTATATCTTTCTTACTTTCAAGCCAGTTGTTATTATTTGTAAGAATGTGTGTTAATTTATTTCCTTTTCTCGTATGTTTCACTAAAGAGTGGAAATAAGTTGTATTTCTATCACCCAAAGACAACCATCTAATTCTAGATTTTTGTTTCCAATAGATTACTTCTTGATTCCATCTATTTTCTATTCTTTTTATGATGGTATTGTACTCATCCCAATCTATGGGTATTGTAGCATTAAACATGTTTTGAAGAGATATTCTATGTTTTATAAGCATTTCCTTTTTTTCCTTAGCACTCCTTGCCCATACAGTAATTTGTTTATAATATCAATACAAACATCATTATCAAACCAATTTTTATCAAATATAAATCTTTTTAAAAGAGGGACTTGTTTAATATCATTTATTATAATGAGCATAGAATAATCAGATCCTATTGGGGTAGAATTGCTACCCAAGAGTTTGGAAACAAACTTTCCCACACCATATTGATACAACATTTGTTTATAAACTTGTTTATTAATTCATTTCCTTGCCTTTTGTGTGTCTAGGTGTAATTACACCCTTTAGAGTTTAAGTCAGATAACTAAAGTTTTTCAAGCCATTAGTTCAGTGTCCCCTATTTCTTCATAGAAGTATATGTACATATTATAATCCATAATTATATTCCAAGGCAAATTAGGGCAATTAATTTTTACATTCAGTAAATTTTTTTCATCGCATTATCTTTTGAATTATCATAAGGAGGGATATATACAAATGTAGTGCAGTAAGATTTATTCTATCCTCATGGCTAACAATGCAATTAACATTATATTTAATATCAGCAAATATATTTCTCGTATTTTCATACGTATTTTTTGTTTCAGTAAGGAAAATTACCTTTGGGGGATACTGAACAACAATATCTTTGAGTATTAGTACTGTCAAGGCGGTGCTGATGCCTTAGAAGTTCAACTTAGGTGTGTCATTGAGTCTGAGGAGGTTGATGGCTCGATCCCGCAGAGCGCATCAACATCGTTTTTGTTGTCTACCTCACCCTTCATCGGCTCAATCAAACTTTTCTTACCCATAGTCGTAGTCCATCTTGGTTTCCATATGGTATCGATCTTAGCCTTCTTTTTTTGGATCCACTGTTGATCTTGCCTTTTCGACTAATTAATTTCTCTTAGCCTCTTATTACCCACACTCTTATCATCGTCAATAACCATCACCATAACCGACTCCATCGTCGGGGCAACACGTTTGACTTAAAACGCTTCATTCTCCTTTATGTCGGTCTGGTTAGGTTTAACATCCTTAGTTGAATTTGGGTGGAAGGTTAGAGTGGTGTTAGGGCTAACACTTAGGTTTTTTATATTAAAGTCTACTTTCCCTTTTTTTGATAAAGCCTTCTCGGTTTTTTTTAATTGAACCGAAAGAGAGACATAAAGTCTCCTTAGTTATAGTATACATATTTTGGTCCCACTTGTGACTAGGAGAGTCATTTTCCAACTCATCACTGTTTTTAACTTTTAGAAATTCTCCAAATATATTTTTATTTGGATCTTTTTCAGTTTGAAAATCCATTACAGCACCCACCCTTTTTTGTTTCTTCTCATTTTGTCTTCATTCTTGTTCCCGTACTTCTCCATAATAATGAGCCTAGTCCTTTTTTCTCTCTCTGATTCAAACGTGTTGACTTGTTTTTTCAATAGAGAGTTAGGTCCTGTTTGGTTCGTGAAAATAATAGGTATTTTCTATATTCATTCTCTATATTCTTCAAAATACTAATAAAAATGTGTTTGGCGAGAGAAATGAAAAAAATCTGGAAAATTAAATAAAAACGCTGCCATATTGGAGAACGTGAAATCGACGTTTTCCATATTGTATAAAAATATTGGGAAAATCCATTGGGGCTAGCTCAATGGCCATGACCTTATCTCTCATCTAGGAGGTACATGGTTCGTATCCCCTCAGAGAGGTTATAGCAAGAGGTGCAAGGTTCGATTCCCCTCCTTGAACATGGGTAACCTAGTTCTGATTAACCTGGGAATATGTATGGGGAGGCGTGTATGTTTCCCATGAGATTAGACGTGGTGCACGAAAGGTGGCCCGGACACCCATGATATAAAAAAATATTGGGAAAAAATGAAAATCATTTCCTGAAAATATATTTTGAAAACAAAAATAAAAAATATTTTCACAAACCAAACAATGCCTTATCATCCGATTTCCCCATCTTCTCCATATTTGTGAAGACAAATGAGACCGGCATGTTTTATATTTTCTCAAGTTCACATTCTGAACCGCGCATCCATGTACCCAGACGTTTTTTCAGCTTCTTTTTGTTGCTACACTCCTCCTCCGTGTGATCGATGGTCCACGGACATAGCAAAATTCACCTAGGCATTCATACTTTATCATACATATAAGGCTTCTAAACTCACTTATGTTGAAGGAATATATGACACTCAATGGTTGATTAATTCTCCGCTCAATTTGATATCTAATATAATTAATCTCCTTGAAGGTCGCCACCGACAGTAATTGTATTTCCAAAACCTTACCATATCTACTCGCGATATGCCTAGCGTTATCCTCCAAGATAAAATTCCCAGGTTGTCTGTAGATTTTCACCCAGAATAGAATTTTCATTTGCTCCTTCATGTGTTGTTCTTCATTTGGTTTCTATTCTTGCACCATAATATGTTTTCAGGTGAGGTTCCAATGCCATTTTTTCAGTATCAGCTGGTAGTATTCATTGTTGAAGCAAGAAATTAGACATGAGTTAAAACCAAATTTCTCCGTGGTAATGTTCTCCTTCAGTCCCCATGATTTGTTGACAGTATTTGCAGGAGATTGAAGCTAATTGGTTTGTTACTTATGATTTTGGCCAAAATTTTGGCTCTTCAAAGACAACATGATTGCATAAACCGAGTTTTGAACCGGTTTGAGGACTACTTTATCAATTATGATATCTCTTTATTTAAGTAACTTGTTTTCCATCGTGACGGAGAAGGTGGTGGTGAAGGAAGGGTTATTTACTTGTTTAAGAAAACAGAGGAAATTAAGGGGAGAGGAGAAGAGAAGAGAAGAGGGGATGAGAAGCTAAAATGTAGCAAAACTTACCTATTTAGAACGTTGAGTGGTTTAGAGGGTTAAAATACACTTTTGGTGTGTGTATTTAGTGGTGGGTGTTTGTTTTGTGGTGGCGATTGAGGGTTTATGGAGTATTCTAGAGAGAAAACCATTTATGATTGGATGACAAGAGAGTTCAAACCCCAACCACATTAAATTATCAACTAACAGATATCAATATCTTAATCAATTGTTACCCAAAACCAACCAATAATAATGAATATACCTTAAATATTAAAGATGTACTTCATATTTATTCAACATTTCTCAATTTTTTTTCTCACTCTTTCTCATATCTATCTCAAGAATCAAAATTGTTCATTATTTTAAATCTTCAAGAAAAAAGATTGTCACGATTCATAAGATGAATATCAATTGTTAGATGTTTTTGAAATCTTGTTTATATTTTAATTTACGTATATTTTAGGTAATACCTATGGAACATGGATTTGGTGATAATCATCTCACCCTATTTTAAACCGGGAAAACTTTAGGATACCAACAGAGTATGGGCGAATTGATTTTGAAAGCCCTAATTATTTTTATTTGAAATCTAACTAAAAGTTGAAAGCTAAATACATAGTATCAATATGAGCCACGATTATAATTTTCCCTACGTGATATGAAACTTTCGTGTCAACTTGTTGCTATGTTTTACACTTAATAGGTTGATGCGAAAGCAAAAAAAATCCTACTCCTTATTGTGAGAAAAAATAGGTTTGGTCAAAATATATAAGAGCGATTCAATAGTAGCCTAAGAGCTATTAGAAAGCTCTCAGGAGGTAGGGAACGAGGTTGTTTGCGAGGTTCCCAAAGGGAAGGCTTGCTAGGAAATCCTACTCTGCTTCCATGTGTTAAGCAAAGTAAGTTGACTTTGTAATGTAGTTGACTGAAGGTCTATTAATGAGAGTGGGAAAAATGGTGTTACATGTTTTTTATATATGAATTTAAAAAAAATTATTTTATTTTTGTGATTGTTAACAAGAAGAGGGATTCATAATTAATTTTTGTTAACTAATATATGCGATTTTGGAATCAATGTAATTAAAATTATTTATAAGTGATTTAAAAGAGAAATTTAAAATCAGAGATTATAAAATGATTTTTTTAATTTTAAGAATCCAACAAGATTCATTACTTAATGAAATTTTATAAAATTAATATATTTTTGAAATCATAGGATTTTAAAATATTTTTTAAAATATTGACAAAATAACATAAGAGTTAAAGTAAATATTGGTTTTTTATTTTTGGTACATGGGTGGTCCAGGGGACAGGTAAATTAGAACTAAGTTACTCATATTCAGAAAAAAGATGCGAACCTTGTACCTCTCACTTTATACATTTTAAGTGCTGAAAAATAGCAAGGTGCTGTCCAGTTGAGCTAACTCAATTGGTTTTAATTGAATACGGTTGAATACATGTAGATTTTAAAAATTTAGATTCCATATTAAATATACTCTCTTCATTATTACGTTAGTAAGAAAATTAAAAATCTTTGGGTTATAATGATACATGTTGTCAAAATTTATTATACGGATATTTGATTTGTTCTCTATTGGTGAGACTAGTTTATAAGTAGTCCAATTAACATGTTAACGAATATTGTACATATAATTTTAGAGAATTTACCTTCCTACTTGACAATAATTTTAAATTTAATTTTTGTTATTAAAATATGTAGGCTCAAATAATATATTTAAGAAAAATTATTCCATCCAATATTGAATAATTATATATCAATTATATAAATACGCATATCTTATGTTTTAAACTTGCAAAAGTAACTAACTTATTAATCTAAAGACAGGTTGACAAAAAAAATTTAATCTAAATACATGTGTTATGTTATGATATTCAATGGTTGTGATATGAATATTGGACCCTCCAATATTGGATGGAAGTCATACCCTATATTTAAATAATTTTCAATCTCAAATGCAGATAAAATACCTTATTTATTAATATTGGAATCTTAGATGGATTCTATGAATAATACATGAATCGGATCATGCATATTATTCCTACCCAAAGCTTTTTCTTATAAAAACTCATTTTCTCTGTTGTTTTTTAACTCTTAAACTTAAGTACTCTTTTATAAAAAACCTTCAATCAAGAATTAGGAGATTTCAGAGGATTTTCTAGATTTTCAGGAGTTTCAGGTGGATTTTTGGGATTTTTGGGAGCTTCTGGTGGATTTTTAGGAGTCTCAAGCACTCTTTTAAAATCATCCCTTAATCTAGAACTATGGAATTCGGAAGTCTGAGGTGAATATTCAGGATCTTCAGGTGGATTTTCGGAAGTGTCGGGAGATTCGGGTGGATCTTCTATTGCTGGATCTTCACGTTTTCGTCGCTTTGAAGTACCTTTATTGCTACAAACACACTTCAACCTTACACAATGTCCATTTTTGAAGCCTTCAAATTTGCATTTCACCTTGCATTTGATGATTCTGAACCAAGAACACTTTCTATGAGACTTAAGAGTCCTTAAGCTATGCTTTGTAGCTTCACTATGTATCATCACTTGAGATAAAACAAAAAGTAGTAACAAGACAACTGCAAGAAACCTTTTTTCCATCACAATTAGTTTGTTAACTTCACTTTTTAATTTGTTTTAAGAGGATTTCTTGAAAACTAGAGCTACCCCTTATATATTAGTGTCATGAGACCACAATTCAATCCTACTCTAACATTGGTACAATTTCTTTTATGACAATTAGCTATCATATTATTCTTTTCATATTAAGAGGACTTACGCCATTAAATTTTTTGAGATAATTCTCAATTAATTACAATTCCTCACTTTTCCTTCCCAAAAAAAGGAAGGAGGAAATTACTTTCTACTTACTCACAAATTTTTAATTTAATTCTCAATTAAACACATTGTCATATTTACTTTCTGAATTTTCAATTTTTTTTTTCGATTTTTTTTTTCAGATTTTTTTTTTCGATTTTTTTTAATTTTTTTTTCAGATTTTTTTTTTCGAATTTTTTTTAAAAAAAATTCGAATTCTTTTTAAAAAAAATTCGAATTCTTTTTTCAGTTTTTTTTCGATTCTTTTTAAAAAAAAATTCGAAATTTTTTTCCCGATTTTTTTTTCAAAATTTATCTTTTCAACTTAATTCCGAAATTACTTTATTTTTTTATTGTTTTTTATTTTATTTTATTTTTAAATTTTTTTCGATAATTTTATTCCCGGATTTTTTTTTCGAAATTTATTTATTTATAATTTTTTTCCTGTTCTTTTTTAAAAAAAAATTGAATTTTCGGGTTATGTGATGATGTAACACACAAATATAGATTTATGTGTTGCTGTAACACACAAATATTGATTTATGTGTTCATGTAACACACAAAGCCATAAAATCGATCTAAAGGATTCTCTTCTTTAACAAAATTATTTTTTTATATTTATTATTCGCATATACCCTATTTTTTTTTTCGTCTTTAACTATCTTGATATATTATCTATTTTGTCCAACACTTTTTTGTTATTTTTGTGTTTTATGTTTTAGGGTTTTGTGTTATTCCAATTCTTTGTATTCCTGGAACACACAAATATCTGACTTGTGTATTCTTAGAACACACAAATATAAGATTTGTGTATTCATGGAACACACAGATCTCAAATTTGTGCATTCATGGAACACATAAAAATTAAATTTATGTATTCCTAGAATACACAAAACTTGATTTTGTTTGTTCCAATTCTGTGTATTCCTGGAACACACGAGTCTCTGATTTGTGCGTTCCTGGAACATACAAGTCTCAGGTTTGTGCATTACTGGAACATACAAATTTCTGATTTGTGTATTCATGGAACACACAAATCTCAGATTTGTGTATTCATGGATCACATATAAATCAAATTTGTGTATTCATGTAATACACAAAACTTGATTTTGTTTATTCCAATTTTATGTATTTCAGAACACACAAATCGCAAAATTGTGTATTACTGGAACATACAAATCTAAGATTTGTGTATTCATGGAACACATAAAATTCAAATTTGTATATTCTTGGAATACAAAAAAACTTGATTTTGGTTATTCCAATTTTGTGTGTTTCTGCAACACACAAATCTCAGAATTGTGTGTTCATGGCACACATTCAAAAAAATTCTGGAGAAAAAATACAAATTTTTGAAAAAAAAATTCCGGGAAAAAAATTCGAAAAAACAAATTTCGGAAAATATACGAAAAAAAAAGTTCGAAAAAAAATTTAAAAAAAGATAAAAATAAAAATAAATTAATAAATATTATTATAATTAAGGTAATTAATAATTGCCTGTGGGTATTTTTGTAATTTTCTTTTTTTTGTGTTTAAGTAGGAATTAATTGAAGTTGTAATTAATTGGGAATTTTTACACTCTCTATGTAATTAATTAGGCATTGCCCCAAATATTTTTTATCATATTATTTTATGAACACTATTAGATTAATTGAAAGATAAAAAATGTTATCCAGTATATTAATCAAAGGAAAGATAGACAAACAAAAATAGAAAGAGAAAGTAAAAAAGAAAACCACTCCAATACAATCTCAAACGAACACGGAGATTCTCTCCGAAATGCTCATTCAATTCTTAGTTGTGTCTATGGTGCGTCTTTTAGGATTGAGATAAAAAAGTTTGAGTAGTAGGATTTTTCTCTTTTTTAATCTATGTGACAAATAAAAGGGGGATTTCCTTTTAAAGCCCACAGCCATGTGGGTTTCTTATTTAAATCCCAACTCCTAATTACTAGTTAGGAGCCCAACTAAAGAAGGAAAACCCCCAAAATACCTTCATCTTCAGTGATAACTACAGAGAACCCCGCAAATCCAAAACACAAAACACATATAGGGTTCGATCTCACCATCCCCAACCTCTCACGCTCTCTCCTCTTCTCTCTGACCTCCTCACTGCCGGCAACCCTCCATCTGCTCCCCTCTCTCTTTCTTATAACAGCACCAAATCGGACCCCTCTCTTCCCACTCCGCTGCTCTCTCTCTCTGTAAACACTGAATCACTCACCACCACCTAACCACTCACCACCAACATCAACACCACCGACCCACTCACTTCACCACCATCGCCGCGACTTGTAGGAGAAAACTGGCGTCCATCTTCGCCGCCGCGCTGGAGCACTGGAAGAACCGCCACCACCACCTAAAAAACGCAGACAACCACCATCGCTCATCACCACTCACCCCTACCATCCCCAATCTGAACCCACCACCAACGAGAAAACGCAGAAAGCCACCAGCAAATCTTCAGATCCACCTTCATCTTCATCACCACTCACCCCCCATTATCCCCGATCTGACTAAACCCACCACCACCACCACCGACAAAACGAAGACACCCCATGGGAAGGCTTGATCTCGTTTCCAGTTCGTGATCCATCAGATCTGACGTTCAAATTTTTTTACTTTCGTTGCTGATGGGGCTAGCCCCAATATGTTTTTGTGTATGATGGGCCCGCCCCATATAGTTGTTGTTGATATTGGGTCCAGCACTATGGGTTTTAACATTTGTTAGCCATGATATATATTTGATTGGACAATGTTGTTTTATTATGTTGTTTGTGTTGTGAATAATTTTTTGTTCTTACTTGTACAACCCTTTAATGTATTACTTTGCAATTTTTAGGGCCATGGGTATAGCCCTAGATGAGGCAAAAAAAAAAAATTGTCCGTTAATTCTTTTTTAGTTCCTTGAGGGGCCAGCTCGTATTGATATTGTTCTTGATGGGCCAACCCATGTAACCATGAAAGCCTTAATAAAAAAATACAACAAATTAATTAAAAACTTAAAAATCAGTCTGGGTCCGTACCTAACAAAATCAGGGATAAAAATGTAAAAAATCAAACCAGCAAATTAGAATGGAAACTTTGATAGAAATTTTTTTTAACTAGGATTTTAATTGAAAAATTGACAAAGTTTGAGACTTCGTTTAAATTTTCCTCCAAATAAAATAGGCAAATATTATAAAAACTAGGGAGTTCTTACTAATTAGATAATCTTTAAGTTCTTACGGAAAATCTATGTTTAATACTGGAGTAGTTAATATGGTAAGTTCTTGAGTTTTATACAGTAACGCGCGTTATTAAACGTTACTTTAGGGACAAGTTTATGTTCTCCTCTTTCTCTTCCACCATTATAAAACTCCACAGAAACTTTTTAAAGTTGTTTCAAGATCTTCGTTCCCAATTGAAACGAGAGACAAATTAGCGCACGTTCTCATGGTGTACAGTCCACGTAAGCGTTTACCTAAGAGTAAACGGGTCAGTAACGGATTTTTCATATTACCCGACGATGAACCTGAAGAAGTAGTAAGCGTTGCACGAGTATTAAATTATACATCTACATATGCTGTTTCTCATATCTTACGTACCGATAATTACTCTGTAATAACTCCATACCTAAAAGTTCGAAGGAAACGTTGTAACTTCCATCAGAAGAAGGTGTTGAACGCTAGTGATACAGTCGAGAAATTGGTAATGGAGGAACTTCGGAAACTGAGGAGCACTCCCATAGATTTGAAGGCAGAGAAGGAGAAAAAAATTAGAATTTTAATGTCCATGCGCTGATTGGATTAAGGATTAAGAACACTAGGTTACTCAATCAAGGTTGAGTAGTTGATTTTTGGACGAGAAGTATAGGTATAAGATGATGATCATCATCTAGCTTGGGCCGAAGGTTCAACTTTTTGGCTATTGTCTTGCTTGAGCCTTGATACTAAAGATAAGGTGGGTTTACCGAGAAAAAAAAAATAGCCGGAAAATTATAGTTTTCCTTCTTTTGGTTTAAGGATTTTTATGGTTTTATTCGAGTAAATTTCCTTCTCTCTAGGTTGGTTTTGTTAAAAATGTGTTGGATATTGTGAACTTGGTAACACTTTCATATTTAGTTGTAGAATTGTGTTAAAATCTTTAATCAAAGAAGGTGAATTAGACAAGGTTATTGAACTATTGGACTCGATTGGGTTATTTAGTCAAATTTTGCAACTTCAAATGAGTTTGCTAATTCGATTGGGTCGCAAACTTCGAGGACTGATACGGACTGGAAATAATTCTGCATGGACTAGTTGTGCAAATACCTGTGTTGTTGCTTCAACCTTGAATAATAACGGAGCTATAACATTTTATGAAAATATTATCGCTCATAAGTTCGACATAGAATGTGTGGAAAATTGTATAAATACTATTTCTCTTGATCCGACCATAATTGTATTAGTAGAGTTTTATGAGAGGTTGATTTTAGTTGAGCGTGTAGGAGCTAAGGACCTTGAGGTCAAGTTGGATTCACGTAGAGCTACCATAGTATAGTTTTGGATCATGGACCAGGTGTGTCTTGGTTATCTAGTATATATTCAGGCTATACTATCGTAGAAACACTTTTTTCTAGATCGATTGATATGCCAAGAGGATAATGGGTGTACTGATTGGTTGGCATATAATGAGTGTCAGTTGAAATTCCTCAATTAGTGTATAGAGACATGGTAGATAATCTTTGGAAACTTATTACTACGTGAGATTTAAACAAATGTAAAATGTTAAAATTGGAATATAACCCATGTTCGCGTATATATTAATCTTCCAAGCGTTAAAGATAAAAAAAAAAAAAAATTAGAATTGGTGTTCGTTGAATTGATAACTCGCTGTAGACTGAAACTTAGTGTATCTAAATAATTTTTACTTAAAAGGGGTTTTATGTATTAAAAACATATAAATAAAGTTTATAAATTATAGTTTTTTTATTCTTATGAACATTCTTATTTTGGACTATAATTCTCTTCGTTTTCGTTTTCATAAGATGCAGCAAAATTTTAACAAAATCAAAAAACTAAGTTAATTTTAACTAAATTTATCATAAATATATGTTATTTCTACCTAGGCAAACTTTATTTATTGGGTTACTTTATGATTTTTCAGGTCTATGTATTTTACCTATATATTACCCAAGCTATTAGGTTAGGTTTACCTAAACCGTAAACCCATTTAATATATAAAAAATTACAAAACATGCATATTAGAGAAATCATTTTATTTGACTTCTTAGAATATTCCAAACATGCATAACTTATTCTGAAGTATTCGATTCATGACATCTTGGTTTGTAATGTCAAAATTATAACTTTGATCTTTAGAAGTAGGGTAAGACTTCTATCCAATATTAGATGGTCTAATATTCACATCACATCTATTGATTATTATAACAAAATACATGTTATTAGATTAATTAGTTAGGTTAATCCAATATTAGATGGAAGAAATTTCTTTAGAGGTATAATAATACCGGTTTTCTTTTTCAAGATTTTGTCATTTTTTTGAACTTTTACATGTGTTAGAAAAAATTTGACTAATGTTGACTCATAGGGGTAAAACGAAGGTAAGCTAAAGGTAACCTGAGAGTAAAAAAAAATTATCCTACTCTTAAGTTATCTAAGTAATTCTTTAACCCAAAATATATTATTCTGGTTTTATTTTAACCCAAAATAAAGTAAAACTGACATGTGTCTCCCCTACTTCTAGATAACTTGTGAGAGGGAAAAAAAATGTCCACCATAGAAACTTCTTTTTTAGTCTTTGACGTAGAGAGGAAGACAACCTTAAACGAAGCTACTAAAAGTCACCTATCCACGTATCACTCTCTCCATATCCCACGTGTTTATTGTTTTGTCACCACACTCCACTTACTTGACACGTTGATTGAAATTGCTTTTGTGGGTTCATGGCCAGATAGCGGTTTTCTATTTTAGCCTTAAAACAAAATATAATTTTAAGAAAAATATATGATCATAAAAATTAAAACTAGCCTAAATGCGTCTATTAACATTGTCCAAAAAAATGCGTCTATTAACTTAATCAACTATAATAATTAGTCAACAATCTTTGATCTAAAATCATCTTTAACCGATGTACAGTAAAGAACAAAAAGTCGCCAACTATTTTTAAAATTTAAGTAATCTTCATCATTACATCATCATCACATTAGTACATTAAAAAAACTTATATATTGGACCAAAAAACAGCTACAAAGAATCATGAAAGAGTTATGTTAATTAAACCATAAATTTGAAGTCTTTTTACAGAATATTAGTTCAAAAGGGCACAAGTCTGCAAAAGTTAAAAAAAGATAAATATCCTAGACAAATCAGCAATGAAAAATATTTGATCATAACATACTACAAATGAAAATTAAGTTGAATAACTAATACGCATCACGTTTTTGTATGGGTAGAAACAACATAATCCGTGAAAAGAAGTCATACAACTAGATAGTTTGTTGTATGTGAAAAATCAGTCCTTGATATATTAAAATTAAAATTAATATTAGTTTTTTGGATACATATTAATGTGATGAAATGTTTATTGAAATTTCAAATATTATTCTTCAATTTTTGTTCTTTACAAAATCAGTTAGATAGAAATGGTTTTAGGCCATAGGTCATTGGCTAATTTTATTTTATTTTTAAGTAAAGACGCAAGGCCTAGGATTGCCTTTAGGTTAGGATTATAATTATTTTTGCTTATATGTTTTTCATGAAATTATTTTTTGTTTTGAATTAAAAATAAAAAGTTCAGATATCGGAACCGTACGACTATGAGAAACTTTGAAATAAAGAGTTATAAGGAATTAATATTTTATAGAGACTAGCATTCAATCCTTAATTTTATTGTAATGTTTTTTTTTTCAAATATAGCAATATAAATTTAAAATACTAATCTTTAAGGGGTGTATTCAATTGAGAGTGTATAAAATTTCTTTGAATTTTAAAAATTGAGAATGTATTTAGTTACGAGTTAAAGTGTTTTTTTAGAATATTGGTATATTCAATTAAGATTTTAATAATTCTTCTAAAATAGTGGTGTATTCATCTTAATTTTTTTTTTTAGTATATGAGAGAGCCACTTTGGGCTCGGAGTCATCTTAATTTTAAATCATCTTTAAAATCTTATCCTATTAAAAAATTTATGGATTTTTATAGAATTCATTAACTATTAAATTTTAGGAATTTAAAGAACAATTATATTATTTTGAAATTTATCCTTTTATCTAGAGATCTTGATGGATTTCTTTTTTAGATTATATTCTAACAAATTGAAAGAGACAATTAAAAATAACTCATGCTATATTATTCATGTGCGAGTTCAATTAAAAAAAAACTTCATAAAAAAATTAGCCGTAATACTATTGTTTCAGTTGAAAAACGCATTCAAAATAGTAATATTTATTCATGTAAGACCTCAATTGAAAAAATTTACATGAAAAGTTATGCGTAAAACGAATGATTCAGTTAAAAAACTCATGATATATTGTTCAATAAAAAAAATTAAAGCCCAATAACCCTTCATGCTATTTTTTGTTCCCCTGATCATAGTCGTCATTTACGCCACCCCACCCCCCACCCCCCGGCAAGGCACCATACATTTGATTCTTTCATTTTTTTTTTGCCCTTTTACCACTACTGATGTCATTACTCATCTTTCCCATATTTTTCAAACTTGAGTACGGCTACTTTCATCTTCAAATACATCTCCAATGTAGATTTATGCCTTCCTTCCAACTACACATACGAATTTTAAAGTAATCCTAGTACATAAAAGTCCCAATCCTGCAATTCAAATACGCTAAAAATAAAACATCATTGTCTTAATTACCCAAAATAACAATATTATAACGTGCACGTGCTAGTTTAACATCAAGCTTGCATGGATCATTCCAGAATCCAATTCCCTAAAAAGAAATATTTAAAGGCAGAAAATGTCATAAGATGGAATAGGTAATAGATTATGACTTGAATGGGTATGATGTAGAGTAACCAGCCTGATACTCATTACTCCTCACACAGGACAATAATATAATCCTTCTCTTCCTTGGATTGAATCCACACTTGCAACCTGAAATAGAAAACGTTGTATAGTGCCTTTAACAAAAAATAGGCATATTTGCAACAAAAGAATCTGTAGTAAATTATCACCTCAATTTCTTTGTAAAGTTGATGCCTCAAAGACCGATTCCTTGACATGTAATCAACAATGTAGCTCTCTGGACCTTATAAGGAGTAACTGGATATAAGATTACATTAAACAAGTAAAAACAAAATATGAGACTACATTAAACAAGATTTTTATTAAAATGGTTCTTAGTAGTTAATATAGTTAACTACATAATAATCATTTAGCTTATCAACTTCTCACCTACAAACAAATGGAAGAATTTTCTTTTTAATCCCTGGTGTGAAAGTATTATCAATTAAATTACACAAAACTTTTTGAACTCTCTGCCTTTTTTGTATCGATTTTTTTTGTAAAGTTGTTATTTGTTTCCTCATTGATAATCATCTAGACTCAAGACATTATTTACCACAAGAAGCTCAACTTTTCGAGTTTTGGGAATTTTCCCTTAACTCAAACACTCCTTTTTTTCAAAAAAAATTAACTTATTTTCCGTTGCCTAGTAGTTTGGAACTAACATTGTAGTTTTCCCGTAACTCAATTTATTTGAGTTTTGGGAATTTTTCCGAAACTCAGACTGTTTTTTTTAAAACTTCTTTTTCTGATCCGTAGTTGTTTGGAACTAACATTGTAGTTTCCCTATAACTGGTATTTTTGAGCCTTTTCTTCAAATAACTCAACTTTTTTTAGTTTTGGGAATTTTCCATAACTTAAACTGTATTTTTTTTTTATAAAATGGAATTCTTTGTGTGATGCATATCATTTCATTTTGTTTTGTATATAATTAATGACTTATTTTTATGATATCTTTGTACAATTTCTTGATGTATCCATTTAAATTTGTTGTCATCAATTGGAAAAGAACTCCAGATCTCCTGAGAAGGGTAAAAAAGACCATGCCTTTTAAGTAATAGTACATAGGGTTGCATGGGGTTTGTTGAGTATTAACCCTTTAAAAACTTCATGCAAAGATGAGTTACGGGTGGCTAGAAATTTCTATAAATTAATCAACAAAAATACTTTTTTTCAATAGTCTTTTATGCTTAAATAATTTATTATTTTTTAGGTTTATAAAGTTAAATTAAAGTGTGTATATATATATAATATGCGAGAAGGGCCAACGACCTGAAATGTCTACTATTTTCCTCCATATTTTCAGCCTTCAGATCTTTTTAGAGAGAGAAAGAGAGAGAGAGAGAGAGAGAGAGAGAGAGAGAGAGAGAGAGAGAGAGAGAGAGAGAGAGAGAGAGAGAGAGAGAGAGAGAGAGAGAGATTAGAATCTGACAAAATTTATGAAATTTCTGATATAAAATACGTCAAAGTCTATTGTGAATTTAAAAGAGTTTAAGAAAATTCATGTAGAATTAAAATAGTCAATGAAATCTTACAAGTCAATAGATTTTAAAATCTATAAAAAATCTTATATTCTCTTGATTGAATACACCCTCTCATGATATGATTTTTTTTGTTTTAGGTTAATGAATGTGTTAAAATGAAAGAAAAAACTATACACTATACAATATATCACCTATCTAAGTTCAATAACTCAAATTAGCACAAAATGAAAAAATATAAAAAAAAGTGCACCACTCGATCTTCTTGACAACTGTTTGTTTTTGTTGAAATCTCAGTTCTCATGGCAAGTTTATTTTTTACCCTCTAAATACAATAAATAGCAGCTCCAAAAGCAATCCTCCAAACTTTTCTCCTTTAATTCTCACGTGCCTTTAACTTCTTTAGCCACTTCAAAACACTCAACAAAGTACTCATATCCTTAACGATTCTTTACCACCTTTTAATCTCATCCCAAATAAACTTAGAAAAAACACATTCAAAGTAAAGATGCTTATTTGATTCAAAATTATCACCGCACAATTTACAAAGTGGATCATATTCCATGTATGTCATCCTATCCTGTTTCTTGAACCTCTCATATATCGTTGTCATCCATACAATAATGACATGTTTAGGAATAATACAAGAGTCCTATACAAGGTTTGCCTAAGATTTAACAAAATATCGGATGCAAAATACATCATATGGTTTCTTATATAAGGCATAAAATCCACCACTATAAGCATCGTTAATAATAGGAAGATTGTCGGTCGAGGAAAATAACCAAGTCAAAATATTGTCTCTACCCTCACTCCTAAGTGAAACCTTGATCTCATTCTACAATTCCCAAATATTCTTCAGAAGAGAAGAATTCAATTTCTTTGCTTTCCATACCCAAATATTAACATTCTTGAGATATTTTCCACGAATCCATTTGATCAAAAGCGAATCCTTTTTGTCAACTATCTTCCAAGAATTTACATAAGTAATGCTTTATTCCAAGCACCTTAATCCTTGAATCCAAGCCCACCTTCATCTTTTGGAACACATATTTTACTCCATTTAATTTTCGGTGCTTTTCCATCCCAATAAAAATCTCTAAAAATACTCGTAATACGATCCTTCACACAAACCAGAACCAGAAACCAAAAACATATTACTCCTTGAAGAAGCGATCTAGTTAATTTTAATCTTCCCGCAACTGAAATAGAAGTTGCATTCCAAACTCTTATATACCCCTTCAATTTTTTATAAGAGACTTATAATCCTCTGAAAGCAAAAGAAATGCACCAAGAGGCACACCCAAATAACAGAGTGGCATGGTCCCATTTTTAATTGTGTTGTTTCCAAGATATTCTCGAGCACTTCATTTTTAACACCTAGATTATAAAAATTTGATTTTATCACATTCAAATGAAGCCCCGAACACTCCCAAAGTCCTTCAAACTATCCATAAATATCTTAGTTGAGTCATGATCACCTATAGAAAGTAGTATTAAGTAATCAATAAAAGAAAGGTTAGTAATTTTCACTTTCCCATATTTAAGATGATACTTGAACCCTTGGTTTGTATTTTTCTTCAAGAGTCTCGAGAAATATTCAAGACATAGAATAAAGAGGTAAGGTGAGAGAGGGTCGCTTGTCTTAAGCCTTTTTCTCTTTTGAAGAAGCCATGAACTTCACAATTTATTCCCACTGAATATTAAGTTGTAGAAACACAAAACATAATCCAATCAATGTACCTCTTTGGAAAGTTGAGTCCTTTAAGCACCGTATGAAGAAAATTCCACGAAATAGAGTCATGGGTCTTGCACAAATCAATTTTAACTGCGCATCTGAAAGAGATACTATTATTATTGTAACCCCTCAATAACTCTTGCATAAGGTGATATTCTCGGCCATCGATCTTCCAAAAATGAACATATTTTGAGCTTTATCCACGAATTCATCCAAAACCAGCTTCAAACGGGAAATAATCTAACTAATAGCTTTATAAATAACATCACAACAATAAATCGGACTATAATATTTTATCTTGATTGATCACATTTCTATGGAATAAGAGCAACAATGGTGGCATTTAATTGTTTATGTAAGAACCCAGAGTTAAAAAATTCATATACCCGGAGTTAAGGTTCAAGGTTTAAGTTTTAAGGTGTAAGGTTTAAGGTTAAGGTTAAGGTTAAGGTTAAGGTTAATTTTAAGGTTAAGGTTAAGGTTAATGTTAAGGTTAAGGTTAAGGTTAAGGTTAAGGTTAAAGTTATGGTTAAGGTTAAGATTAAGGTTAAGGTTAAGGTTATGGTTAAGGTTAAGGTTAAGGTTAAGGTTAAGGTTAACGTTAAGGTTAAGGTTAAGGTTAAAGGTAAGTTTTAAGGTTAAGGTTAAGGTCAGTGTTAAGGTTGAAATTTTGGGTTAAGGTTAAGGTTAAGTCTAAGGGTTAAGGTTAAGGGTTAAGGTCAAGCTTTAGGTAAGGTTAAGGTATAATATTTAACATTTAGGTTAAAGGTTTAATAAGATTTAAGGTTTGAGGGAACCTATTAGCGTGATGAATCTTCATCTAGTTAAGGTTAGGGTTAAGGCTTAAACCTTAAGGTTAAGAATAAGGTTAGGGTTATTATAATTAAGGTTACAATTCTAAGATTTAATGTTTGAAGTCAAGTATCAATACAATGAACCTTCATCTAGTTGAGTCTGAATTAAGGTTTAAATCTTAAGGTTAAGGATAAGGTTTAGGTTAGGGTTAATTCTAAATTTAAGTTTAAGGTTAGGATGAAAGTTAATGTTCAGGTTTATAGTTCAAGGTTTAAGGTACGATTAAGTTTTAAGGTTAAGGTTTAACGTTTATGGTTCAAGGTTCAAGGTTCAAGGTTTAAGGTTCAAGGGTAAGGTTAAGCTTAAGTCTATGCTTACTGTTAAGGTTAAGGTTACAGTTACGGTTGAGGTTAAGGTTAAGGTTAATAGTATAGGTTAAGGTTAAGGTTAAGGTTGAGGTTAGTTTATAATATAACATATCCAAGTAAATTTGTAATTTATGGTTCATGATTTTAATTTCTTGTACACATTTATGATTATAATACATTTGTTGTATTTAGCTTGCATTAAATTTTCAAACAATTTAGTTCATGGTTAAAAGTATAAGGTTCAAACTTCATGGTTAAATTTAAGGTTAATGTTAATATTAAGGGAAAGGTTCAGGTTCAAGTTAGGGTTAAGGTTGATATTGAGGTTGAGTTTAAGGTTAAGGTTAAGTCTAAGGGCTAAGGTTACGAGTTAAGGTAAAGGTTTAGGTCAAGGCTAAGATTAAGGTTAAGGTTAATATTAAGGTTAAGGTTCAAGATTTGAAGTTTAAGATTTAATAAGATTTAAGGTTTGAGGTCTAATATCAACGCGAGGAATATTCATCCGGTTAAGGTTAGAATTAAGGTTTGAACCTTAAGGTTAAGGATTAGGTTACGGTTAGGGTTAAGGGTAAGGGTAAAATTAAGGTTAAGGTTAAAATTAAGGTTAAGGTTAAAATTAAGGTTAATGTTATAAGATTTAAGATCGAATATCAGCGGAATGAAACTTTTTCTGATTAAGGTTGGAATTAAGATTTAAAATCAAGGTTAAGGATAAGGTTAGGGTTAGGTTTAAGGTTAAGATGAAAGTTAAGGTTCGGGTTCAAAGGTCAAGGTTTAATGTAAAGCTTACGGTTTAGTGTTAAGGTTTAAAGTTTAAGGTTAATGGTTCAGGTTTAAGATTAAGTTTATCGTTAAGGTTAACCTTATGGTTCAGGTTCAGGTTAAGGTTAATTTAGGTTAAGCTTAAGGTTTAGTTTGAAGTTAATCTTAAGGTTAAGGTTAATGTTAAGGTTATTTTTAGATATATTAACATATTTTCAAACGATTTTTTACTTATAGTTCATGATTTTAATTCCTTGTACATATGGTTTATGCTTAGAGTACATTCATTATATTTAGCTTGCACACATTTTTTTTAAAACAAATTAGTTCATTGTTAAAAGTATAAGGTTCAAACTTCATGGTTTATGGTTCAAGATTCAAGATTCAATGTTCATGGAAAAAATAGAATGTTTGTATATCGACGAGAATCGAACTCAAGTCCTCTAGGTGAGCACTTAAAAAAAGTTTTGTTACATTGGCGGGGATCAAACCCAATATCCAAATTTGAGATGATACAAAATTTAGAGAATTGTGGTTAGTGTGGATCGAATACGAAATATTCAGATATCTAATTAAGTGAGATAAGGGAGAATTAAGTTTTTTCATTAGTATAAAAACAATTAAGATTATTAATGCGAAAGAGTAAATTAAGGGGCTATAGACAATCATGCCGGTCTTTCATGTAGAGTATTTAGACTGTTTAAAAAGTCTATTTTATTATATAGATAACATTTCATGTCACAATATATGAATATAAAGATATATAAAGAAATAATATTTTATCATTTTTAAAAGCAAATTAAATGTAAGTAAAAAAGTTATTAAATATATACCAAAAGATTTGATTTTATTGTTTAAAACGAATAATACCATTAACATGAAAGATTAAAATAAGGGATGATAACGATCCTGATTTTCTTTTATTTAGATGATCATACTCCCTCCGTTCCACTAAATTTGTCCACTTAGCTTTTCACATATATTAAGAAACATAATAAATGCATTCACCATTACAAATATACCCCTAATAAAGTATCTTGATATCTTAAATGTGTATTGGAAATATAAATTTCAATATTTTAATAAGGGTAATAGTGGAAAAAGTAGGAAAAAAAAGTAGGAGTAGCATATATGAAAAGAAAGATATATAGAAAAATAATATTTTATTAAATTTTTGTTAATTATTATTTTTCGTATCATAATATATACAAAAATATAGAGAAATAATATTTTATAATTTTTTTTAAAAATTATGTAAAAAAAGTAATGAACACATAAACAAAGAAAGTAAAAATAATAAAAAAAAATTAATAAAGTTTTGTAAAATATTATTTTTATGTGATAATATATAAAAAGAAATAAATATATAGAAAAATATTTTATAATTTTAAAAAAAATTAAATTTATAATAAAATAATTAATTATATAGGAAAGATTTGATTTTATAAATTGAATGTTAAAATATCTTTGTGGGTCAGAATCCGGAGAAATCTAATTTATTTAGGTCGATTTAATGTAATTTTAGAGAAAACTTTTGATACGTCCTTTAAGAAGTATATTTTCCTTCTAAATTCAACCATCAAATAGGACAAAGTATCTTTTTGGTCACGTCTCTTTAATTTTGTTTGGCATATGAAGATCTCCGACCAAAAATAAAATATTGAATCTCTATAAATACACGACTCTTTCTCCTTCAATATTCCCTTTTCTTTCTCTCTTTCTCTCCCTAAAATCCATATATCGCCGTCATTTTTGCCGTTCCTCAGGGTTCTGTCTTTTTAACCAGCCGTTATATTTTAAGGTTTGATTTTTTTTTTTTTAATTTCATGAATTATACACTTGAAGGTTTTCATAAGGTTTCTTCAACCTCTTCATAAATCTAAGAAACCAGGTACCTTAATGCATTAAACATGCAAAAGTTACAATACTTTGGTTTTTTCCCTTTGAATAGTTTGGTTTGGAGTTCAATTTTATGAGTTATAAGCTAAAATGTGAAATATTTAGTTATACCCATATTTGATAATTTGTATACAATAGGGACCAATTGTATGGTTTACCCAGATATTTTTTGTATGAACAACGTAGAATATATTTGTGTTTTGTTTGTATATGTTATCAATGATTCGACAATACCTACTTCTAGCCAATAATATAATTGTCTTATAATTGCAGTTAAAATTGTCGGTTGCAGATAAGATGTTGATATATTAGTTATATGTCCTAATCAATTTCTTTTATTATTAATGAGAATAAGAATCTAGAATTAGGTGTTCTTGAATTTATAGATTTTCCGTGTTTTTTGAGTTAATTGCATTATAGGTGGATTATAACGTGTTACTATTAAAATAATTTTTGGGGTCAAATTTTCTTTTCTAAATATGTGTGGTAATAATTGCCATACCAGAATACATGTGTCTCTGCCATTAGTTTTTGCACCAAGTTTTCTACTCTTGGAAGTTCATGATAATTAAGTTTTGATTATATATTTGGAACGTATACACTAAATCTAGTATCATATTATTATATGTGTAGGATTCGATATTATTGTGTTGCATCTGGATTTCTTGTGAGAAATAATATTCGCATTGGATATGAGGTATTTTATAAGTAAAATTAAACGAGATTAGAGTTATCGTAATTATATTTTAAAATTAATTTCCAGAAACCAAGATATCTATGCTTGATACTAGCGAGAAAAATACGTTAAAGAAGTGGTTTTTCATTGATTGTTGATTATATATATTGATCATTTATAATTAAAATGGATTTGAAACCTATGAAAAACAATTCTAGATTCGGAGTTCATACTCGTTCAAACTCTAGTGGAGCCATGACGCCTAAAAAGAAATCCGGAAAACTTGATGATGTTCGATCCAACGGTTGGCTTGACGCCATGAAAGGCTCTTCACCTCCTCGCAAGATAACAAATAACACAAATAACGGTTCGGATGATATTCATTATCGCGCTTGGATGGTAATTCATTTCTCCTATTTTTTAATTTCATTTTGCATTCCACTCTATAAAATATACACATGTCGCGTTTTATCCCCCGAGAGGTTTATTTTTATGTGCCTTCTATATTCATTGCACATAAAATTAAACCTCGCGTGTTAAACACGACTTATATAAGAATGGAAAAACCTTAGAGGGTTTTGAATTATTAAATCATTATTTTATAATTTTGCAGAATAATTATCCATCAGCGCTAGATTCTTTTGAACAAATTAGGAGTCGCGTAAAAGATAGGAAAATTGTGGTGTTTTTAGATTATGATGGAACTTTATCTCCTATTGTAGATGATCCTGATCGCGCTTTTTTGTCCGCTGATGTAAGCAACAATTATACTTAAACCATAAAATTACATTTTACCTAGATTTTCGCTAACAATTAAAACAACGTTGTTAGATGCGCGCAGCCGTGAAGAATATCGCAAAGTATTACCCAACAGCTATTATCAGTGGAAGGAATCGCGATGCGGTAATATTTCTAATATTTTATTAGGTAAATAAACTCATTTGGTCCTTTTATCTTACCATATATTATGACAATTTAGTAAGGAAATAAATTGTCATACAAGAGAAAGATAAAGGGCCATATAAGTTATTTACTCTATCATTTTTTATTTATTAAAATTTCGTGTTACATATATTTCAGGTTTTTAAGTTAGTAGGATTAACTGAATTATATTATGCGGGTAGTCATGGAATGGACATCATGTTTCGAAAAACAGACACGATGTCTAATAACAATTCAGATTGTATTAGATCTACTGATCAACAGGTACGCGATTAATTTTCTTTACCAATTTTACCCTTGGAAAATTACAACATAATGTCTAACTTCAATTGTATCTGAAGGGCGAGGAATTAAGCTTTTTCCAGCCTGCGCGTAAATTTTTACCAATGATTGGGGAAGTAAGTAATTATTTTTGTTACTATAAAGAAATAAAAAATGAATCTTAATATATTTTAATATATTTCAGGTTTATAAACTTCTTGTTGAGAGTACTAACGATATAAAGGGTGCTAAAGTTGAGGATCATAAGTTTTGTGTTTCGGTACATTATCGTAACGTAGATGAAGATGTGAGTTTTTGGTATCTTGGTTTTACTTAATTTATTCTTAATTAGTTGATTAATATTTTATTTGGATTGTGATATGACAGCTTTGGCCCATGATTGCCAAATGTGTTCATGATGTTTTGGAAAATTATCCTCTTTTGAAGCTAACTTATGGACGAAAGGTATAATAATAAAGGGATTCATTTTACTTGATTTATTTAAAGATGTGTTAAATATTTGATTTTGATTTGATTAGGTTTTTGAGGTTCGTCCACAAATCGATTGGAATAAAGGAAAAGCCGTTGAGTTTCTGCTTGAATCACTAGGTTAGTTATTTAATATGGTTTATGTAAAAAATTGTTTCCTAAACTATATTTGATGATCATTAATTCATTTAAAACATATTTTTCAGGGTTTAAGAATAGTGAAGAAGTGTTTCCAATTTATATAGGAGATGATCGAACGGATGAGGATGCGTTTAAGGTTTTGCGAGATGCAAATCTAGGGTTTGGAATTTTGGTATCCGCAATTCCGAAGGAAAGTAATGCTGCTTTTTCTCTCGGGGATACTTCTGAGGTGTGAATTAAATTTTGTATCTTTTTGTAAATTGCACTATAGGTCCCTATATTATGCATAATAACCTATATTGCAACATAGATTATATTGTATGTTAAAAGTTTGTTGAAATTTGGTTGTGTAGGTACAACAGTTTTTGGAGGCCCTTGTGAGAATGCAAGAAGAAGAGCCATTAGAATCAATTAAAGGGGCATAGATGAAAATAGGTTGATTTTGTTAGTTGTTACTTGGATCTCATTAATGTTTTACATTTTAATTGACCTAATAGGTGTCAATTAAGTAATTTTGACAAGACCGTCTTTAACAAATATTGTTTTAGTTAAATTTTTTTGTCATTGATGAGGGTTCATTTTGTTTTTGTGTTTATGGTGATTTAATTTTTCCTTTGTACATATAAATTTCTATGGCAATTGATTTATAGGGTCTTAGTGCTCAACTTCATTTCATGATTCATAAATTTGTGGTTAATTTTTTATTCTAGGAAACCATCATTCAATTTTATGAGTAATTAAATATTAAGATACTCAATAAATAAAAACAAAAAACAAATGGTATTAAAAATAGATTACTAAAGGAGAAAGTTATTAGTATCACGGCTCATTAAATATTAGTTCATTAAGTATCGATACTTTTCAATTTCAACCAACTTTCTCCAACTATCGCTAGTATTGCCGAAGATTTTATTGAGTGGTTGAAGAATTTTACTAAGTTTTACTGAATTTTACTAAGTGTCGGAGAATTTCACATAATATTGGAAAACTTTTTCTAAATACTTAGAGATTCCTGAGTATTCTAAAAAAAGATTGAATAACACACAACAAATGCATAACTAAAACAGAAGAGTATGAGATATATACCATTTAAATTCATACCTAATATACCATTCATGACGTGACATGGTTTGATTGAAAGTAAATAATTAATTAGACCGAGTAAATAAATAAATTAACGATTTACATACGACTCCAATTTATCAAAAAGAGGTTTGTAATCTCTTGAAAGCAACACCAAAGAGGTAAGTGGTACACCTAAATATCGAAAGGTATCTCACCTTTAAATAATTAGGTAGTAGTCAAAATATTAGCAAGCTCAACATTTTTTACACCCACATAATAAATATTCGACTTGGTAATATTTAAATGAAGGCCCAAACAATCACCAAACTCTTTTAGGCTATCCATGAGAACTTTAACGGACGTATTATCATCTTTAGCAAGAAGCATTAAGTCATTGACAAAAGCATTATCACACTTCGGATGATAATGAAAGTCATGCTCCGTGTTTTTCTTTAGGAGCCTAGAGAAATAATCAAGACATAGAATAAAGAGATAAGGAAAGATAGGATCTCCTTGCCTTACCCCTTTTTCTTCTTTGAAGAATCCATGAACTCCTCCATTGATAGCCACCGAATAGTAAGAAGTAGTAATGCAAATCACAACCAAATAAATAACTTTCTTCGAATGTTTAACCCTTTTATTACATCATGGAGAAAATCCCAAAAATAGAATCAAACGCTTTTCTCAAGTCAATTTTAATGGTTCATTTCGTGGAGCTATTATTATTATATCCCCTCAACAACTCTTTCATGAGGTATATATTTTCTGCCATCGATCTTCCAGACACAAACGCGTTTGTGCTTTATCCACAAGTTGGTCAAGCACCAGCTTAATACGATCCACAATGATCATCGTAATAGCTTTATATATCATATTACAACACGAGATATGACGATAATCATCAACACTAATCAGATCATCCTTTTTCGGAATCAAAGCAATAATCGTCATATTTAAATTTTAAAAAAAAAACCGGTAATAAAGAATTCTCGTATCGTTTAAGTAATCTCATGTCAATTAGATCTCACGACCTCTTGAAAAAAAGCGAAGAATAAATTCACTACTTTATGTTCGAAAATATAAACTCACTAATTTCCTTATCTTCTAACAATTCCCTTTTCTTTGTCCGAATCCTTTTTTATAGGCAAATGTCCGAATCCTAAACTAAACTCTCTAACGTGTCAACTACTTATTAACTACATTACACGTGTACATTAACATTTCACTTAAATAAATACATCAACTCGCATGATCAACTCATTCACCCACTCACTTGAAAATGTCATCAGCTTTGCACTCTCCTCTCTCTTTCACTCTCTCCTCTTCATCTCTTCAGGTATATATATACATGTATCTATATCTCAAATCCATACACAAGTATATGCATGTATAATTATATATACAGATTCAATTAATTACTCTTAACTAATCATACAGGAGAAAAGTCCTAGATTTGCTCTAAAATTAGCTAAGCCAGCTCTAATCTTCAAGCCACGCCGCTCAGTATCGCTAATTCGCGCCGCTACTAATTTCTCTTCTTCTCTTGACATCAGTAAATTTTTTGTTTTTATTTTTATTTTTATTTTTATTTTTTATAAAATGAATTAATTATATGATTTATTTTTATTAGTTCCGAGCACTGAATTAGATGCGGTCACTAGTTACAGTGAGATCGTACCTGATACAGTCATCTTCGATGATTTCGAGAGGTTATAATTATTATTTATTTAATTTATTTATTTTTTAAAATTTTGTAAAATTTATTTTAAAATTTGTTTATATTTATATATATAGATTTCCTCCAACGGCTGGTACAGTTAGTTCATCTCTGCTTTTAGGTATCTCTGGTTTACCTGATTCCAAGTTCAAGGTAATTAATTGCATCATAGGTCCCTATATTATGCAAAAATTGCATTGTAGTTCCTTATATTAATATGTGTTGGAATAAATTGCATCATCAGAAATAAATCTTCAGATTCTTCTAATTTTTTGTACATATATGCAAATTTATCCCTCTTAATTGCACTATAAGTCCCTATATTATGCAAAAATTGCACTATAGGTGTCTATATTAATTTGTTCTTGAATCAATTGCACTATAAGTCCATATATTATATAAATTTTACATCGAAACAACAATAAATTAAAGTCTATAAAGATAACTTAAATTTATCTCTTTCAATTGCACAATAGGTGCCTATATTATGCAAAAATTGCACTATAGGAGTGTGTATTAATATGTTTTGTAATTAATTGCACTATAAGTCTATATATTATACAAAATTACATAGAAACAACAATAGATCAAAGTCTATAAAGATAACTTAAAGTTATCCCTCTTAATTGCACTATAAGTCCCTATATTATGCAAACATTGCACTATAGATCCCTATATTAATTTGTTTTTAAATTAATTGCACTATAAGTCTATATATTATACTAAATTACATAAAAAAACAATAAATCAAACACTAAAAAGATAACTTAAAAAATAGCAACTAGACCCCTATGTTATTCCATAATGCTGCAAAATCAGTCCCTATATATAACACAGTTACATTTTCCATCCTTTGAAACACAAGGGGTAAATTCATTTATTAACCAAATATAAGGACTAATCATGCAAATTTACAATTCTACAGAGTTCAGTAGACACTGCTTTAGCTGATTCATTATGTTACGGTATACAAGACTCAAATGCTCGAATGTCATGTTTCTTAAACAAGGTTAGTCTTATTCTTAAAAACTATTTGCAAACTAGTCCCTATAGATTAAAATTAATGCGTTTATAATTATACCACAGGCTTTAGTTAACGTTGGTGGTGAATTAGCAAAACTAGTCCCTGGTAAAATTTCAACAGAAGTTGATGCTCGTTTAGCTTATGATACTCAAGGAATAATTAAAAAGGTAATTTTTATTATTTTTTTAAAAATTATTTATCTTTTGTTAAAGAGAATATTTCATTTTTGGTCCTCAAAACTTCTAAAATTACCTAAACAATCCATTTTTTACAATCAAATATGAAATTCTGAGGACTATTTTTGTAAGTTTAAAAGTTTGAGGACTAAAAAAGATATTTGATATAATTTATTTATAATTTCAATTTATTGTAGGTACATGAACTTGTGAAAATGTACAACGATATTGATGTTTCAGCTGATCGTTTGTTATTCAAAATTCCTTCAACTTGGCAAGTAAGTTTATTGCACTATAGGTCCTTATAATATGCAAATATTGCACTATACGTTCCTATATTAATTTTTTTTGATATATTAATATTTTTTGAGTTATTCACGTTATAGGTTCCTATATTGAATTTTGAGTCAATTGCAATATAAGTCCCTGTATAACTATTTTGAGTTAATTGCACGTGAAGCCCCTATATTAAAAAATTTAAGTTAATTACACTTAAAGTCCCTCTTATATGAATTGTTGAGTCAATTGCAATATACGTCCCTGTATAACTATTTTGAGTTAATTGCACATGAAGCCCCTATATTAAAAATAATTCAAGTTAATTGCACTTGAAGTCCCTCCTATATGATATTTTGAGTCAATTGCAATATAAGTCCATGTATAATCGTTTTGAGTTAATTGCACGTGAAGCCCCTATATTAAAAAAACCAAGTTATTTACACTTGAAGTCCCTCTTATATGAAATTTTGAGTCAATTGCAAATTTGCAATATAAGTCCCTGTATAACTATTTTGAGTTAATTGCACCTGAAGCCCCTATATTAAAAAATTTAAATTAATTGCACTTGAAGTCCCTCCTATATGAAATTTTGAGTTAATAGCACTAAAAAATAATTGAGTGTTTTTTTTTTGTAGCATTTTTTTTTAGTTAATTGCACTTTAAGTCCCTATATTAATTCTTTTCGATTTAATTGCACTCTAGATTCATATATTTAATTTTTGTTGAGTTTATAATTTTTCATTCCGGAAACATGACTATTAAAGTTAATTTTCAAAACCCGAGGGTATGCAAGTGAATATTCTGAAATTTATGGGGTCAAAAGAACATTTCTTAAAACTTATGGGTCTCTTTACCTATATTGTATAGGGAATCGAAGCATCTAGATTACTTGAAGCTGAAGGCATTCAAACACACTTAACTTTTGTCTACAGGTAAGGGTAATTTCGTCTTTTTTGTATAAAATAATTTTATTTCACATGTGTGTAGTTCAGTTCAAGGGTAATATTGTCTTTTTTGTATAAACAATGCAGTTTCTGTCAAGCTGCGGCTGCAGCTCAAGCTGGTGCTTCTGTTATTCAGATCTTCGTTGGTCGTCTAAGGGTAATTTTGTCTTTTTACATAATATGCCAAGGGTAATATAGTCTTTTTACATAACATTCCCTTTCAACTGTCAAGGGTAATTTTGTCTTTTTATCTGTCCTTTTTAACTGTCAAGAATAATATAGTCTTTTTACATCACATGCCCTATTAACTGCCAAGGGTAATTTCATCTTTTTACATAACATAACACTCCCTTCTAACTGTCAAGGGTAATTTTGTCTTTTTAACTGGTCTTTTTAAGTGTCAAGGGTAATTTCGTCTTTTTACATAATATAACATGCCCTTGTAACTGTAACATAACATGCCCTTTTGATTGTCAAGGGTAATTTTTTTTCTAATCTGTCCTTTTAACTGTCAAAGATAATTTTGTCTTATTACATAACATAACATGTCCTTTTAACGGTCAAGGGTATCCTTTTAATTGTCAAGGGTAAAATAGTCTTTTTACCATTACAGGATTGGGGAAGAAACCACACCGGTGATATTGAAATAGAAGCTGCTTTAAAAAGAGGAGAAGATCCTGGTTTAGCTTTGGTTAGTTTTATTTCATCATTTCTTTACACTTTAGTCCTTTTATTTTACACATATAACATTTTTAGTCCTTCATTTCCAGGTAACAAAAGCATATAATTACATACATAAAAACGGTTACAAAACAAAATTAATGGCTGCAGCTATTCGTAACAAACAAGACATATTCAATCTTCTCGGGTAAAATAAAACATTAATTATCATATATCATTTTAACGAATCTATTAAAAGGGTATATTTGTCTTTTTACAGCGTTGATTATATAATCACTCCATTAAAAATATTGGAATCTCTTAAACAATCTATAACACTACCTGATGAGAAATACTCTTTAATGAGAAGATTATCTCCACAATTTGCTGAGACTTATAATTTCAGAGAAGATGAGGTGAGTTTGTAAAGGGTATATTTGTCTTTTTTCAATTAATTAATTAAATTTATATTTTATTTTTGGTAGCTTGTTAAGTGGGACCAGTATAAATTAGCTTCAGCTATGGGACCTTCAAGTGTGGAATTACTTGGTAATGGAATTGAAAGCTATGTTAATCAATCTAAACGTGTTGAAGAGTTTTTTGATAAAATTTGGCCCCCACCTAATGTTTAATTTAATTATTATTTTATTTAGAATAATGAAAGATGAACATTTTATTATGTATCTTTTGATTTTATTACTATTTATTCTAATAAAATATGTATGTGATTTAGTTATATATAGTTTAGAATATTATATTAGTTTCAAGTAAGTTTTTATTTGGATGTGAATTTTGGATAAATATAATATTTATTTTAAGTAATAATGATGTGTCATAAAGAGTAATTTAATAAACTTTGAAACAATTTATTAGTGGAAAAAAATCAAACAGTGACAAAAAATATAGCTTATTTTTAAACCTTCATTGATATCAAGATTAATTTTATAAAGTGATTCATTGAAAAATAAAATATATTTTCATTCTCAAGTGAACAAAAATTTCTTTGACACTCTTATTACATTTTGTAAATTTCAAGTATTGTGAACATTAAAGATTTGTTCATGGCTTTTAAATGAAATTGTATTATGTTGAAAGTGTTGTAATGGAGTTGGTGTTAGGTTAAGGGTCCTGGTAGGCATTTTATTGAAGATGATGTTGAGTTGATAGTGTTGACAGACATGTAGTATTGAAGTTTAATGATAAAGCAGTAAATTCGTTATTGGTTAAGCATATTGGTTGGGCAACAAATGGTGTTCTTGGTGGTGGTGAAGTAAGGATAACAAATATAGTTTTTAGTTGTGTTAAAGATATATTTTATTTTAAATATTCAAATTATTTTTAAAATTTATTAATTTTTTAACAAAATTAGTGAAATGAATGATGTATAACATATGGAAAAAAAAAGATGTTATGAAATAATGGAAAATTGAAATTATCCCAAGTAAGGGATTAAAAGGCGCTAGTGTTTTTGAACGATAGATTTGTTCAAGTAGCCATAAGAAACTGTTAAGAGGAAAAAATAAGACTAGTTTGCCGCCGATATTAAATGATGCCATAATGCTGATGTCATTGTTCAAATTCATTTTTTTGTAATATTTTTTTATGGTGTAATTGGAATAAAGTTACTATTGACAAAAAAAAAAAAGAATAAAGTTACTAAGATTTTTTTTTAAAAGAGTGCAATTATTTTCATGTAAAATTTAATTTTTGTAATGGTAGATTAAAAAATGCTCAATGAAATAATGTTCAATAAAATAACGCTAAGAGATATTAAAAAATGACTCATCGATGCTTACAAACTTGTTCAAGACGTCTAAGAGAGTTGATTGATTTAATTTAGAGAGACTTTAATACTTGTAAGTCACTCGTTTACTGTTTTATCTAAGTTTTGTTTTATTTAAGAGTATTTCACTATTTGGCCATCTACAAACTTTTTTGGGTCTCTTAAGAAGAATAAAAAATTTCTATCCTCCTTATGTGAAAACAAGTTTTTAAGCCCTCTTCGATCTAAAAATATTTGTATTTCTTTTACTCAATACACCTATTTCTCTTAACTGAAAAAATGCTCTTTAAATGGTAACATAGAGAAAATGAAAACATAGATCTATATAGTAATAAATTTATTTATCTTTATTACAGAAAATTGACTTATCTCGAGATACCTTCTCAATCTTAAGAAAAGAGACTAGGAGGGGAGGGGACGAACCATCCAATTTTTAAACACTAATTCACACATAAGTTGTTTGGAGCTCAATCAATCGAAATGTTATGCCTTTTCGAGACGTGAGATAAACAATATTACAATTCTACATTAATTTTCTGATAAAAGTTTTGAGGTTACAATCTAAAGTCTTGTCGCAAAACGATGTTATCATTGTCAATCATTATCCAAAATGATCCCCACACCTTTTGTTTTGATTACAAACAAAAACAATTGTTGATCCCTTGTTCGTAGTACTATAAGCCACCTCACATGTAATTTAAGCATATTTAAGCATAGATGATTCACTTTTTAGACAGAGAGATTCAAATATAGTTATTACAAATAACGAGGCGTAAACATATTACAAGTAAGGAGAATCATAGAGGGTATAACTAAACCGCACTAGCCCGATAACATGCAAACAGATAGTATTATCATAATGATCATCTAAGGGAACTACACTATTGTATATCAACTTTGGTGGAAACTGTTGATTAAATCTCTATCTTAAATATGAAGATTTCAAAAAAGTGACCTTTTACTTTTGGAATAAAAACTTTACTATATGTAATAATAGTTAAGTTATTAAGGATTTAATTATGGCGCCAACTAGAAATATCATTGCACTACTAGTTTTTCAACATTTATCATTAAGGAAGATGTCTTAACCCGGAAAATAAAAATATTCAACCAACCATTAGCAAACAACTAGGAATAAATGAATTAGATAATTGAGTATCATTATGTCTAAACACCAATTGGAAGACTTTAGTATTTCAGAACTTTTTTCCTTTCGTTTCTAACTTCTAGTATATGTAATCTGTTCTCCTATAATAACTTCTTATGTTTGTGCTAAAACAGTTTATATCATTTTTCAAAAATAAAATCTCAAGAAATACATCATTATACCTTAAGCCAACAACCTTATCAAGAAAAACTGACCATACGATAAATTTATGATAAACAATTATTAAACCAAACAATTCAGAACCAAGTAAATGCAATCTGAAGCAAGTTTGAAAGAGACAACGATGAGCCAAGCCCCATATATACATTAAAACAATTAATAAGAAACATGCTGAGTTTAAAAATTTCAACCCTCTCATAGGGACTAAATAAACCATAAGAACGGTCTTTAGCAAATAAATCATAATGGATTAAAAAATAGTATATCAGATCACAAGTCATCTTTAATGCTAAAGAAGAATAATTTATTATCCAATTCTTATTTTATTCGATTTAATAATATATATTCTTTTTCGCTTTCTTTTTGTGGGAGAATTTTCGTCTGAGATGAACTTTTTCACCTCATCCCTTTGACTCTTTGAGTGATAAAATAACTGTAATAACATTAATATATATATATATATATAAAAAGAGAGTTAAATTTCAACAGAATTAGATGCTCTTTTAGCTTATGATACTCAAAGGATAATTAAAAAGGTATATTTTATTATTTTTTTATTTTCTTTTTGGTCCTCAAACTTCTAAAATTACCCAAACGATCCTCAACTTTGTTTTTTTACCTCTTTTAGTCCCCGCATCAAATTCCATCCATTTTTACAGTGAAGTAAAAGTTCTCAAACATTTAATATAATTGCCAAAGTAGTCCCTGAACTACCACCTTGTACCATTTTGGTCCTCAAAATCAGGGGACAAAAATGATGTTCTGAGGACTATTTGGGTAAGTTTGAAGTTCGAGGACCAAAAAGGAAATTTAATTTGTTTTTGGTTTGAATTTGTAGGTGCATGAACTTGTGAAAATGTATTGAAGTTTCAGCTGACTTGGCAAGTAAATTCCGGCCGGGCCCGGAAAATCTATTTGTAGTGGGGGCCCAAGGTGGGTTGGGTAAAATTCCCAATTTTTTGGGAGTTAATTGCACTATATATATTTTATATTATGAAAAAATTGCATTATAGGTCCCTATATTAATTATTTTCTTGAGCCATTCCTACTAGTGGTCCGTATATTAATTTTTTTTGAGTTAATTTCACTTGAAGTCCCTATATAATTATTTTGAGTTGATTGCACTTAAAGTTCCCTATACAAAGTTTTTATGAGCAACTCACACTATAGGTTCCTATATTAAATTTGAGTCAATTGCAATATAAGTCCCTATATTATGCAAACATTGCACTATAGGTGTCTAATATTGATTTGTTTTTAGATTTATTGCACTATAAGTCCATATATTATACAAACTACATAAAAATAACAATAAATCAAAGCCTAAAAAGATAACATAAATTTATCCCTCTCGATTTTCACATTAGGTCCCTATATTATGCAAATATTGCACTATAGCTGTCTATATTAGTTTGTTTTTAAATCAATTGCACTATAAGTCTCATACAAAATTACATAAAAACAACAACAAATCAAAGCCTAAAAAGCTAACTTACAGTTATCACTCTTAATTGCTTTATGAGTCCCTATATTATGCAAAAGGTCCCTATATTATGCAAAAGGTCCCTATATTAGTTTGTTTTTGAATTAATTGCACTATAAGTCCATGTATTATACAAAATTATAGAAACAACAATGAACAATAAATCACAACCTAAAAAGATAATTAGAAAAATAGCAACTAGGCCCCTGAATAATGTTGCAAAATCAGTCCCTATGTATAACACGTGTATATTCAACTGTCTATTAACAAAACATAAGGACTAATCATGCAAATTTACAATTCTACAGAGTTCTGTAGACACTGCTTTAGCGGATTCATTATGTTACGGTTTACAAGACTCGAATACTCGAATGTCATGCTTCTTAAACAAGGTTTGTCATATTCTCTTAGAAACTATTTGCAAAATAGTCCCTACAGATCAAAATTAATGCGTTTATACCACAGGCTTTAGTTAAAGTTGGTGGTGAATTAGAAAAACTAGTCCCTGGTAAAATTTCAACAGAAGTAGATGCTCAGCTTAAGCTTATGATACTCAAGGAATAATTAAAAAGGTAATTTTTTATTATTCTTAAAACATTTTTTTTTTCATTTTTAGTCCTCAAAACTTGTAAAATTACACAAACAATCCATTTTTACTATTTTGGTGACAAAAATGAAGTTAGGTAAGTTTAGAAGTTCGAAGTTCGAGGACTAAAAAGGGAAATTCATATAATTTATTTTTAATTTGAATTTATTGTTTAGGTGCATGAACTTGTGAAAATGTACAATGATATTGAAGTTTCAGCTGATCGTTTGCTATTCAAAATTCCTTCTACTTGGCAAGTAAGTTTATTGCACTATAGGTTCTTATATGATGCAATAATTGCACTATAGGTTCTTATGTTAAGTTTTTTTGAGCTACTCACATCATAGGTTCCTATATTGAATTTTGAGTCAATTGCAATATATGTTCCTGTATAACTATTTTGAGTTAATTGCACATGAAGCCCCTATATTAAAAAAATCCAATATAATTGAACTTAGAAGTCCCTCCTATATGAAATTTTGAGTTAATTGCAAATTTGCAATGTAAGTCCCTGTATAACTATTTTGAGTTAATTGCACGTGAAGCCTCTATATTAAAAAAATTCAATGTAATTACACTTGAAGTCCCTCCAATATGAAATTTTGAGTTAATAGCACTAAAAAAATTGAGTGTTTTTCTTGTAGAATGTTAAATTTTTTTTAGTTAATTGCACTTTAAGTCCCTATATTAATTCTTTTCGATTTAGTTGCACTATAGATTCATATATTTAATATTTGTCGAGTTTATAATTTTTCATTCCGGAAACATGACTATTGAAGTTAATTTTCAAAACCCGAGGGTATGCAAGTAAATATTCTGAATATATATGGGGTCAGAAGAACATTTCTAAAAACTTATGGGTCTCTTTACCTATTTGTATAGGGAATCGAAGCATCTAGATTACTTGAAGCTGAAGGCATTCAAACACACTTAACTTTTGTCTACAAGTAAGGGTAATATTGTCTTTTTGTATAAAAAAATAATTGAATTCATATTTGTGTAATAGTTCAAGGGTAATATTATCTTTTTTGTATAACATAATGCAGTTTCTGTCAAGTTGCTGCTGCAGCTCAAGCTGGTGCTTCTGTTATTCAGATCTTCGTTGGTCGTCTAAGGGTAATTTTGTCTTTTTATTATGTCCTTTTAACTGCCAAGGGTAATATAGTCTTTTTACATAACAAGACATGACATGCCCTTTTAATTGTGAAGGGTAATTTTGTCTTTTTACATAACATAACATACTCTTTTAACTGTCAAGGGTAAAATAATCTTTTTACCATTACAGGATTGGGGAAGAAACCACACTCGTGATATTGAAATAGAAGCCGCTTTAAAAAGAGGAGAAGATCCTGGTTTAGCTTTGGTTAGTTTTATATCATCATATCTTTACACTTTAGTCCTTTTATTTTACACATATAACATTTTTAGTCCTTAATTTTCAGGTAACAAAAGCATATACACAAAAACGGTTACAAAACAAAATTAATGGCTGGGTAAAATAAAAACACATCATATTAAATATTCTTTTTTTAATTTATTAGTGAATTTCTTAAAAGGGTATATTCGTCTTTTTACAGAGTTGATTATATAATCACTCCATTAAAAATATTGGAATCTCTTAAACAATCTGTAACACTACCTGATGAGAAATACTCACTTATGAGAAGATTATCTCCACAATTTGCGGAGACTTATAATTTCAGTGAAGATGAGGTAAGGGTATATTAGTCTTTTAAATTAATTAAAATTAATTATATTTTATTTTTGGTAGCTTGTTAAGTGGGACCAGTATAAATTAGCTTCAGCTATGGGACCTTCAAGTGTGGAATTACTTGGTAATGGAATTGAAAGCTATGTTAATCAATCTAAACGTGCTGAAGAGTTTTTTGATAAAATTTGGCCTCCACCTAATGTTTAATTTAATTATTATTTATTATTTAGAATAATGAAAGATGGACATTTTATTATGTATCTTTTGATTTTATTACTATTATTTTAATAAAATAAGTTTGTGATTTCTTATATAAGTTTAGAATATTATATTAGTTTAAGTAAGTTTTTATGTGGATGTGAGTTTTGGATAAATATAATATATATTTTAAGTAATAATGAGGTGTCATGACAAAAAAATCTAGCTTATTTTCAAATCTCCATGGATATTAAGATTGTTTAACTTAAATGTTTCAAACATGTGTTATTGATTCATTGAAAAATTAAATATATTTTTATATCTCAATTAAACAAATCTCTTTGATCACTCTTATTATATTTTGTGAATTTTAAGTATAATTAGTTCTAATAAAAAGTTTTGTTTATGACTTTTAAATGAAACTTGCATGTTTGTTGCGATAAAATTTATTTTAAATCTTGAGATTACGTTAAAAATCTATTAATTTTCTAAAAAAATTATTGAAATGACCTATATATAGAATGTTCAGTGTGTTTGAACGATGGATTTGTTTGATTAGCAATAGGTGCATTCTTCGTCTTCTTTATCCATGAACGTCAGTCTAAACATGACTTCATGACTTCGGATCTATCGATTCCTTGGGGACGATGACGATGTTAGACCATATCATTGCAATTTAATTTTTGTTTCTTTGTATTATTTTTTATGATGTAATTGGAATATCCTTTTTTCTAAGAAAATATTTTTTTTGTTAAAAGAGCAATTATTTTATGTGTAAAATTTAAATGTTGCATTTAAAATATTCTCAACAACAAAATGTCAATAAAAAAACGCTCAGTGATTTCTAGAAATGGTTCATTGTTTAAAAAAACAATTTTAGAGACTTGTTCAAGCCGGCTAAGCGACTTGCTTGAGCAAGTTCAGAGACTTGCTTTATCCGATTCAGAAACTTGCTTGAGCTGTTCGTTTTATTTGATAAGTGAGGACGACTTTGCCATAACTGTGCTACTTGCCCCAAGCATCGTTGAATCGCCTAATCACGATTGAGGATGTGTTTCATATAATAAGTAAACAATTATTGACACATTATATATATATATATATATGTGTGTGTGTGTGTGTGTGTGTGTATCGACTGAACTTGGATAAACTTGGTTTACTTTGTTTAAAAAGAAATATTTCACATGCTTTATTTTATCTTCGAGTCGTTTGTTTTTGTGAATTTTGTATGCGCGCGAATTCTATTTAAAAATCTCGAATATAATATATCATTAACCCACCGTATTAAACTAATAACCCACTGAAAACACACGTATAACCTATTGATTTGCCACATATAACTTGTTGTCATAGATCATTCAACTCATTCATACACACGCACACACCAATGTTTGTTGTTGCAACAGCTCAAATCATTATTTTGTGTGAAAAATGTACTTTAATTCCTACGCCATAGAGCACACATATGCAACACTGAGGGTTTCCTTGTAAACCAACTCATTACATGGTTTTGGCTTCAAGTGCAGACCCAAAGTTGTAGGGTCATAACCCACTGAATCCTACACACACCACCATAAATACACTAGTTACTAGGGATGGCAATGGTTACAATTAAAAACCAAAACCGATGATAATCAAACCGATTAAAAACCAAATAATATAACTGTGGTCAAAACCATTAGGTTATGGTTTTGAAAGTGTAACTGATGGTTAAAACCGTTAGGTTATAGTTTTTGATAAAAATAAAACCGAATAACCGAAAACCGTTTTCTAATATATATATATATATTCATATTATATAATAATCTACGTTAAATTAGATATATTAAATTTCTAAAACCAAAATTCAAATACTAAACTTCAACAACTAAATAATAAACATGCAATTTAATGAAAGACCAACACAATATTTTATATATCTTGGAGATTTTTATATGTGTGGTTTTATTTTATAAAAATTTATATATTTATTAAATTATGATTTCGTTATGGTTAAAAACCGAAAGACCGTTTTAAAAACCAAAACCGAATAATACGGTTATGGTTTTGAAATGTGTAGCCGATGGTTAAAACCGTTAGGATATGGTTTTAAATAAAATAAACAGTTACGGTTATAGTTTTTAATATTTTTGCAAAAAACCGAACTGTTGCCATCCCTACTAGTAACCATCCATAAATTTTATTCTACACGTACCAGCACTTTCAGCCCACCATTATTAACTATCACACAGATATTATCCCATACATAACTCATCACAAACCACTGTTAAACCATAAACAACCATCATGGTGGGTCATTCGTTTTGAAATGGTGGTGTAACTGTTATAGTTAATGGGATGGAATGAGACAGTAGCAGCTTGAAAATTATGTATGTGGTACTATTTGCTCGATTGGTTTTGCTATGTCATTTGAAGAATTAGATAGTAGCAGCTTGGTTGTAAATCTTATAGCCTTGAATAATAGTAACAAAGATTCTAATAGTACAAACTTACCAATATATTATGTTTTAATTATGGGATTTATTAGATATGTGAATATGAGGAAATTTGTTAAATTTATATATTTATGGAACATAATCTGACCATGTTTGGTAAGTCAAACGACATTAATTTGAGCAGAAGAGCATATCAGACTTTTAGGGTAGGTTGGACTCGATAGGCAACTATTAATTGTCCATGGACGGTAAGAGTCAGTCACCCATAAATCAAAGCCTAAAAAGATAACTTAGAGTTATCCCTCTTAATTGCACTATAAGTCCTATACTAATTTATTTTAAAATTAATTACAATATAAGTTCATATATGGGAAAATGACCCAAAAAATCAAACTAATAATTTTTTATGCCCAATAAAATCAACACATAAAAATCTGCCCAATAAAATCATGAACTTAATTATTTAATAGCCTATTTGACTAAATTACCCTTACTTAACTTTTATACTACAATTACTTAATATATATACCCTAATTATTATAAAATCTTATTTCATTTCATTTTTTGTTTCTCTCTCTTCCTCTATCTCTCTCTATCTACACGATAGAGCTTTCTCTTTTCCTCTGTCTCTTCTCTATTGATAGGCACTAAGATTGTTGTTCTCTCTCTATCAATTGGTTCGTATTTGCCTAAAGATAGTCCCTTGAGGAAGGTAAGGTGTTTGCTTGATGTTCTCAATGAATATAGATCTATTCAGGAATTCTAAAAGGGTCATTTACCTTTCAATAGGATCCTTCTTACTATCTTCTCTCCGAAGATTCCTCTCCTTGCAATTTCGGCTCAATTGATAAACAAAGATGGTCTTAATATGTATCACTATCAAAGATTGTGATGGGCAGAGGCTCGAAACCACGTGTCTTGGGAGGTGTCGAGTATGGATTTGTTAGGACTCATTTGTTTATTGATAGAATTTCGATCAATATAATATGCCTCAATCCTCTTCTTTGGTACAACGTCTTTTTGGAGTGGTCTAGGGAATGTACTCAATCTCTATTCTTAACCACTCTCGAGTAGGAATCAATGTGTTATGGCCAGGAAGTATTATATTTGTACTCATCAGGTGCTTCGTGGAGTCTATTCTGGGTTTGAAAATTATGGTTTTGCCTTCATCGTTTAGATACAGTAAGTAATAATTTTCTCAAAATCTTCTCTCCTTTTCTTACGTTTTTTCATTTTTTGATGGGACAAAGAATAGCTGTCATGGCCAAGAGAAAGAAAAGTGCTACATATTTTAGGCCAAAATTTGTTATCTTGGGCTATTATGATTCTCTTCTCTATCTGCAAAAAATTTGTTATCTTGTTGGGCCAAATGTGTTTTAATTGACAATGAGTACTGTATTTTAGGGAAATTATGAGCCAAAGATTGTAAGCTCTCCCTCCATGTAGTGTATTATGTATGTTGTGATACATATTATTATTAACGATAAAAATCATCTCTTCTATATTTTGTCTCGTTTGTATTTTCATTGTTTAGATTATAGCAACTACAGCACTACTTAACATTGATACTTGATCTTTCTTGTATAAAATTCACGATAATTTATGATGTAGTAGTCTCATTTATCATCATGATGTTTTAGATTACCCACTTTATATTTTCAGCTGATACCTCCAAACTAGGAAAATTTGAACACTCTTTGCTATACTTTTCTTCCAGCACTGATAATCCTAAAAGTCTCCAATTTGAACATAATCTGCTGCGGTGCGGTGATAAGTAAGGCAACTCATCCTATTTCCACGTCCCCTATACATCAATGGTCAGTACTGAGGTCAAATCAATTTTTTACATTTAGAAATTGAACCAATGGACATATGAATCAAGCCACAATCCAACGTTTGATCTTCTCCTTGTTGTTGTTCCACGTTTGCTTTTTGTTTCGGTTTCCTATTATGGCATTTCCTCTACTTGTATTGTTTTTACTAGTACTATGAATGCTTGGCTCGCTGAATTGCTCTCTTTTTCCGTCTCTTGTTGGGTTGGCTCCTTTTCTCAAAGTTTATTTAGTTGATGGGATCTATATGCGTCATGCGATTTTATACGTTAGTGATGGGATATAGTTGTATTGGTGGGGTTTTATTTAGTTGATGGGATTTATTTTTGTTATGGGATTATATACGTTAGTTGATGGGATATAGTTTGTATTGGTGGGATTTTTTTTTGTCAAAATATTGGTGGAATTCAATACAACTTTGATGGGATTTATATGCGTCATGGGATTTTATACGTTAGTTGATGAGATAGAGTTGTATTGGTGGGATTTTTTTTTTGTCAAAATATTGGTGGAATTCAATACAACTAGTGATAGGATTTATATGCGTAATGACGGGATTCGTCGGTGACGGGAATCGTCAGTGACGGGAATCGTCCTTGACGGGAATCGTCCGTGACGGGAATCGTCCTTGACGGTAATCGTCCTTGACGGGAATCGTGCTTGACGGGAATCGTCCTTGACGGGAATCGTGCTTGACGGGAATCGTGCTTGACGGGAATCGTGCTTGACGGGAATCGTGCTTGACGGGAATCGTGCTTGACGGGAATCGTCCTTGACGGGAATCATCCTTGACGGGAATCGTCCTTGATGGGAATAGTTCTTATGGTGTAAGGGTAAACATGTAATCTTATAATAGTAAGTTAATGGATGATTCTTTGGGGCAAGTATAATATTAGTTTGATTTTTTGGGTCATTGACCCTTCATATATTATACAAAATTACATAAAAACAACAATGAATCAAAGCCTAAAATGATAACTTCCCTCTCAATTGCACTATAAGTCCCTATATTAATTTGTTTTTAAATTAATTGCATTATAAGTCCATATATTATAAAAGTTACATAGAAACAACAATATATCGAAACCTATAAAGATAACTTATATTTATCTATCGTAATTGCAAAATAGGTCCCTATATTATGCAAAAATTGCACTATAGGTCCCTATATTAATTTGTTTTAAAACTAATTGCACTATAAGTCCACATATTATACAAAAATACTTAGAATCAACAACAAATCAAAACCTAAAAAGATAACTTAATGTTGCAAAATCAGTACCTATGTATAACACAAGGTACATTTTCCATCCTTTGAACACAGGGGTAGGTATATTTGTCTATTAACAAAACATAAGGACCAATCATGCAATTTACAATCTCCATAGTTCTGTTGACACAGCTTTAGCTGATTCATTATGTTACGGTGGTTAATACTCGAGCTTTGGATTTTTCTTAAATACTATTTGCAAAATAGTCCCTACAGATTAAAATTAATGTGATTGTACTACAGGCTTTAGTTAACGTTGGTGGTGAATTAGCAAAACTAATCCCTAGTAAAATTTCAATAGAGGTTGATGCTCGTTTAGCTTATGATACTCGAGGAATAATTTAAAAGGTAAAGTTTTTTTTTTTAAATTGTTCATTATATTTTAAAGAGGAAATTTCATTGTTGGTCCTCAAAACTTCTAAAATTACCCAAACAATCCATTTTTATCAATTTGGTGACAAGAATTAAGTTCGGTAAGTTTGATAAGTTTAGAAGTTTGAGGACTAAAATGGAAATTTAATTTAATTTATTTTTAATTTGAATTTACTAAAGGTACATGAACTTGTAAAAATGTACAATGATATTGAAGTTTCAGTTGATCGTTTGTTATTCAAAACTCCTTCGGCTTGGCAAGTAAGTTTCCCATTTTAATTGCACTATGGGTCCTTTCATTATGCAAAAATTGCATTTTAGGTCCTTATATTATGCAAAAATTGCGCTATAGGTTCCTATATTAATTGCACTAAGTCCCTATATAATTATTTTGAGTTGAATGCACTTAAAGTCCCTATATTAAGTTTTTTTGAGTCAATTGCAATATAAGTCCCTGTATAACTATTTTGAGTTAATTGCACGTGAAGCCCCTATAGTAAAACATATTTTATTTGAATTTTTGAATTAATAGCACTAAAAAAATTGAGTGTTTTTTTTTGTCGAATGTTTAATACTTTTTAGTTAACTTCACTTTAAGTCCCTATATTAATTCTTTTCGATTTAATTACACTATAGATTCATATATTTAATTTTTTTCGAGTTCATAATTTTTCATTTTGGAAACAAAACTATTGAAGTTCATTTTCAAAACATGAGGGTATGAAAAGTAAATATGCTGAAAATATATGGAGTCAAAAAAAGATATCTAAGAACTTATGGGCCTCTTTACCTACTTGTATGGGTAATCGAAGCATCTAGATTACTAGAAGCTGAAGGCATTCAAACACACTTAACTTTTGTACATGTAAGGGTAATGTTGTCTTTTTGTATATAATAATCGAATTCGTATGTGTAATGTGTGTAGTAGTTCAAGGGTAATATTGTCTTGTTGTATAAAAATAAAATGCAGTTTTTGTCAAGCTGCAGCTCAAACTGCTTCTGTTATTCAGATCTTTGTTGGTTGTCTAAGGGCAATTTTGTTTTTTTACCTTTCCTTTTAATTGTCAAGGGTAATTTCATCTTTTTACATAACATAACATGCCCTTTTTATCTGTCAAGGGTAATTTTGTCTTTTTAATAGGATGGGGGAAGAAATCACACTGGTGATGTAGAAATAAAAGCCTCTTTAAAAAGAGTATCTTAGTTTAGCTTTGGTTAGTTTTATACTATCATTTCTTTACACTTTAGTCCTTTCATATTACACATAACATTTTAGTCCTTAATTTTCAGGTAACAAAAGCATATAGTTACATACGTAAAAACGGTTGCAAAACAAAGTTAATGGCTAAAGCTATTAGTAACAAACAAGATATATTCAATTTTCTCTGGTAAAATAAAAAATATTAATTATTATTTATTATTTTAATAAATATGTTAAAAGGATATATTGTCTTTTTACAGAGTTGATTTTATAATTACTTCTTTAAAAATATTAGAATCTCTTTAACAATCTGTAACACTACCTGATGAGAAATACTCACTTATGAGAAGATTATCTCCACAATTTCCTAAGACTTGTAATTTCAGTGAAGATGAGGTTAGTTTTGTATTAAAGGGTATATTCGTCGTTTGAATTAATCAAAATAAAATATATATTTTATTTTAGTAGCTTGTAAAGTGGGACCAGTATAAATTTGCATCAGCTATGGGACCTTCAAGTGTGGAACTACTTGGTAATGGGATTGAAAGCTATGTTAATCAATTTAAACGTGTTGAAGAGTTTTTTGATAAAATATGGCCCCCACCTAATGTTTAATTTTACTTTTATTTACTTTTTAAATAATGAAACATTACTATGTATTTTTTTAATTTTATTACTATTTATTATAATAAAATAAGAAGGAATTATAAATAGAGGCCTACATAACATGTGTGTTTACTAACAAAATCCTACCTCGTAACTAATATTTCTAACCCAACTAACTAACCCAAAAAGCCCTCCCTCTATAACCTTATTACAGTGAACCCTAATAAACCCAATCTAATTCCCCATTATTGTTACAAACCCTCCCCCATTCCTTTATCAGTACTCTCTCTCTCTCTTCTCTCTCTTCAAAACGCTGCTGGACTCCCTTTCTTCCCACCATTACTGCTGCTGATCCACCACCACTCTTCCCCTTCCCACTATTGTCGCTGCTGATCCACCACCACTATCGAAGACCGCCACCGCTGTTAATCTCGCGACCACCACTGCTGCAACGAGGCTCCAGTGATGCTGCACCACCAACAGATCATGTTTGTTCGCACCATCTCCACCTCCAGCGAAGTCGCGCTCCTTCCCACCTACCACCGCACTCTTCTCACGCTGGTGCGAGGTTGCCGGAGAACCAAACCACACCGCGCTCATCAGATCTGCTGCAACATATCTCGTCGTTCGAGGAGAAGACCACGCCAGCAAGAAACCCGTCATTGCTAATGAACAGATCTCCCACGGCAGCAAGGAACCCGTCACGCCGCTCGAAGCCGTTCACCAGCGCCATTCCAGATCTCCCACCACGTTCGACGTTCACGCACCAGTAAGCCGCTCACCACCGCCATTTCATATCGGGCAACCTCGAATGTCATCACAAAAGCTTTGATATTGCTTCCATGCACGTACATGTTACTCTATATGTCACAATGTGCACGTCCCCTTCAACATTGCCTGTTCTTAGTTCATGTGTGTTGTTCTTTGCGACTGGGAACGTTCCCAGTACACTATATGTCACAGTATATGTCACAGGATATTCATTACTAATGGGAACGTTCCCATGACACTGTATTTCATACTGTACACGTACGCATCTAGTTGTTGTTCGAGATGGGTCTGTACCCATATAGACTTTTACATGGACAGCTCATTCAAGGACTTAATAAAATTTAATACAATAAAAAAAACGACACATATCTGTATGAAAACGAGTGGGGCGTAAATGGGTTTGTACCCAGTACCCATGATGAAGGTAAAGATGCTCAAGGGTATGAAGGTAATGTTGTGTAACTAAAAAGCTAATTGAGGACTTAATAAGAAGTTCTAACTCTGTAGGCTTTTAAAAATAAGTTATTGGTTATTTGGGATCTAATTTGTAATTTCCTCATAAAATAAGTATGTGATTTCTTATATATAGTTTAGAATATTATATTAGTTTAAGTAAGTTTTTATTTGACTGTGAGTTTTTGGACAAATATAATATTTATTTTAAGAAAAAATTATATGGCATGTTAAAAAGTAATTTAATAAACTTTCAATCAACTTATATGTTGAAAAAGTTCAAATGCAGCCAAAAGATCTAGTTTATTTTTCAAATCTCCATGGATATTAAGATTGTTTAACTTAAACTTTTCAAACCTCTGATTTATTGAAACGTATGAAATATATTTTGACATCTCAATTAAATAAAATCTTCCGTGACTACACTTATTACTTTTTGTAAATTATAAGTATTGTCAATTTTTTTAAAAGTTTTGTTCTTGGCTTTTGAATGAAATTGTATTATATAGAAAGTTTTGTATGGAATTGGTGTTAGGTTAAAGGTTAGGTTTAAAGGTTCGAACGTTCTTTTGAGGTTGACTGTGAATGTTGTTTTGAGTTGATTGTGTTGACAGATATGTAGTGTCATGTCACAAAAAATGCGATTGTACTATCTCACTATCTAATTTAAAATAGATAAAATTACATTTTATTATATAATGAACTATATATTATATTACATTAATTAAATGAACTAAATATAATTTTTTATTCTTCCTTTGCAGCCTATCTTGGTTCCCTCAGTTTACTATCTAAATCTTTAAGTTATTTAGTACCTAAAAGGATGGGAGAAAGAGAGATAAGCTTCCACCAGATCAGTGAGAAAGTAAATAATGATTATATGTGAACTTTAATCTAGGAGATAATTATATTTAAGATGATGTCATTGAATTGGTATAGGTCGGATATAGAGATTAAACATTTATAAAACGATAAATAATTAAATCATATATATATATAGTACCTCCAGGTACATCAATAGTTGATGAAGTGCAGCCCAATAATCAATACTTGGATTATGTGTATAGTGACTAAGTGTACTCATGGTATAGGCCTTAGTAAGTCTAGTTGATGTCTCCCTAATTGTTCTAATTTTATGCCCTTGGGAGACATCATTTTTTGTGTTTATTCGACTATTTTGATAGACTTTTGGACTAAATATGCAATAATATGATTTTCCTCTTTTGTTTCTAGCATTTTTAATTAATTAAGCTTTTGCGCGTAATATTGGTATTTTTAGTGAAAAGTTTACAGGTTTTGGATGTTAGCTAGAAGAGGAATCCGAGGAGAAAGTCAAAGATCGTGATATAGAGTCAAGACTTAAAGATAAATCCCGAAAGAAATTATTTTTAGAGCTGAAAATCTGTTTTCCAGGCCATAGATTGCTGATTTCGAGGTTCTTAAGAGATGATTTAGCCGCTGACCTTTGAAGAGAAAACATTCCTTATCGAGTTACGGAACTTTAGCAACTAGAATCAAGTCAATCGGAGTCATAACGAATCGGGAAAAGCCGTTTTAGTGAAGGTGGTGCAGTAGTTACGGGATTTGTGCTTGATTAGTGGACTTGGACTTTTTATTATTCACTTAAACCCTAATTAAAAGCCCATTCCGAATTTGAGCTTATAAAAGGAGCTTTTGACCTCATTATTTCTTACCTCTCATTTTATTCTTCAATTCAATTCATTCTTTGAAGAGAGTGTCCAGTGAAGAAGCAGAAAGAAGGAAAAGAAGAAGCTTTGAGCTGGAGACTCTCCAATTCACAGCCAAACCAAATCCGAAATTAGGTTTCTCTGTATTTTATTTCTGTAAAACAATATGAGTCTTATTTCCTTTACATTTAATTTAGTTTTCGTTTTAATTAGTATGAGCTAAACATTTATTAGTGCTTGAGAATGATTTATGGGTGAATCCCAATTCTATTGAATTTCATGTCCTGAATTTGAGTTTCTGTTAATTAAATCGAATTGGGTCTTTTACATTTTTCTTTAATTTGTGCTTATTTACTATTATTGACCTGATCAATTAATAATAGGGCTTAGTATCTAGGCTATTCCAATTAGTGGCGATTGGATCACCTTGACGGGGGGTTTAGGTACAGAAATAATTACAGAATATAAAATATAAACTATTTGACTTTGACAAGCGTAGTTAATTTTATGGCCAATGAGGTAATTTAGCTTAATCATTCGAAAGTGGGTCATATTATTGAATAGCCTTGTAGTCCACCCTGACGGGGGTACAAGGATTATTGAATCCCGACCAATGTCAATTGACCAATTTGACCCTTAAACAGAATAAGTTATGAAATAGAATTAGGAGGATCCCTTGCGTTCTCAAGTGCTACCTTCTCATTTATTTACTTGCGTCTTAGTAGTTAATTGCATTTTCCATTTAGTATTTCATTACTTAGAAATAACAAAAACAAACAATCAATCATTAAAACTTTTACTTGCTTTCATAAGTGCAATCATTCATTAATCGATAAGCATTGTAGTTGACCAAACCGTCCCTGCGAACGATTCTAGAATCACTTATTACTACTTGGGACAACCGTACACTTGCGGTCGTGGTTCGATTACTTTTGCATTTATTTTAGAACACACAAAGGACCACCAAGTTTTTGGCGCCGCTGCCGGGGACGGTAGCGTGTGACCACGGTGTTTATCCTTTAGTGATTAGTTGCATTTATTTTTATTTTCAGTTTAACGCTTGTGTTTGCTTTGTTTTGTTTTTACAGGTGCTTTACTCAAGTAATGATCAAGAAATTTAATTAAAGATGTATAGAGAACATTACCCAAATCCTGGTCCATTTGACTATTGGGAAGACTCTTCGGGACAACAACAATGGGGTATTAATTCTTACCAACAACCTTATCAAAACCCGCAAGAGCAAGGATGGAATAATGAATGGATCGGTAACAATCAACAACAACTATCATATCACTATCAACACGAGCATGAATGGGACAACCAGTGGGTGGAAAACATTCAACAGTATCCACCTCATCAAGATCAACAAGATACACTACTGGAGAAAGTCAATCGCCTACTCGAGGAATTTCAGGCAAGAGAACCAGAGCGTAAGGCAAGAGAAGAGGAATTCAAAGCCACCCATGCACACATACAACAGATGCTAGATGAAATGGCTGCCCGAAACAACCCTCATAACTTAGTTGAAATTGATAGCAAATCTTATGAAGATTCCACTCCCCCGAGGGATGGAAAAGATCACCAAGAAGAAGTAGTTGAGAAGGAAGTGTTGACAAAATATATTATGGATAGTGATATGAACACCGTGCCAATTATAAATAAAGACCACCATGTGGTTGAGGATCGTGTTAGCATGGTGGAAGAAGGAGTAGCAACGCAAATCCTGGAAGTTAACACAGAGATTGCTATTCCTAAGGTGTATAAACATGATCAAGATAATGAACGCAAACAAGAAGAAGTGGAGATCGAGGTCATAGAAAATCCAAAGAAAGAATATTATGAGGTAATAGTGGAAGATTGGGTTGAAAGTGAAGACGAATGTGAAATGGTTGGAGAATCAATTGAAGAATTAAAGGTTAAAGATAAAATAGAAATTGAATATCCGCTACAAAAAGTTCACCAATCACCATCTCTACCACGAATCATTATCAGAGGTGAAAAATCAAAATCACCTCCACTACCACAAATGATCAATATGTGTTATACAAGCAAGGTGCCACACCGCGAGAGCAAAACGACAAGGAGGAGCACCTACCCACCTCATTTTAAAGATGAATTTGAGATTGAAACAAGGAATAAAAATAAACTTATACCGTTGAGAACGGTTATCTACTATAATGTGGTGGAAAATGAGTTTCGTCGTGAAAATAAGAAGGCGAAACGAAGTACTTACCCACCTCCTTTTAGAGATCGATTGAATAATATTATAAGGGGGAAGGTTCTAAAGCTTTTACATCAAGGAAGAGGCGAGTTTAAGCGGAGAAACACCGCAAGGGCCTCAATACCATCTTCATGGAAGGTAACGCGTCGAACTTAAAGACGTAATAAACAAAAGTGCTTCTTGGGAGACAACCCATGTTTTAAATTGCTTTCATGTCTTTTAAATTCTTAGTGTAAATTAGAGTAATGATTCTTTATTTAGTGTTTATTTTTAAGAACTGAGAAAGGTTGGTGTTTTTGATGATTACAGGAGTAAAGGTCATGAGTTTGGGGTAGTTAGGTTATCAGCAATTTCGGAAGATCATAACTCGATGCTCGGATGTCGGAATAAACTTTTTATTGAGCCTAAACCACATAACTTTTCGAGCTCTATCCAATGGTGAAGTCAAAAAGTTCAGATAAGCAGCTAAAAGTTTCTGACCACTGCGTCAGCAACGACGCAGCACGACTGCGTCCTCATTCAGCAACTTCGGAAGATCATAACTTGATGCTCGGAGGTCGGAATTAACTTTTTCTTGAGCCTAAACCGCATAACTTTTCGAGCTCTATCCAATGGTGAAGTCGAAAAGTTCAGATAAGCAGCTAAAATTTTCTGACCACTGCGTCACAGCATGACTGCGTTTTCATTCGCGCCAGCGACATGCCGCCGGCTTACCGGTCAGCGACCGGCTAGCCGGCCAAGGAAGAAGGAACATTCTGATCACTGCGTCAGCAATGACGCAAGAGGCTTGCGTCAGAGGTAAAAAAAAAAACTGAGAAAAGTTCGGCAAGCGATATCTTTGCGCTCGGGTGTCCGAATCGGGTGATCTTTGAGCCTAAACTGCATAACTTTTCAAGGCCTAGCTGTTGGGGAGGTCGTCGTTCGCGACCGCCTAGCCGGTCATCTGACCGGCATGCCGGTCGTGGTCTCGGCGAAAACAAACCTAAAGCTTAAGAAACCTTATTTTTCCCTCTCCTTTGGCCTCCAACACATGAAACACCATTGATGACGAACCAAAGCTCCAAAAACACTTAAATTCCACCATCAAAACACCAAAATATCACCAATCCATCGCTCTAAACATCATCCAAACACATAATCAATCACAAATCTTTCCAAAAACACCAAGAAATTCAAGTTTTGATCCAAAAATTTCTTCACCAAAGCTTAAAGTATATCCTTTAAACCTTTCCAACACCATAGATATTAAATACCCATCTCAAATAAATCACCAATTCCACTACTGTGCCACTTTCAACAATATCAAGCAACACAAATTTCATCAATAGCTTTGGTACTTTGAAGGTTGGAGATTGCAAGTGCAAGTGAAAGGTTCAAGTCATCATAAATTCTATGGCCAATCCGGTAAAATAGCTAGAACTCTTCTTTTCTTTCTATTACCAGTTGGGAATTAAGATTTATTTTAGTTATTTAGCGGAGGAATTGTGAATTGTTTGAGCCTATTAATATTATATATTTTGCAAGTAATCTTTAAGTAGGTGAAAAATTGAGTTTGGGGTCATCAAAGATGACCATGAAGGTTGGAAAAGGTATGAAGAACATGATGAAGATAGAAAGTTGGGTGTTGAGGAAAGATTTTCGTCGAAGAGATGATGATTTAGAGAGATAGGAAATGATGAAGATTTGGAAAGTATGGCAAAAGAGTTCGAGGTAATGAAGAACACTCTATTCAAGATGGATGCAACAATTAAATGATCTTTAAAGCTTGATGAAGTAGTATTCAAAACCTTAACATGAGACTACACATAATCGGCCTAGCATCGATCCAGATATGTTTTCCAATCTTTTTCTCATTTAGTGTAAATTATTTTATTGCTTTGAGTCTTTTCGAGTCGTGGGGACACGACTCATTTTTGAGTTTGGGGTGGGGTTCGTTGCCTCATCCCAGTTTTTATGTGTTTATTTGTTTTTAATTGCTTTCAATAAATTAATTAGGAGTTGCGTTTGACTGTAGAAGATTTTAAATGTCCCTTGTAAGCATACTTTTGATGAATCTATGATAGTAAATAGTGAACTTTAGGGAATAACATAAAACGCACTTACAATTGCATGCAAACATAGATAATGAATAGTAAAAATTAATGAACAATGCAAAAGAAGTAAGCTTGTACTTAAGGAAAATGTTTGGTTTGTAGAACGTGAGATCTAAATTAGTAGAGAACCCACTTAGATATGAACTAGAGACGAACCATGTAGTTAGGAAAATGATATAGGCAGTTCTTTGTTAGCCATTTGAAGCCTTTTAGCTTGCTATCCCTTATATTAATTTTATCCGTCTAAGCCCAATTTTGAGCCTTAAGCCTTTCTTTTGTAGCCACGATATAAGCCCATTATCCCTTAGATTATTAGGCATGACCAAATGACCCGCACTTGAATCACATTCCTGAGACCTGTCTCGAGCTTGAGTTTGGGGTGGAGGGTCCACATTTGGGAAATTTCATTGGGTGGGATTTATGTGTTTATATTGAGGCACAAAAATAAAAGATGATATTATTATTTGTAACCCTTTGCCGGGATTTGAAAAAAAGAAAAAAGAAAAGAAAAAAATTATAAGAGACATGACCTTTCACATCAAAATGATGGTCATGGGTATCTTGTACAAAAAAAAAATGAAAAAAGAAAATAAAAAGAAAGAAAGAATAAAATAAACCGGAAAAGTGGAATATTCTGAAAAATCATCTTAGTTTATATTGGGTTGACATTGGGGACGCAACATAAGCGTGTCAAATGGGTTGAGTGAGAACATTATATGAGTGTAAACTGAAGCTCGTGGACAGTTGTTGATGGTAAGTGAGGAGAGAGCCAAAAGCTCACTTCAAATTTACCAAATATACATACCACACCGTCCCTAAGCCTACGCTAAAACCGTAAAGTCCTCGTGATTCCTAGGTGCATGGTAAGTTAATAGGTTGTATACTAAGTGGAGCGTTCAAAGCGAGTAAGGATCGAGGAACAAACTATAGCCATCATAATGAGATAAGTACAAGTGTAACCTTCTAGCATTGCAAAGTTAATTTTATGATTGAAGTTATTTATGTTTGATGTTGCATGATTAGTGTATGTGTATGTTAGTTCTTAATTTTTGCTATATGAGATTTATTTTAAGAAGTTCTTTAAGATCTATTTGCTAGATTATATTTTCTCTTGCATCTACTTCATTCCCCTTGTTTTTAGTTTTGCTTTGTCGGGACGACAAAGGTTTGAGTTGGGGGTCTTGATGTCTCCCTAATTGTTCTAATTTTATGCCCTTGGGAGACATCATTTTTTGTGTTTATTCGACTATTTTGATAGACTTTTGGACTAAATATGCAATAATATGATTTTCCTCTTTTGTTTCTAGCATTTTTAATTAATTAAGCTTTTGCGCGTAATATTGGTATTTTTAGTGAAAAGTTTACAGGTTTTGGATGTTAGCTAGAAGAGGAATCCGAGGAGAAAGTCAAAGATCGTGATATAGAGTCAAGACTTAAAGATAAATCCCGAAAGAAATTATTTTTAGAGCTGAAAATCTGTTTTCCAGGCCATAGATTGCTGATTTCGAGGTGCTTAAGAGATGATTTAGCCGCCGACCTTTGAAGAGAAAACATTCCTTTTCGAGTTACGGAACTTTAGCAACTAGAATCAAGTCAATCGGAGTCATAACGAATCGTGAAAAGCCGTTTTAGTGAAGGTGGTGCAGCAGTTACGGGATTTGGGCTTGATTAGTGGACTTGGACTTTTTATTATTCACTTAAACCCTAATTAAAAGCCCATTCCGAATTTGAGCTTATAAAAGGAGCCTTTGACCTCATTATTTCTTACCTCTCATTTTATTCTTCAATTCAATTCATCCTTTGAAGAGAGTGTCCAGAGAAGAAGCAGAAAGAAGGAAAAGAAGAAGCTTGGAGCTGGAGACTCTCCAATTCACAGCCAAACCAATTCTGAGATTAGGTTTCTCTGTATTTTATTTCTGTAAAACAATATGAGTCTTATTTCCTTTATATTTAATTTAGTTTTCGTTTTAATTAGTATGAGCTAAACATTTATTAGTGCTTGAGAATGCTTTATGGGTGAATCCCAATTCTATTGAATTTCATGTCCTGAATTTGGGTTTCTATTAATTAAATCGAATTGGGTCTTTTACATTTTTCTTTAATTTGTGTTTATTTACTATTATTGACCTGATCAATTAATAATGGGGCTTAGTATCTAGGCTATTCCAATTAGTGGCGATTGGATCACCTTGACGGGGGGTTTAGGTACATAAATAATTACAGAATATAAAATATAAACTATTTGACTTTGACGAGCGTAGTTAATTTTATGGCCAATGAGGTAATTTAGCTTAATCATTCGAAAGTGGGTCATATTTACCCTGACAGGACTAGTGACACTCTAGAATAGCCTTGTAGTCCACCCTGACGGGGGTACAAGGATTATTGAATCCCGACCAATGTCAATTGACCAATTTGACCCTTAAACAGAATAAGTTATGAAATAGAATTAGGAGGATCCCTTGCGTTCTCAAGTGCTACCTTCTCATTTATTACTTGCGTCTTAGTAGTTAATTGCATTTTCCATTTAGTATTTCATTACTTAGAAATAACAAAAACAAACAATCAATCATTAAAACTTGTACTTGCTTTCATAAGTGCAACCATTCATTAATCGATAAGCATTGTAGTTGACCAAACCGTCCCTGCGAACGATCCTAGAATCACTTATTACTACTTGGGACAACCGTACACTTGCGGTTGTGGTTCGTTTACTTTTGCATTTATTTTAGAACACACAAAGGACCACCACTAGTATAGTTCATTTAGAACATCACTATCCTCATAATCTTATATTATTCAGTTTGGGTTATAGACCACTATAATTCTTACTCAAACGAATACTTTGGTCATAGGGGGTTCTTATAGTTACAACGTCAAAAGAGGTTAATTTCTTCGATATCTTTTTGACATAATGGGGTTGTTTAAGGGATATGTCGATGACACTTTTAATGATCTCAATACCTAGGATAACATCATCTTCTCCCATATTTTCCATTTTAAACTTGTAACATATGAATCTCTTAGTCTCGTTAGCACATTACCTATGATACAAGTATATTGGTCCCAATGATGAGCATGTTCATATAGACATATTATTACACATTTTGATACTATTATTTTAAAGTAAATACAAAAGTCATATGTATTGACTGTAAATCCATCTCTGACTAATGTACTATCTAGATTTTCATAGCAATTTTTTGGGAGCTTGTTTTAACCATAAAATAATTTTATAAGCATACATACTTTTCTACCTTTACCTGATAGTACAAAACATTTGATTGATCCATATCGATATTTCATCTAGATCTCCATTAAAAATGCAATCTTAACATACATTTGATGTATTGCTAGTTTAGGAATGACTATGTAATAAGTGTCAATGTAGTATAAGCCTTTCCTTTAGGTAAAACCTCTAATTACAATTCTAGTTTTGAACTTTTCGACTAAACCATCAAGTCTTAATTTTTAATTAAAAATCCATTTGCTACTAATAGGTTTATAACCCATAGGTAGATCAGTTAAATCCCAAGTGTGATATGACATAATAAATTCTAGTTCACTATTATTGGTCTTTTTCTAAAAACTAGCTAGTATATACTGATCTCATAGCCTCACCATCCGACTTAGGGTCTTCCTCAACGAAGAATCATTGTTGAGAAATTATGCTACTATCACCTCACTTAGCATATTTATAGGAGGCCCTTACTCATGAAAGCGGTGATAAAGTCTGGCCCAAAGCTGGACTCTATTCTCTGTCCATTAATTCTCCTAAATTCATTATTAGGGATACTATGAGGACTATGAGGGTTTAGAGAGGTAGACAAATTATTACTATAGGCATATCAGTACTAACAACCCAGTTACTATTAAGTCATAATAAAAGGTAAAGGAGCATTAATATTCACATCTTTTATCATAGGAAGATGTTCAAAAAAAATTATGCATCTCTATATTCACAAATAGAATTATCATCTACCGTTAATAATCTATATGCAACACTATTTTGAGCATAGCTAACGTAAATAAAATCTATGGTCTTGAGTCTGTTGTTGAATCTTTTGAAGTCGGGTAAAGCTACCTTGTCGAAACACCCCTCATACTCTTACACAATTTAGGTTAAGTGGGAAAAAAATCCACAACTTGTAAGGGGTCTTATCTAAACTTTTACGGGGTACTATATTAAGAAATTAGAAAGAAGAGAAGACAGATTCCTTTATATGTTATTAGGTAAACCTGAACTCATAAGCAAGCATTCGTCATAATATTAAGGGACCTATTTTTCCTTTCAATTGTGTCATTTGATTAGGTGTGTATGAGGTATTAAGTTTATGAATAATTATATATTTTATCAAAGATCTTTAAGGAAATTAGAACTATATTCACCGCCCCTATCAGTTCTAAGTCTCTTGATTTTTCTGTCAAATTGGTTATCTACCATAGATTTATATATTAAAAACATTTTTCCACTTTATCTTTAGATTTTAGGAAGTAAAATTTAGTATACCTAGAGTCGTCATCTACAAATAATATGATAATACATTTTACCTCATTTACAAGCGGCATTTTAAAATCGGTTAATTTCAAATGCACTAGTTATATCAGTTTAGTTTCTCTAGTGACCACAGTTTAAAAAGGTTCTTTTAGCATGCTTGACATCTACACATATTTTTTATCAAAATTATCAATGTTGCTAACGGGGATTAAACTAAGTGATTTCAATTTTTTAATAGATTTAACACTTACATGTCTTAATCTACCATATCACATATCAATATTTTCAACAATATACACAAAGATAGATGCATTTTTGTTAATAAAAATAGTATTGAGTAAAAACGGTTCCCCATCTATGTATCGTTTTCTAATGAATACTTCATTTAAGTTATAACTATATTCCCTCCATTTGAAAACTAGTTTTAGCCCTACTTGTTAAGGATAGCCCCATATACAAGATTTATACGCAAAAGAGTACATCATGCAACACTAAGTTGAGTGTTAAAAGAACTTTTCCTTTGTCAAGAACTCCCGTAGTGGTTGAGTTCCTTATATAGGCGCATTCCCCATTAACAACCTCCTCGAACTTATAGAGCATGTCTTTGTTGGAGCAGTGGTGTCTTAAAAATCCCGTGTCCAAGATCTACTCTATCTTATTCTCTATTAAATTTGCCTAGACCATTACCACATCAATCACTTCACCGATTTCAGTCAGATTGGCGGTAAGCGTCGCGTTTTGATCCTCTCCTTGGTTACATTAGTAGGCTTTATATCCATCTTTTCCACAACCGTAACAAGAACCCTTGGGTTTCAAATAGAAGGGAACATACAAGTCCATGTATTATTAGTCATTAGACTAGATCAATCAAAAAGAAATGGTTTTTGTTGGGTCAATAATGATACATTAGTTGAACGTCCAAATCGGATTCTTAAGTAGGATCGAAGCAAAAACCATAATATTTCATTTATGTGTGGTAAGGCCATATTAAATACTGATAAATGAATGAAGTAGCTAATTATAAAGAATTATTGTAGGATCAATACTAATATTCTAATATACTAATGTAGGAGTCTGGTTTGTTGATGTACGATAAAGCCACACTAAGTATGGAAAGATAAATAAAACCACCAATAAGAGCGGATTTAAGAATATTTTTGAGAGACTAAAAATTAGCATAGTTAATGGAATTCGAGGCTAAAAGTTCTATTTTTCATTTGAAAAGAGTATATTTAGACCGTCCAACTCTTGTAAAGAGAACACTAGTCTGATATCAAGTACAAATTGTAAGAAGGATTGAAGTAATAATCCAAATGTTTCAAGTAAGAATAATTACTCCGTTGATGGTAAAAAATTTAGTTGTTACCAATTAATATTCTTGTGAATTATCAAATGATCATGGGGAAGTGGCTGATCACGTGGAAGTGGTTGGTCATATGGCAAACCATTCATGTGAATGATCGAATAATCAGACATAAGATTAATGTTATTCGTTATGTATGCTAATCATCTATCTAATTGTAAATAATTGCTAACGTATGACAAAATGTATATGGGACCAGTGTATACATAGGATCTTGATTTGAATTACATTATGCACTAAAAATTGAAAAAGAAACAACCTGTAGCCATTGATTTTGCATGTGGAATTTCACATGCGCTTTTCTGATTGTGTAATTTGTCTAGCTAAAACTCTTAAAAATAAATATACAGTGATTAAGATACTATATGTGACTCGGGTGGGTAGATTCTAGGGACAGTGAGGCTGCAACTAGGGGGATCTTGGTGGGACAGGGGCGCAGTCCATCCCAACTAGGGGGTAATTAAGGATTTCAGTAGAGAGGTTAAATTTCCTAAAAAGAATTATAGCCCCTACCACTAAAGTATTTTTTGTTGAATACTAGCCTTCAGTTTGAAATCTTGATTCGCTCTTGATTGTACCCCTTCCTCTCTTGATCGTACCACTAGCCTTGAGGTAGAACGATTTATCAAAAAAAAAAACATTAAAAAAAACGAGTAAAAACAAGAGAAAATCCCATTTTAAGGTTTATTATATATGGCCTAAAAACATTTTTAGGCCAAACGTTTCAAAAATCATATTTTTAGGCTAAACCTAGTCAAAACGTCCATTTCTAGGCCATTTCACTAATTTCGTGAGATATTCTATGGATTTTAAGGGCAATTTAGACACTTTAGATAGAGTTTTTAGGTTGTGATGCGGCCAAATAAACATAGAGTTCATTTGAAATGCCTAAATTGTTCTTAGAATCAATTAAAGATCTCATGAAATTGGTGAAATGGCCTAAAAATAGGCGTTTTGAATACGTTTAGCCTAAAAATGTGACTTTTGAAACGTTCTGCCTATAAATGTTTTTAGACCATAGGTAATGGCCTAAAAATGGAATTTGCTCTAAAAACAAATAATAAGTTCCACATAAGAGAGATTTAATCTTTTTTGGAGTTAAGTATATAGGAATAAACTTTAAAAATATATTCTAGTCAATATCCCAAACAAAATATTCTGGTCAATACCAATGGTGGACCAAAAGATCGATAGTTAGTCTAATGGTTAGACTAATCCGCAGAAACCGAGAGGTCTGGGATCAAATCTCGAGTCTAAAGCGGATCTAATATGTATTCAAATGGGCAAGTGATTAATGGTGGATCAAAACCCATTGAGACTCGGAATTAGGCACGTTGTTTGGTGATTGGAGGGTGCGTTCTCCTGCCCAATTAACATGTCTTTTGCTCCTCGGTGTCGCGCCTAGAGGCATCGGGTGATTGTGGGTTGTGACTGTTAGGTGTCGTTTGTTTTTTTAAGTAATAAGTGCTGAATGCTGAATGAACAGCTGAATAGGACTTATTCTGTTAAGAGGCAGCATCTGAATGATTCAGACTTAGTTTGAAATCTTAATGAAACAGACCCGTTAAGAGCCATTCAGATCTGAATTGGATAGGAAAAACAAACAGTCTTATTGATCCAGTGTCTTAATGAACCAGATTAAGATCTCATTAAGTGCAAACAAACACCCCCTTATTCTCTTTATCTATTTATATATCTAAAATGTTTGACAAAAAAAATATCTTTCACAATATTCTAATAAATATCACGAATCCCAAGATTTAGATGAACCGAATTTTACTTTATTATTTCCATATTCCGAATCCTACAACTTCGATGAATCTAATTCAGCTCTATGGGTGCTCGTTTGTAAGTGTTTTCTTTAAAAGCACTTAAAAGTGCTTTTAGATCTTTAAAATTGTTTTAGATCTTGAAAAACACTTTTAGAAAAAACACCAAATGTGTGTTTTATTTTTAAAAAAATACCTAAATTGATTCTAAATTTTAAAAATATTTCTAATCATTTTTACAAAAATTTTAATTTTATTCTAAAAATACATTTTACTCTAAAATAAGCACTTCCAAATGAGCTAACTTTTATTGCTCGTTTAAAGTTACTTTTTATAATATGTTTTTCATGATAAAGGTACAATGTATGTGTGGTTAAAAAAAACTTTTATGCATTGTTTGGATTCAGATTATTAAAGGAAAAGAAATGATAGAAATATTAAAGGAATGGAAAGGAAAGTGATAATCGTGTTTGGATTTACATAAAAATACCGTTATACCCTTTTTGTGTTATGTAAAAATATTATATATTAAATTTATAAGGTTAGTTGTGAGATTTAAAAAATAATCATTTCCTTTTCTTTGAAATGACTCTAAAATAGAAGGATTAAATAATTGACGTTTTAAAGGATAAGAAATGATTCTGCAATTCATTGAATTACTTTCCTTTAATTAAAAATCGAATTCAAACAAAGAAAAGAAAAATTATTCCTATCATTTCTTTTCCTTTCTTTTAAAAAACAAAATCCAAACAATATATTAATTTTTTTAAATCATTTTAGAATAAATAATATGCATGTGATTTTTAAAAGTAAAAATTAAAAATATAACCTATTATGGTATGTAAAAGAAAAAGAAACCATAATTTGCAATTTGGTGCAAGTTCTTCACGAGTTTGTTTACACATTATTAGATTATTAACAAAATCAGATAACATTAGATTTGTATAATCGGTTTTAATATTAGCAAAATTCTCCGATCGAGGAGATTTCGTTTGTGTTCTTCTCTATGTAAATAAGAGACCGTGGTAGTGAAGATACTGCTCGGCATTTTATTTTTTTGGTTAGGTAAATGATTTCTTTAAATATAAAGAAGAACTGTACATTGTACTCAAGTTTCATCTACTTAGGCCCGAAAGCTTGCGGTAGTATCCTTTTATGCACTATTCATATCTCAAAGCATTACAATTCAACAGCTCACTATCATCCAAGAATACATGATTAGGGTATAATGTAAAAACTTAAGAAATGTGCTCCTTTTATAATTATATCATTTCCCGTTGATTATCTTCTAATAGCAAGATTAATACGCACTCGCCAAATGTGATAAATAGTGGCTCCAAGAGCAACCATCCATGCTTTCATCCTCCAATTTTTTGGGTCTTGAATGCACTCAAACTTGTACTCGTATCCTTCTTGATGTCCAACAATATATTTACCTTAGTATGCCTCTAACAAAGCTACATTCAAAGAAAATATCTATGCGATTCAAAATTCTCACCATACAACTCAGAAAGTAGGTCCAACTCGATATGTGTGTGTATATATATATATATATATATATCATATGATTTTTAATACGAAGCCTCTATTGTATCGTCAACCATACAATGATTGTATATTTGGGAGTAACACAAGAATCTCATACTATTTTCATCCAAGTTTTGCTAAAAGATTGACGAGGAGAAATATCATAAGGCTTATTATATAAGTCATAATACTCACTATTAAGAAGATCACTTTCGGTGGAGAGATCGTTTACGGAGAAGAACAATCATGACAAAATATTCTATCCTCTCTTATATCCAAGCAAAATTTCAATCTCATCCTTCAATTTCTAAATTTGTTTTAAAATAGGAGAGTTTGTTTTCTTTACTTGGCACAACCAACCACTCTTTTTTTTAAACTAATCTCCATGTATCCACCTAACCCAAAGTGAATCTTTCTTGTCAACAATCTTCCATAACATCTTCATAAGCAACACTTTGTTCCAAGCTCCTAAATCCTTGAGCCCAAATCTATCTTCATCAATCTGGAGTACAAATCGTTTTCCATTTAATTTGTGGGTATTTTCCATCCCAATATAAGTTCTACAAATGTTAGTAATACGCTCATGTACACAAACAAAGACTGGAAAAATCGTCGACAAAAAACATACTACCACTTAAAGCATCGATCTAATAAGTTCCAATCAACCCGCATATGAAAGCGAATGAGCGTTCCAAAATCTAACACAACTATCCAATTTTTCAACAAGAGATTTGTAATCTCTTGAAGGAAAAATCGAAACACCAAGAGGTACACCCAAGTAACAAAATGGCATAATCCTTTTCTCAAGATGCGTTCTTTCCAAGATATTTTCAAGTATTTCACTTTGTATACCCACGTAATACATGTTCGATTTAATAACATTCAAATGAAGTCTTGAGCATTCCCAAAAAGCGTTCAAGCTATCCATAAGAATCTTTATCGAATTATGACTCCTTTAGCTAGAAGAATGAAATAATAAGCAAAAGCTAAATGTGTATTCTTGGATATCCCACACTTAAGATAATATATAAATCCTTGACTCGTGTTTCTCTTCAAGAGTCTTGGAAATATTCAAGGCATAAAATAATGAGATAGGGTGAGAGATGATCATCTTGTTTTAATATTTGTTCTCCTTAGTCATGAATTTCTCCATTAAAACCCACTGAATAATAAGTAGTAGAAACAGATACCATGAATCCAATCAATGTATTCTTCCAGAAAGTTGAGATCTTTGAGCACCTTGTGAAGAAAGTCCCACGAAATTGAATCATAAGTCTTGCACAAATAAATTTTAATATTACACCTCGGATAACTACTATTATTATTAACCCACGTAACACTTTTTGCATGAGGTTAATGTTCTCGGCCATCGATCTTCGAAAGACAAATTTCTTGTGTGCCTTATTTACAAGTTCATCCAAAACCGGCTTCATACAATCCACTATAATCACGGTGATAGCCTTATGGATGACATTATAATAAAAAATGGGTCTTTAATCTTCAACTTTAACAAATTCTCAATCTTGTTAATAAGAGCAATAATAGTAGTATTAAATTGTTTAAGAAGAACCTCGAATCAGAAAATTCACGCTCCGCTTGAGTTACATCATTTCCAATATATTATAAAGATTGCTTGAAGAAGAGAGAAGACTATCCATCGGGACCGGGAGATTTATCATTAGCAATACAGATAACTGCCACTTTAATATCCTCACTGGAGACCTCTTTGCACAAATCCAAACATTGCTCACTAGTCAAGATCTTACCCCCACTCAAAAACCTCGATATCAATATTATATGTATTACTTTTCGAACCCAAAAATCCAATGAGCACTCAAGATAACAACTTCACCATTAGGACGTTGAATTTTGGCGATAAATCTACGACTTTTTCTACTCCTCATAATTCTATGAAAAAGTTTAGTGCATCGATCACTATTAAGTGTGTACCCAAGCTTAGAGTTTTGTTGAAGGAAGCTAATCTCAGCTTGTTCAAGTAACCCAGACGATTTAAGAAGCTCAACTAACTCCTCAAAATTTGCAATCTTATCCACATTATTTTGAGAACTAACCTCGCCAATCTTAACAGATTCCCTTGTACTTTTAGCTATTTTGAAAATATGTGAGTAGTGTTCCTTATAAAATATTTTCAAAACCACTTTCAAGAAATAAAAAAATTTGACAAACGATGTATTGTTTCGTCCCGTGGGTTTGATTTTTACTCCACCGACTATTAACCACTTCACTATATTCTTTGTGCTCGACCCACGTATTAAAGAAGCAAAATGGTGTAATTTTATTTTGCAAGAATAAGAAGACTATGCATGGGAAATGGACCGAGACACTAGATTTTGAAAAAACTCTGCATGAACATAGTGATTAGAAAAATCGAGTCTTTGACTACTCAAGGCTCTATCTATCCGACTTACAAGGTGATTGTTATCCTAAGTGTAGAATATTATATATCTTCCAAGCCAAGAGTATTACAAAAATCCATGAATTCATTTTAGTTTCCCATAGTCACAACCCTACCATTTTCCCTCTCACTGTGAGCTAAAATTCGTTATGAATTGTTGCCTAATGTCCAACATGTTTTATAACCTTTTTAATGCTTGTTTGTTGATTTCATAAATGTTGTAAAGTTAACCCCGATATTCATGATTTCATTTATTATTGACCATTACTACCACATCAAGTTGAATACCACATACGCATGACTTACAAAAAAAATGGAGATGTAGTGATGACCCCATTGAGTAAAACCGGATTCTGACCATACACGTGTTTCACTTTAATGACGGCACACATCACACTTTTGTTATGTATTCACACACGAGAGTTTAACAATTAGGAATGGATATTCATTTTCCAAAAATCCGTCTTATGATAGTGTCATAATCAAGAATAATACATTATTTTTCGAGTGAATTCATCTCCGTTATTGTAGCAAACTGGAGAACACTGATAATTTTTTAAATAAACATTAATTAGATTTTAAACGATTCCTGCCGATTAAAATTTACCAAATTAAAAGAACATAAACATAACTTTAAGTTAGATAGTAATCCGATGAACAATTGCAATTGATACCGGATGTTGTTTAACTTTATTATCAAAAATTAAATAATTTAAAGTGTGATAACAAATATATATTCTTACAAAAAAAACTACAAAAAAGGAAAAAATCTACCCTCCATCTTTCAAATTTTGCACAATACATCTATGAAATTCTTGTAATTTATTTTCCCCCCTCATATTTCACTATATAAAAAAAGAATGGTTCTCACTTCTCACAACCAAATAAGCTCATTTTTCATGCAATAATGGCCTTTCCACTCTCTCATTCTTCTTCTACTCCCTTACTAGAAGAAAGTGATACGATTCAGCCACGTCATTACACCAAATTAATCCTTTTAATCGGTGTTACATTGCTTGTAGCATTAATTTACATTAATGGAAATAACCCAATTCCCAACATTACATCTCCGGTGATGGAGCCAGATGGTGTCACCACCGTGAATCCAATGGCGCGAGGAGTGGCAGAGGGTGTCTCAGCCAAGTCACTAAAAGCTCCGTCGTTAAAACTACCTTCAGTTACTTGGACAAATAAAATGCTTGGTTGGCAAAGAACTGCATTCCATTTTAAGTCTAAAAAAAATTGGATTAATGGTAAGTTTTTCAATTTAATTTTTAAACTTTATTAATTGACCATTTTTTCCCCCAAATTAAAAAATATAATTATTGTTGTTATATTTATATACTTTGAAATCAGGATAGATTCAATGTTAATTTTTTTCCGATGATATAAAAAACGTGAAATTAATTTTTATCAGAGAAATAATTAATCTTTTATCGGAATATAAAAATTATTTTTGACTATATTTAACCTCTCGTCATATAATTCAATGTTCAAATCAATTCAATTTTTAGTTTCCTGTTCTGTAATCATGATTACTAAAAGTTTGCATAAAAAGATAAATTTTATCTATCATGATAATTTATCTTATTATTTTAAATAATGTGTATAATTAGAAAAAAAAATATACATATATATATATATAATAGGTAAATTGTAATTCTAGTGTTGCTTAGTTGGATTTAATTTAAGATAGACATTTAGCAATTATATTTCTTAATAATTTAACTTTGTATATAATTTGTTTCTATTTATATTCTTGAGACACACTAATCCTTTTTTCCTTTTTTTTCATTTTTACTCTATGTTTGGATGAAATTGCTTGGATGGGAATTTTGGACTATTCTTGCTTCAGATCCTAATGGTAATATTTTTCTCTTTAATTTAATGTCTTAAGATATCTATATGTTTGAATCATCAAATCTTTGTCTACCACATGCTAATACTTAGACAGATACTATGCTCATGAATAAATTATCCCCATAGAAGATCACGATGAGCTGTCATTTAGTACTCCCTCCGTTCCACTCAAATTGTCCACTTACTAAAAATAATGTTCCAAATATATTGTCCACTTAGAAATTCAAGACACATTTTTTCCTACTTTTTCCACTATTACCCTTATTAAAATATTGAAATTTATATTTCCAATACACATTTAAGATATCAAGATACTTTATTAGGGGTATTTTTGTAATGGTGAATACATTTATTATGTTTCTTAATATATGTGAAAAGCTAAGTGGACAAATTAAGTGGAACGGAGGGAGTAATACCATTAGCTATTATAGCCTACAAGTGGAAAATATCACTCGTAAAATTGTGGTGACTCGAACATCGATTTATTAGTGGGGCCCAAACTAATAGCCGATCTATAACTCTTTTAATAAACGTGACATGAATATTTTATTTTATTTTAAGTAATGTTTGTATATATATGAAAACAAAAAAAGAGTAGTTCTCACTTCTCACAACCAAATAAGCTCATTTTTCATGCAATAATGGCCTTTCCACTCTCTCATTCTTCTTCTACTCCCTTATTAGAAGAAAGTGATACGATTCAGCCACGTTCTTACACTAAACTAATCCTTTTAATCGGTGTTACATTGCTTGTAGCATTAATTTACATTAATGGAAATAACCCAATTCCCAACATTACATCTTCGGTGACAGAGCCAGATGGTGTCACCACCGTGAATCCAATGGCGCGAGGAGTGGCAGAGGGTGTCTCAGCCAAGTCACTAAAAGCTCCATCATTAAAATTACCTTCAGTTACATGGACAAATAAAATGCTTGGTTGGCAAAGAACTGCATTCCATTTTCAGTCTAAAAAGAATTGGATTAATGGTAAGTTTTTCAATTTAATTTTTAAACTTTATTAATTGACCATTTTTTCCCCTAAATTAAGAAATATATTATTGTTGTTACATTTATATACTCTGAAATCAAAGTAGATTCAATGTTATTTTTTTTCCGATGATATAAAAAACGTGAAATTAATTTTTATGAGAGAAATAATTAACCTTTCATTGTAATATAAAAATTATTTTTGACTACATTTAACCTCTCATATAATTCAATGTTCTTTTTTTGGGGTTCCATATAATTCAATGTTCAAATGAATTCAATTTTTAGTTTCCTGTTGTGAAATCATGATTACTAAAAGTTTAAATAAAAAGATAAATTTTATCAATCATGATACTTTATCTTGATATTTTAAATAATGTGTATAATTAGAAATATATATATATATATATATATATATATATATATAAAAAAAAAGTTAAATGGTAATCTTAGTGTTGCTTAGTTGGATTTAATTTTAGATAGACATTTAGCAAATATATCTCTTAATAATATAAGATTGTATATAATTTATTTCTATAAATATAATATATTCTTGAGACACGCTAATCCTTTTTTCCTTACTTTCTTTTTTTATCTCTATTTTTGGATGAAATTGCTTGGATGGGAATTTCGGACTTTTCTTGCTTCAGATCCTAATGGTAATATTTTTCTCTTTAATTTTAATGTCTTAAATCATCAAATCTTTGTCTACCACATGCTAATACTTAGGCAGATACTATGCTCATGAATAAATTATCCCCATACAAGATCACGATGAGCTGTCATTTTTTTTTTTAATTACATAGGAGAGCCACTTTAGACTCAGAGCTATTGACTCGATTTGAACCTGCACCACTAGATTGGTAGACCAAGACCCTGGCCAGTGAGCTAATCCCAACGATGAGCTGTCATTTAGTAATACCATTAGCTATTATAGCCTATAAGTGAAAAATATCACTCGTAAAATTGTGGTGATTCGAACATCGATTTATTAGTGGGGCCCAAACTAATTAGCCAATATATAAATTTCTTTTAATAAATGTGCCATGAATTTTTTATTTTTTAAGTAATGTTTGTATATACATGAAAACACTAATGATGACATCACTTTTTTTTCATGTCATTTTTAATCACTTTTTCAAAATATATATAAGAAAAAAATTAATTTAAATAGAAAAATTATCCATTTGTTCATTTAAGGATACAACTAAAAAATTATAAAAAGATAATATAAAAAAGATGGCGTTTATCGTTACTTATATGAAAAAAGATGATACATTATACATATATAAAACTAATTCATATTTTAAGTTCAAAGACTTAAAAACTTCGCTCCCCAAATTTTTAAAAAAATCATCTTTTTACCCTTATAAAAAATAAAAAATGAAAAATTTATAAGGTTCGGCCCCCCCAAATTTTTGAACTATATCCCTTGGCCCCCCCAAATATAAAATCCTGGTTCCGTCCCTGCGCTTATATATGACATGAATTTATTTTATTTATATATGACATTATTATTCAACAAATTGTTATAGGTCCGGTGTTTTACAACGGTTGGTATCATTTATTCTATCAATACAATCCTAAGGGTGCAATATGGGGTAACATTGTGTGGGCCCACGCTGTATCGAAAGACTTGATCCATTGGCGCCACCTCCCTATAGCCATGGTAGGCGACCAATGGTACGATGCTAACGGTGTCTGGACGGGGTCCGCCACTATTCTTTCAAATGGTCAACTCATCATGCTCTATACTGGCTCAACTAATGAATCTGTTCAGGTTCAAAACTTAGCTTACCCAGCTGACCCATCTGATCCATTTCTCACTAAGTGGGTCAAATACTCCGGAAACCCGGTCCTAGTCCCACCACCCGGTATCGACGACAAAGATTTCCGTGACCCCACTACAGCGTGGATGACATCATCCGGAAAGTGGCGGTTGACTATCGGGTCAAAAGTCAACAAAACCGGGATTTCATTAGTGTACGATACTACCGATTTTAAAAATTACGAGCTTCTAAGTGGTTCCCTCCATGGGGTACCCGATACGGGTATGTGGGAATGCGTTGATTTTTACCCGGTTTCGAAAGGTGGTGAAAACGGTGTTGACACGTCACATAATGGACCCGGGGTTAAACATGTGGTGAAAGCGAGTATGGATGATGATCGAAATGACTATTATGCCCTTGGTACATATGATGAAGCAAAGGGAAAGTGGACCCCAGATAATCCTTCTATAGACGTTGGGATTGGATTAAGATATGATTATGGGATTTTTTATGCTTCAAAAACATTTTATGATCAACAAAAGAAGAGGAGGATTTTATGGGGTTGGATTAAAGAAACTGATAGTGAAGCTGCCGATATTTTAAAGGGTTGGGCTTCTGTTATGGTATGTAAATTGCATCTTTAGTCCTTGTGTTATATAAAAAAAGTTATACCTTATATATATTTACAATCAAAACATAGCAAATAACACCCCATACTTTTTACAATGCATTAAGAATGCAGATTAGGGGATCTCCATTTCTTTTACAATTTTTAATTAAAAAATAATGGTCCCACATTTTTTAAAGTTTTCACTTGATTTTCTAACTTTTTAATTTTTATTAATAAAATATATATTATTTTCCTTAATATATGGACCTAGTCAATTGCGAATGGAGACTTTTGAATCTTTACAAAAAATACCTTTTAAGCATGGCTCCTAAAATTTTAAAACACTCACTTGTTTCCCAATTTTTCTGAAAGATCTAAAAGTTGATTTTTTACTAAATTTTATCTATATAAATTTGATTTTTTTTGGACACAATATAGGAACCAATAATGCAATTAACTAAAAATATATAGAATATTTTGTATAATATAGAGACTAATTGTGCAATTAATTAAAATGTTTGATATGTACAGAATGTTCCAAGGACAGTGGTGTTCGATAAAGAAACGGGAAGTAATTTGATCCAATGGCCAGTAGAGGAGGTAGACAAATTGAGGCTAGGTAGCGTTGACTTTAACAAAGTTTTGGTCAAACCTGGATCTGTTGTGGCACTTAATGTTGGTTCGGCCTCTCAGGTAACTTTCAATAAATTTCACTTTGTTCCTTTAATTTTATATTTAAAGATTCTTCACTTGATCTCCACTTTGTTAGAATATTTTGTTGTTTCTATGATAAAATAGGGACCTATAGTGCAATTACCGCATAAGATTGAAGTTTCAAAATATTTGAGATTATAGTCATTATATTACTATCTTATTGTCTCTTCTTCCTAAAATTTTAACAATTTTTCATTTGCCTAAGCAAACATTGTGGAATTTCATTAACGCTTTCTAGCTTTGATTTTCTTTTTTTTGTATGAATATATATTGTTCTTTCTAATACAATATAGGTTACTTTTGTATAAATATGTTATTTAGCCTATTAATATTGGGACTTATAGTCAAGGGGTAAATTCATGGTATATTCCAAGTTTGTATGACTTTTTTAAAGAAATTATTTCTTCCCGAACAAATATTTAGTCCTTATTTTTTAAAAAAAATTATTTCTTATTAAGAATCTGTGTAAAAGTGTTTATTTCAGAGTAAAAAGTATTTTAGAAGGAAAAATTAAAAATATTGGTAAAATTATTTAAAAAAATTAAAATCTAAAATCATTTTAGTTGATTTTTAAAGAACCACATATTTGGTAAGTGTTTTTCAAGTTTTAAAATATTTTTAAGGATTTATAAGCATTTTTAAATATTGTTTTAAAAAATACATTCAAACAAACATTAAATTTATATAAAATTTAGAAAAAAAATTAAGATGTGATTTTGAGTCAGAATACTTTGAGTAAAATACTTTCAAACAAACATTATATATTGCCCATTTCCTGTGTTTTAAAAACGGAGTCAGAATTTTTCTTTTTTTGAGTTGTCCTAATTTTTTTCTGACTTTATTGCAATATAGGTGCTTCTGTTACGTAAAAAACTGCACTATAAGCCCTATATTATGCAAAAATTGCATTAAAAGCCCCTATATTTTGCAATATTTGCTATATAAGTCCCTATATTTTTAACTTATGATATTGATTGATGAGATTATTTGCAGCTGGATATTGAAGCTGAATTTGAAGTAGACAAAGAAAGCTTAGAGAAAATAGAAGGAAGTGATAATGATATAAAATATAGTTGCATTACAAGTAATGGAGGTGCTTCACGTGGTGCATTAGGACCATTCGGTTTATTAGTTCTTTCAAATAAAGAACTAACTGAAAAAACTCCGGTTTATTTCTACATTATTAAAGACTCTCACGGCAAATTGATAACCCATTTTTGTTCTGACCAATCAAGGTTTTTTTCCTCTCTTCTTTCATATATGGGTTTATAATGTAGTTTTTGCATGATATAGGGATTTAAAGTGCAATTAACCCCCAAATAATCTGAATATTGTTTCTTGTAGGTCATCTCGAGCAAATGATGTTGTCAAGGATATTTATGGAAGTATTGTTCCAGTATTGAAAGATGAAAAATTAACGATGAGAATATTGGTAAGTGTATTCCTTTTTTTAATCAATTTTTTCAAGAAGAGAATAATTCATATTGGAAAAATTTCATAAATTGAATAGACTATTTTCCTTTTTTCGTCATGAACTTTAAAAATTATTTAAATATTTTTTAAACTAATGACTTTTTTGTGGTTAATTCCTGTTATAAAATTAGTACAATATCCATTTACATATAACTTTATGTCTAAAAACTTAAGGGTCATATTTGGACGAATTTTATAGAGAAAACTAATAACAAAGAAAAATTATTAATTCAAAAAAATCATTTGGGGAATTTTTTTTAATTGAGATCTCAAAATGGGGGGTAACACTCTATAATTCGGGAATTATTCAAATATTATCTCATTTATGTCTATAATATGAGAAGTGAAGGGGGTAAGATTATATTAAGTGTTCAATTATATTTTCAAAACTTTTGAATATCAATTTTTTAATTATCACTATATCAAATTACTCATCTTTTTTGAAAAAGGACATTTAACATGGATTTTACTTAATTATAATTAAATAATTAAATGGAAACTCGGCTTTATTTTGTAGGTTGATCATTCAATTGTGGAAAGCTTTGCTCAACGTGGAAGGTCATGCATTACTTCACGAGTATACCCTACCAATGCTATTCATGAAGATGCCAAATTATTTTTATTCAACAATGCCACCAATGTAAACATAATTGCCTCCCTAAAGATATGGCAAATGAGCTCCGCACAAATATAATTGTAATTAATTTTCTTTTATTATTCATTTTAATTTATTTAAAGAGAAGTTTCTTAATATCTATTTCTTGTATTGTCACGGTAACAAAAATCCATGTATTAGTGACTTGGTTCAGCCCATTTAGTCATTTATAATACTAGCCCATTACGTAAGTGGTTAGATATATAGGCTGGCCCTATTGAAGACTTAGTGAACCTGGCTATAGTATATTCATTATGGGTTGAAGCAAGTAAAATTTATATGATGGAACTTTGTATTTGTTAGGGCTTATATGTCACTTCGTTATTCCTTTACCCTTTTATGTGTCATCTATGTAGAGGTTTTAATAATTTATCATAATTTTTTTTTTCTTAGATAATTTTTTTTTTCTTTTTATTTATTGTCACATAAAGTAACACATAATTTTATTTTATTTTTCAAATTAGTAACACATAATTGATGAAAGGGTGATGGGTTGATATATGAGTAAAGATATATATCAAAATAAGGGTTGGAGGTGAAATAAGAGTGAAGAAAATAGGGGTGATATATAGCAAAGCTCTTGATATATATCATTACTCTCAAAAGACATTATTAAGATAATATATAAATGACACCAAAATGTAATATAGTGTACTAAAAAATTGAATTCAAAGTCAAATAATTTTTTTATATTTTTATACATATGAACCGGGGTCAAATCTAAGGGTCTGTTTGGATTAAGGAGAGATTTTTTAGTAAAAGATAGGAAGGGAGAGTATAATAAAAGAATAGAAAGGAGAGTTTTAAATATGTTTGGATTGAATAAAAAGAGAATAAGAGATTTTATTAAAAGATTATAGGTATCCGGTGTTTGGCTTAAAAAAATAATGGGAGAAAGGGATTCTTTTTATAACTAAATGATTCATATACCCCTATCAAAATATTTTATAAAGAAATAATAAGGGTAATTTAGACATTACAACATAATAAAAGAATCTCTCCTCTCTAATCCCACCGAATTGGATGGATAGAATATATAAAGACATGAGGTATTGCAAGAATCATTTACTAATATTTTCCTTCCAATCCTGTATAATACAAAAAGGAATGGTTGTTACCCTAAGATTTCTTTGCAGGAGCTGCAAAAAGTAGAATAACAAATGAGGTTTGGAGATAAATATATAGATTTTTTTTAGTCGAAAGATAAACTTGCATTAAAACCAAAACAAATACAATATTAGCCAATCCCTATAGGATTGAAGTCCCTAGAAAATAAGTTTGCTGATTGGGGAGGAGGAAAAGAGCTCCAAAGGCTAAACAAAGGGCCATTAAACATTTGTTTAGCCACCCAATCAACACTCAAGTTCTTTGATCTCCTAATAAAGGAGATTTTCAAGTTGTACAAAAACTTACATCTAATAATGTTCTTAACCATAATTTTAGTATTACAAAACACCTTAGCTCTACTACTAGTTTGGTTAATTGAAGACAAACAATCATTCTCTATCTCTACTTTGCTAATAGGATATTTAGAAGCTATCTTGCACGCCTCAAATACTCCTCTTGGTTCAGCTTCAATGGCAGAATTAGCCACTATCTTCTTAGCATTCTCTTCAATAAAAGTACATGTTGAGTCCCTAACTAAGCAAGCAAAAAAAGTTTGATTAGTACTCAAATTAAACGAGACATCGCAATTAATCTTAAAGAAACCAGGTAAAAGAGGAGTCCAAGAATTATTTCTATCAGAGAAATAAAGCCCTTATTTCTATCATGATTGATTTCCTCATGTATTACATCAGGAACATTCCCAGGAGGATTTGCAAATTTTCGTCAAGAAAATTTGAATTAATTTCTAAGTTTTTTTTTTTTTTTTTGGTCACCAATTAATTTCTAAGTTAGATTTATCATTTAAGGATGAAAGTTTATTTTTTTTTTAAGATCTTATCATGTAAAAAAAAAATCAGACAATTGTGCGGTGAAACTTTTGTCAAAATGTTTAATATTCTTTGACGGTGATTTCATAGAATTTATAATATTAAGTATATAAATATCGAAGCATGTCAACTTTTATAAAATATTTCTTATAATTACATTTATCACTATATTATATTGTTGTGAATAAACTATAAATAACTTGCACTAATTTAATATACAGACTGTCATAATATATCAACTTGTCCATCCATTTTCATACTTGTTGCCAAAAAGTTCTCCTAATCACTCCTGGATTCACGGATTTTATACTCGTTTACAACTTGCTATAAAAAGTCACTTGACTAATATATTTTAATTTTACCGACAAAAATGATTATTTCAAAGTGTTGAAAAAAAGAGCTTAGAAGGTTCGAACTTGTAACAATATTTGAGAAAACTCTTGAAGTTGGACTTATAATATAAGGTGACAAAAAAATAAAAAAGACTTATAATATAAGGTTAAATTCAACAGATATAAATTATTGTGTTGAAATTTTGTAAATTAATGAATAGCGTCATTTTATGCATCCAAACAGAAATGACATATAAGATTATTCATGTTTACGGATAGTATTTAAATATTATATTTCATTTATATTATTCAGATACTTGTCTACGAACAAAAGAAAAAAAATTATATACCCTGTTTGGTTCCTAAAAATGATAGGTATTTTTTGTTTTTATTTTTTATATTTTTCAATGTAATAATAAAAACGTGTTTGACAATAGAAAATGAAACAGTTTTTCTGCAAAATTAAATAAAAACAATACCATATTAAAGAATGTGAAATCGATATTTTTCATATTTTTAAAAAATATTGAAACTGAAATAAAATATTTTGAAAACAAAACTAAAAATATATTTTCACAAATCAAACATAGCTTAGCTTTTTCAATTTCATTTTCCAGAGTTAGAGTTACACACGCTACTTTTAAAGAGTTTTACTTTAAAATAAAAAATTATTATTTCGACATCTCGATGACCATTAACAATATCATAGAACCAATGCATGTCCCAACTCCCAAAGAGCCGTTATTTTCTTGACTTTGACCCATGACCAGGAAATTTCTAGTGTATGCTGGCTCAAACCTCACGTGGAGACTAACTTTATTCTGAGAAATAAGCTAATGGAAAAATATGAATCATTTTAAAATAGGACAATTTATTTAAAGAGACCCTATCAATAAATACTTGGGTAAAGTTTCGTTTCTTCTTTATCTTTAACGAAAATCCGTTGACGGTACCTGATTTATAAAATGTCACGAAATGATTCTTTTCGTTAAATTTTATGACATTGATAGTCATTTTTTGCATTTTCTGTCAGTTGACTGTTAGTCAACGCCGCGTGGCGCGACGTCAACGCCACATCTTTGCTACATCAGCATGACTTGATCAGCATTTACATATCATTAATTTTTTAATCGTTATATTTTAATAAGTTATCTCTCTTGCACAAGAAAACCCAGCCACTCCATTCATCACCGCCGCTCCTCAACCTGCCTAAAAAAACCGCCGCTTCTCCACCTGCTTAAGAAAACCGCGGCAGCTCGTGTCCATTCTCCACCATTATCAACCGGCTTGGCTATTCCATCAACAATCGAAGAACCCAAATTAAGGTAAAAACAAACAAAAAATCTCTTCACACTCACCTTCCCACACCAAGCCGCTCTTTGCATAAGGAAACCGCCGCCACTCGGGGACCTTTCTCCACCATCATCAACCGACTTGGAGAAGAACCCAAATTAAGGTAGAAAATCTCTTACACTGCATTTTTTGAATTGTTTTGCAGTAAATATCCATTTGGTGCAACTGTTAGAGTGAGTGATTTGGTCATATACTGTATTTTTTGAATTTCTTGTTGCTAAAAAATAGAAGAAGGAAAAAAGAAAAATTGGAAATTGTTGGTGTATTCAAATAATGATGTTGAACAAGCTCAAAGATCAAAACTGTAGAACTCATTACAAACAAAAAATTTCCAAATTGCATTGATTTACGTCCCTAAATTTACTAAAGTTAAATTTAGACTCAAGCTGTCTAATGACATTAGAAACATCAAAGAACACGGCTTCAAGTAGTAGTTCTTCATTCAGTTAAGCCACATAGAAAACTCTTGGGTTTCATTCACACCAAATGGTAAAGCATAATTTTAAAAGCTAATATGCATATTACATCTTCAAGGGAGTTTTTACTGATTTCTCTGATACACCATTCTAGAAGATCATCCCAGCAAGTCAAAGCTCTTGATCTTTTACACTTATTAAAATATTTATTCCATAGTCTAAAAGTAAAGCTCCAGAAGAAGAATAAATGATCACGAGTTTATGCAAAATCTCTACAAAAAACTATAGTATGCTTTAACCTTCATACCCCATGAGATCAATCTCCTTGGTTGTAGTGTAAACAAGTTAGCTAGGTAATGAAATTTTATTAGGAACTCCAATGCCCTTCAAAATAAATTCGAACCATGTACTTCAGGTTTATGGGGTCTAATATGATCAAATGTTGCAGCAAAGTTAAAATTCACATTTGAAAAGATTGTCCAAAGTATCTCATCTTCAGTAGAAGAATTAGGTTGCATATTATCAATTATTGCAACAAATCTCAAACCAAAAGGCCATCTCCATGAATTACCTTGTTGGTAAATTTTTCCAACACTTATCTGCGTCATTAGTGACAATTCAAAAAATGTAGTGTAACACCAAATTGCTCACTCCAGCAGTTGAACAAAATGGATTTTTACTACAAAACAATTCAAAAAATGCAGTGTAAGACCAAATTGCTCACTTCACGGTGTGATAAAACTAGGTTAGAAATAATTCTACTTTTTTACCTTAATTCGGGGTCATCTCCAAGTCGGTTGATGATGGTGGAGAAAAGTCCCCGAGTGGCAGCGGTTTTCTTGTGCAGAGAGCGGCTTGGTGTGGAAAGGTGAGTGTGAAGAGATATTTTTTGTTTTTACCTTAATTTGGGTTCTTCGATTGTTGATGGAGTAGCCAAACCGGTTGATGATGGTGGAGAATGGATACAAGTAGCCGCGGTTTTCTTGGAAAGGTGGTGGAGTGGCGATGATGAATGGAGTGGTAGGGTTTTCTTGCGCTAGAGATATAACTTATTCAAATATAACGATTAAAGAAAATATTAATGATGTGTAAATGCTGACGATGTCATGCTGATGTGGCGAGAATGTGGCGCCAATGTGGCGCCACACGGCGTTGGCTAACAATCAAATGATAGAAAATGCAAAAAAGAGCTATCAGTGTCACAAATTTTATTGTAAATGTTAATTTCATGATATTTTCAGATCAGGTACCCCCAGCGCATTTTCGTTAAAGATAAAGGGTCACACGGGGGTTTCACCCATAATACTTTTCATAGAAGATTCGCCTATTTTATATCAAAATGAGATTAATAATACCTTTTTATATTATAAACAAAATTCAATCTATTAATAAATTAATTAAATAAATAAAATAATAAATTCAACTCATAATAAACTCAATCGAATAAACAAGTTAACAAATTCATAACTCATTCTAGAAATCAAATAAATTATTCATGTATTAATGTGATTAACTAATTTAGATAAGATGTAATTCATGACATAAAATATCATTTGACAGGGTTGTCTTCTAACAAACAATGAAATGTCTTCTAAAAACATTGGGTTGTCTTCTAAAAAACGATGGGTTATCTTAAAAACACAATAAGTTGTTTTCAAAAAATGATTGGTTGTCTTCAAGAACTTTGGGTTGTCTTCAAAAAACGATGGGTTAACTTCATTCAAATTCCTAGGTTGCCCAATAATCTGAGTATCACCCTATCTTACAACAATTTGAGCTTAAGAAGACCATCACCAGCCACGTCGGTATTAACTAAACCCCGGTCACGCCTTTAACGAATCTTAAATCTGAACCTCTAATCATGGACGAAACTTCTAGCAACACTAAAATCTAAACATCACTGCCATTCAATTACAAATCTGATCACCACCATCGTCTTCTCCTACACGAGCTTGAACTCTGATCGAGATCAAACCATGGACCGAGCTCAATCTCCGACCATAAAATCGATATTTTTATCATGGAACCTAGATAAAGAAATCTTTGTTGATGAAGTGATTGAGTATAGATTTGATCAGATTATATTTAGGTATATCAATTATATTTGGTAATGATTAAATATATTTGGCATGTTTTATGGCTTATATTTAGTAACGATCAGATTATATTTGACAAGTGTTTGTGGTTAATATTTAGTAACTAAAATAGACTCTCAAATTGGGGTAAGATGGGTATATCAAGATTGATGACTAAGTTTTACAGGGAAAACTACTTAGGTGAACTTGTTAAAGAAGGATATCTTGGTGTTAGGTCTCTTTAGGCTATTATCTCTTTAAAATAATTATCTTCAATTCACACTAAATAAAATGTGAAATATTCGACCAATAAAAGTTTGAAGTGCTAAGTTTGGGTTTAGACGTCGTAAATACTGAAATTGATAGTTTCCCAAGCATGTCACTGTCCGAAGACGAAAACCTAGTTTTAAACAAAAGGTTTAATTACAAAGGGAGGGATGCCTTCTTACGATCCTTTGACGAGAACATTAGTATTAGACTGAGTAAAATTTGTTTGACAGTAGTAATAAAAAGTAAATATTACCCCTACCCCTTAGGATAGAACTACGTCATGAGTATTTATATATGGAAATAGCCCAATAGATGAGATTGGTTTTTTTGCTTCCCTCTTTTAGAATACTCGGGAGACACAATCCTCAAAAATTTACTACAACTGGCTTGCACCCTCGGGGCGGGATATCTAAAAACTCCCCAGGGTTGGTGTGGATCTAGTTGTATAGATATCCACGACATAGCATAGCCGAGCCTATCAATACCCCCCCCCCCCCCCCCCCCCCCCCTTGAATTTGAGGGATTGAGCCTACAATTTGCAATGGATCAATTTGAGAACTCATCTGACTCTTCTTATGATTCGATGTGTAATCCAGCTCTTCTTTTGTTCTTTTTTCTTTCTCAAGGGACGCGTGGCCGCTCGTGATTCATCGTTTTATTTATTTATTTATTTTTTGGGTGGGGTGTCAGGTAATTATTACCCTAGGGAGATAAACCGTAACTTTTCCCATATATATATGTTATTTTTACCATTGTAATTTACTAATGATATCGAAAATTTTGCATCAAACCTCTACTATATTGTGTACACGATCCTCGAGTGAATCATAAGACAAATCCTTCTCTGTTGATAACTATTACTGCTATTCTCACGGTATTTTCTTCGATCTTTAAAAATTTATTCGTTATATCTCATAATAGTAGCTCATTGAACTCGGGAGGGCATTCTGGATAATTTAATATATTTTACAAGGGAGAATCTTTGAGTCCTCATCCCTCAATCATTAACATTATAGATCTTTAATACATACTCTCGGGAGATAATGCCTCAATAGGATATTTTCAGTAGCACCAGGAGAAGTTTTTTCCTAGTTTAAGCGCCACTCAATCTTTCTCTTCCTCGAGTGGATGTGAGTCCCCTCTAAATCTTATTCGAGTAAGATCTCTCCTTCATCTTCTTGGTCTAATATTTTGATGAATTGAGGAGTTGTGTATAAGTCTCTTCTCTTAATGAAGAAGTGTCCACCTTAACCCCTTTCTTTCTCTAACTTTAAAGTCAAGTGTAGCGAAAGTGAACTTGGTTTTTCTAAATTTCTTAAGGATATTAATAGAGGAGATATTTCAAAAAAAAAATGTAATGATTATGTACTAGAGTAAAGATGTACGAGTATGCCGCTCCATAAGAATGAGAATGTCGTTTATACTCATACTCTCGATATAAGACTAGGGATTCCCATCGGTACTTTTATCACCTCTTTGCTTTCAAGATATAAGTTATGTGTGTGCCAACTCACCCCAAATGCTTGGGCGAATATTACCGACTTTTATGTTGGATGCATGATACTTCTTGACTTCATACTGTCAATCAATTTGTTTTGATATCTTTAACAAATGAAAGAATGCACCACTCAAGGAGAGAGTATGTGGTATTAATTTAATCCCGATTCAACAAGGGTTATTAGATAACCAAGGACTTTCCCTCTAGTCACAAAGATTGGCATAATGACTGGGTCATTTTAAAATAAAAGGAAATGAGCCACATGGTCAGTGAGGACTACTTGGTATGTCGTCTTTGATGATCATAAGTTTTCATATAGGACCTGAGAGAAGTTTGACACATTGGTGGAATCTTCAAAGCATTATGTATATGATCCAAGGTCGAGATATAGAGGTCGATAACCAAGTAGACTCAACCGGTCAACTTATTCTTCCTCTAAGATTTGAAGATAACCTATTTATATTTACTCAAGGCTATATTCTTATTTCTTCCTGATTTAATAGACTCGCAAAGATTTTGGTTGTAAGGGTGAGAACGATAAGTTTGAGCCTTCAGAGTCCACAGATTTCTATTATTGCGACTCTTGTCAATTCCTCAAGCGTGAATGCATCTGGAGGTAAATTATCCTTATATCCAAGTCAGTGATGTAGTGACCGGAGCAAAAAAAAATGGTTATAACCCTTGTCTGCATGATGCCTTCAATCGTCGATTTAGGTTAATCAAAAAAGCGAGAGAGGGCTTTCTATTTGGTTTGAGCATGTGACTATATCAACATTTATTTTCTTCGACCAGATTTACTCTTGGTTTATTAACTATTTACTTGACACTTTTTACTTTGTTTTTTAGTTATGGTTTCTCAAATAGAAACGTCGCGTGAAAGAAAAAGATACCCGAAGAAAGTCAAGAAATTTGCATTAGGACATATTGGTACCTAAATTACAGAAAAGGACAATTCGGTACCCAACCTTTCAAATAATAGTTTCTGTTGGTACTCACCTCCACAGTCAGTTCATACACAAAAATATATTATGTGAACGTTTGATAAATCCATCATACACAACAAATGATGTCAACAATAATACTGGTTCTGGTATCTTTTATTCTTAAATTGCAATGTATCATATATATATATTCAAAGTACAGATCATACAAGTGTAGCATGCTTAATCAAAGATGTTACAAGTACTATTGTGATGAGTAACTTCTTGAGTTTTTAAACTTTCTCTGGTGCTGAAATTAATTGGAGACAAACACTTTATATTGTTTGCAAAAGGTTTTTTGTGCACTAAAACGATCATCCAAAATGACCGCAACTCAATTATGAAGCCTCTAATGCACCATCTACTTGTAATAGATAGAAATCTAAGAATTACTTTTGATTATAGTCTCAATTTGTTATATAGTAATATATTTTTCCTCCTTATTCCTAAAAAAAAATATTGTGATGACTAAATTACAATAATTTAAGAATTGCTAACTAATTTTGTATTTTACCTCTCAATCAAATATTTTAATTGAGACAGATGCAAAGGATATAGAGGCAAGAAATTCAATCGAAGCAGAAGCTCAAGGTGTTCTGTGGGGCTGCTAGATAGCGAAAGGTTTTCCTACCAACTCAATTATTATCGAAAGTGATTGCGAAGTGATAGTTAAACCCGTAGCTACTAGGACCCCTTGTAATATTTTTGAGTGTTGTAATATTATTAAGTCGATATACGGTACACCGGAGACTTGTAATCCGCTTTTTTCCTTTGTTAACCGCAAAAGTAATAGAGTAGCTGATAAGGTCGTCAAACAAAAACTTGTTGGCAAACTGTTTGGTGACCGAAAAAATTCTCCTTCTCCCCAATTATCTCAACTTATTTTACTAGATAAGAACTTATATGGTATCGGGTAACTTTTGTAATATTTCACTTTATTATGTTATTTATATATTTAATCAGTTGAAAAAAAAAAGTTATCAAAATTTGTCTAAGCAGAACTGAACTATCCCAATGGCCTCTCTAGTATTGAACAATCTTATTTTTGGGATTGATTATTTTAGAGTAAAAAATATTTTTTAATTAAAATTTAAATATTTATAAAAAATATTAAAAATTATTTTTACATCTAAAATCACTTTAAGTGGTTTTTTAATAATCACCTACCTACTATTTTTTTTTAAATTATTTTAAAATTTAAAATATTATTAAAAATCTAAATTTACTTCAAATAATTATTTTAAAAACCAATCCCAAATAGGCCATAAATGTCTTTTGATTTATCTATTCAGTTCGGTAGAACAAAAAAGGATAGATATTGCTATATCATATGGGATACCACCGTTTAGATAATCATAAGCGTCTCATTTTCCATCCCACATCATCTATCTTTGAAAGGAGACCAAATAATATCCTCACATGGCTTAATCGGATATTAGGTGAAAATGATGTGGAAAATTCACCAAATAGATTTAATTTATTGGATACGGTTGGAAAAAACATGCACCATTGACAGAAAATCCAGCAATGTGCCCTACAAGTACTATTAAAACAAGCTGGCTATCATGTGTAACCTCCCGAAGTTAGCTCCTTAACTTTTCGTAACTGATAAGATTGTTGCCTAAGACAAAAATTATAGTATATAAGTACACTAGTTTAATATAATACGAAAAGTAATGAGTGTAAATCTGTAATCTTGCTTAGCTTTACAAGATTTTTAAGTTTTTGTCATAGATGATAGGTACATAAATTAAGAATACATAGTTTTTTTTTTTTTTTAAACAAAATACAGAGGTAATTCTCATTGTAACCATACGATTGAAGGTGTCTAATCTTATTGAGTAGGAAAGAAAGGATGGCATATATACGAAAACAATTTAAGATGAAAATTTAAGAACTCTTTTCTAATTATAATAAAATTTCATAAGATCGATAGTTGGTCTAGTGGTTAAACTACTCCGCAGATGAATCTGAACTATACATCGTTCTCATTTTGATCCATGAATGTGAAGAATAATGAATCCAAAAGATTTCAGATGATCAACAATAAATGACCAAGAACATATCAAGTAGTTAATACGGAAAAGAAATGAAGAAATGAATTCGAGTTATAAATTTCAAAGAATGATTAAAATGTACATATGATCCAATTTCGTTAAACTACTTGACTAGAAAATTAACAAATAGTCTAACTAACTTCTTAACTAACTCGGTAAAAAATTTAAGTTTATTTGCATGCTAGGTCCATGTTCTTTGCTTGCTTTTACTTTGGCATATGAAACATACTCACTTGAACAAGTGTACTTCAAGATTCTACCTCGAATGGAACATGAATGATAAGAATATTAAACTTGACAGATTTTGATTGAAAACCATTGATTCAAGATATTTTGTGAACATGTTAGCTAATAGTAATTTTGAAGGCACATAGAACAATTTGATGACTCCATTCTGCAACTTTTCTCGTGTTAGCTTGCAATCTATATCAATATGCTTAATGCCCTCATGGTGAAGCGGCTTTGAAGCCATGTATATGGAAGATTTTCTATCAAAGTAAATGAGTGCAGGAGCTATGTGATTTGCACCATAATCTTTAAGAGAATAGATTAACCATCGTATCTCACAAGTTGTAGCAGCTAGAGCTTTATATTTTGCTTCAGCTGAGGACATGCTGACTTTTGTTTGCTTTTTGCTCTTCTGAGATATTAGAGATGAGCCAAGGACGTTATCAAATCCTGATATGCTTCTTCTTGTTTCAATACACCAGACCCAATCACTATTAGAAAAGGCTTTGAGTTGTGTATTTGGTGATGCAAGGGAAAATATACCTTGTCATGGTGTTGCTTTAATGTAGGAAAAGACTCCGTGAGCTGAGGACATATGTATATGATTTTTTTTTTCCAGACGCGCGCGTGTGATAGATTTAGTTTGTGGTGGTGGTAGTTGGTGGTGGTGGGTGACGATGGTAAGGATGGTGGTAGTGGTATGGGAGGGGGATGGGGGTAGAGGGGTGGAGGGGGTGGTGGTTGGTGATGGTGGTGGTGGGTGGTTGGTGGTGGTGGTGGTAGTGGTGGGGGTTCAATTACGTTTTTTATTTTTCATAACTACACGGTTTCGATTTTGGTTTCAATTTTTTAAATATTAAACCGTTATATGATTATTGATTTTTCAGTGTTAATTGAACTATTGTCATCCCTAAAAGAGGGCATTCCAAGGGAGGATTAAATATTTCTTAAAAATAAAAATCAAACATATTTACATTATATCTCAAACCAACTAGTGCGATAGTCTTTCATCTTATTCTTCTAATATTCATTTAATTATAAATATCATGATTTATAACTAATTCACTTTAGAGTAATATTATATATAATTTTTTTATATTATCTTATTATATAGAGAGATATTTAATTAAAACTAAAATGAAGTTAAATTAAAAAAGTAAATTAATTAATAATTTAATTTTAAATCAAAATTATGTTATATTATGAGAGTGTATAGAGATAGATATATTGGTATAAAGTACTATGTTATTATGAATTCTACAAAACTTTATAATTCTAAGGCAATTTATTTTTTTGGAGCTGACGTAACAAATTACGCGAGCTTTCCAACAAAACCAACCATAAATCCGATCCGAATAAAAAAAATGACAGTTTCATTATAATGGTATACCATCCTGCGGTTTTGGAACTTTCATTTCCAATCGAAGCATATAGATCCGTAAATATGTTTGTATGTATAGCCACTTCAGTCGTGCTTCTCGTTTCGTGACAATATTTTTTTCTTTCTTTCTAGGAACATGGTCAATTATAAATTATTATGTTCGCGATTCTTCATCCCCCACCTATGCAGAAAATGCTCCAGTTTTCCATTCTCATATGAGACAGAAAAGTTAATTGGCAACAGGTCGGCCTGAAATGATTCATCATGCTCAAACATAAGCCAATCGTTCGTTAGGGACGGTATATAGAGCATTACTTTTCTTTTTTACTTTATGTGGTGATTATAAAATGCAATGGCATGGTTTCGTACATGTAAATGTAGATATATAGTTGGCGGATGACAACATTAGCTAAGAATTGAATATAGATTCGTCTGTATTATAGTATGTATTTTATTATATTTTTTTTGAATAATTGTTTGAACTGGATATTGGCTGGCACTTCCCATATGCTTCTTACTATATTACTACTTTTTCAATCAAAATACTCGTTTTCAGTCTCTCTCATCTCATGTTTTATGCTTGTTGCTCAAATGAATTATGACTAATGGACCTATTTGGAACCCGACAAAAGTCGAACCTCTTTCACTCCAAACCGTTTATATCCTCTTTCAATTTCTTTATTCATTAATAAGTTTGTATCATAGTAGTAATCAAAAAAAATGTTTAGTTACTTAAAAGCAATAGTTATTAATTATAATAGTCTTGTTAAGGATTGAATAATCGAGTGTTCAACTTTTTTTTTTTTTTTTTGTCAAAGAGTGTTCAACTATTAGGGGTAAGATTATATAACGGTTAGAAAATTTATTTAACCTGTACAACCGGTTCACATTAACCTAAAATTAGACGCAATAACTTTTCATTGAGTAGGTTCGATTTAAATCAATTTTTTTATGGGCTATCAATTTTAAAGTTAAAATCCACAAACCTCAAATCTAATCACCTTTTTATTATAAATAACTACATAAATTTATATTGATCATTTTATTTGTATATTAAAAAAAAATAAAGATCCTACGCATCTAATTACATGTTTTCTTTCTATTTTCTTGTAAAAAATTACAATAGTTTAATAATATCTCATCTAGTAAGTATATTATTATATATTATTATTATGTTATATGTATTTTTATTTAATTTGATATTTACCTTTTAAACATGTCCGTCTAAATTTTTAATATTAAAAGTCATTTGAAGTTTTCTAGGATTCTAATTTTTTTGTCACCATTTTTATTTGTAAAATAAGACCCCTCCCCTCGATAGAACCCGTATACAAATAGGGATCTTTTTATCAAATCAAACTACCCGCTATGTACCTGAAACCCGTCATAACCGAAATTCAATAGTTTACATAATGTATTGGATGGGTGCATGTCTAATTTTTCAAGACTTGCGTAAGAACATACAATTTGCGGGTTGAGTATTTTCACCCTGACCCGACCCTGCACACTCCTAACTAGGAAAGTCGTTATGCCTAATAATTTTTGCTTGAATATCGACCATCCTATTTAGTAAAGCTAAATATGCCTAATGTGTCTCATACCAAAGGATATAACGTGCTTAAGGTATGAACGTTCCAATTAAATTTAGAGATAACACTAAAATTCAAATAAATTTTAAATTGTTATATTCTCTCTAAAATGTAAATCTATTTATACGATTCATTTCGTATGAGATTTAAAATTTTCTAAAAATGGGTTGTAATACAAGATTTAATATTTTATTACAATTTTTTACAAGTATTTTTATATTTTTTTTAAGGTTATTGTCTTTCTAGGTTCTTTTACTTGCTCTATTGGCAGGCAAATGCCACTTTTAAAAAACATTTCTCACGTAATCTATAAAATATTAAAGTTTTGAATCCTTTATTATCAGTTTAAGAAGGAATAGATGACCAACTAACTGATAAACCTACTTTATAAGTATATACCAATAACCATGATTACCACTATCAACTAATCTATCTTTTTAGACAGATATAAACTACACATCTATACAGATAGATGAAAGAGAAGATTGTGATGAAATTTGAATCATGACTAGTTTTGGCAAATATTTTAAGATAGACAACCTTAAAACAAATGGAGATAAAAAGATAATAACCATGTATTCCACTTTTTTCTCACTTAGTAGGAAAGAGGATATTGGTTCCAACTAAGATTCGATAATTGCTCTAGTTGTTATAGTACTTTGCATCGACCAAAAAGTCTTGAGACCGAATCTTACCGAATCAAAATGAATTCGAGTCAAATGACTCTCCAATATATTAAATGGATATTGGTTCTAACTAAATGCTGAAGTAAAGACCTTTCTTTCTATTATATACCAAAATCTCAATTACATTTTTATTACCTTGTTCTTTGAATCTAATCTTATTATATTTAATATATAAGTATAGATTTCCATATTTAATAACTGACTGTAAAAGTCCATTATGTTAAGCGTAGAAAAACAAGTAGGATAAAAAGGTAATCAAACTAAGATTCAATGAAAGACTATAAAGTTTTCGATTTGGGTTAAATTATCATTCAATGTTTCCAAGTGTGTGCCATTTTCCATGACAGATGTGGTGTTCACCCAACGAAAGCACCAATTTGTAATGAATTTATGTAATTTAAAGAAAAATAAAAATAACAAATAAAAATGCAAATAAAACAAAAAATTAAAATGTAATGAAAAACATCTTCTTTGATTGATTGTTCATTTGTTCTTGATACATGGTGTATTTATGAATCTACACAGTAAATGTTATGTAACAGCTACAATCTTAACGAGTATATCATATCCTACACATATATAATTTATATAATTAATATAATTAATATTTTTAAATATTATTTTCACATTCATAACATTTTCTTTTTTAATTTCCAATTAGGTAGATCAATGTCAGTAGATAAGTATTCCAGATTGTATTTTGTAGCTATCGTACTCAGTAACTCGATATTATCGGTAAGTCGATATTATCGTTTCTTCTCAATTCTGATTATTATTGTTTTCTTTCTCGGCATGTTACCTTTTGTTATTTCTTTCTAATAACCTCTAAAGCCACCCTTAATTACGATGGTTCATTCCTAAAGCATGATATTGGTTTTTATTTACGGATTAAGTGATATAATTTTTAAGACACTATTTTAAATAAGTGGGACATTCATTTTGGGACGGAGGGAGTAATAACTTGAAATGCTCTTTGATACTCTATCATCCTATTTGTTATGATGTAATTGTGCTTATGTTTTTGGTTGTTCTCCAAAATAAGTTGGTAATTTACTTTTAGTGTTTTGTATTCATTTTCGACAACAATAAAAATACAAATAAAAAGTACAACGGGAATGGCCAACCCAACCAATTAGACGAAAATAAAAGATTATTTAATTATTTCTTCAAAATCTCTCTCTTCAAAATCTCTCTCGTCTCTCTCACACACGCATTTACACTTCATTTCCTCTGTTTTGGTGAAGCTTTATCTCTCTCTCTCACTAATTCATTCCTCTTCTTTCTTGGTACACCTCTTTTTGATAATGTAAACACAAAACATCCAAACAACTTTACCCATTCTTCTACAAACTTCAAGTATAACCCCAAAAAAAAAGGTTCATACATGGCTACTTATAGCTTTTTGCCCCTCCTCTTCATCTACATTGCCTTGTTAGCACCATTATGCTTTGCAGGAGATCCATTTGCTTTCTACGACTTTGAAGTCTCGTACATTACTGCATCTCCTCTTGGTGTTCCTCAACAGGTTCACACTAGATCTCTCTCTTTCTCTTTCCCCCATTTCTTTCCATCTTTTTTCCAACAAAAATCCCACTTTTCTAAATTTGGGTTTACTTTATCTCATGTTAAAAATCATGGGCATTTCTTAGTTTTTGAAAAGATTCAGTTAAAAAGTAGAAAGATTGAAGCTTTTAACTTCAGATCTATAATAAGTGTACGATTTTTTAACAGGTTATAGCTATAAACAAGAAGTTCCCTGGACCAACTATAAATGTTACTACAAACAATAACGTTGTAATAAACGTTCATAACAAACTAGATGAAGATCTACTTCTACATTGGTAAGAAAAACTATTTTAAACAATTAATATAATATAAAATAATATAAAACTATTTTAACATTATTATGTCTTAAAAACAGGTCAGGTGTACAACAAAGAAGAAGTTCATGGCAAGATGGAGTACTTGGTACTAATTGTCCGATCCCTTCAAAATGGAATTGGACTTATCAATTTCAAGCTAAAGATCAAGTTGGAAGCTTTTTTTATTTTCCTTCACTTAATATGCAACGCGCTTCGGGTGGTTTTGGAAGTATTATTATTAATAATCGTGATGTTATTCCGATTCCTTTTGATACTCCTACCGATGATATTACTATAGTCATTGGTGATTGGTTTATTCGAAATCACACCGTGAGTGTGTTACTACGTTATTTTTTTAGTTTTATATTTTTCTTTTTTCATAAGGGTATATTTTATTAAAATAAAAACCCATTAAAAGATAGATAGTTGGTCGAGTGGTTAACTATTTTGTACTAGTGAGCAAGAGATTATGAGTTCGAATCTTACTAAACGCAAATGATTATTTTTTAATTTTGATTTTAATAATATTTTTTGTTTGATTTTTAGGCTTTGAGAAAGGCGCTTGATGATGGGAAAGATCTAGGGATTCCTGATGGTGTTTTGGTAAATGGAAAGGGTCCGTATAGATATAATGATACGCTTGTTCCTGATGGAATTGAATCTGAAGTGATTACTGTTCATCCAGGTGAGTTGAATTTAGAAATGATAATTGTGGTTTGTTTTTCATTTGTGGTGTAGTGTAATAGAATTAGGCCCTAATAAAGTGAAATTTGAATTCCGTGAGGCCCAAAATGGCAAAAAGTGGTGCGATTTGGCTTCGACTTGCAAACCGGCCCAAATTGCTATCTTGGGCATCACGCGCTTCAAATTTCACTTGGCCGATTTGAAGTCCGAGAGGCCCAAGATGAGGATTTGGGCTCGACTCGAAATTGGGCCAGTGAGCAAATCCCGTTTGCCATGACTAAAAACATCATCATGCAAGTGTTAAACACACAAGTCTGTCATTCGGGCCTCTGGACTTCAAATTTCACTTTCTTTTACTCTTTTAGATGATTGAAACGGGCCGGGCCAGGCCATATTTTAAAGTTTTAACTGAAAATTTAATCATAATTTACAGGTAGAACATACAGAATACGTGTAAGCAATGTCGGAACATTTACATCCTTAAACTTCCGTATCCAAAACCACAACCTTCTATTAGCAGAAGCAGAAGGTTCCTACACAGTACAACAAAACTACACAAGTCTAGACATCCACGTGGGCCAATCCTATTCGTTCCTAATCACAATGGATCAAAACGCAAGTTCCGATTACTACATAGTAGCAAGTGCACGTTTCGTTAACGAATCACATTGGCAAAAAGTGACAGGTGTCGGAATCCTACACTACACAAATTCAAAAGGTAAAGCCCACGGCCCACTTCCAAGCCCACCACAAGATCAATTCGATAAAACATTTTCAATGAACCAAGCCCGATCTATTAGATGGAATGTATCCGCTAGTGGAGCCCGACCAAACCCACAAGGCTCGTTCCGTTACGGGTCAATTAACGTAACGGAAGTTTATGTTTTGAAGAATAAACCGTTAGAGAAAATTAACGGGAAAAGAAGAGCGACGTTAAGTGGAATTTCGTTTGTTAATCCTAAAACTCCAATTAGGTTAGCTGATGAGTTTAAAGTGAAAGGTGTTTATAAACTTGATTTTCCGACTAGACCATTAACGGGTCCGTCGAAACTGGAAACTTCCGTTATTAACGGAACTTATCGAGGGTTTATGGAAGTTATTTTGCAGAATAATGATACGAAGGTTCATACGTATCATATGAGTGGTTATGCTTTTTTTGTAGTCGGGTATGTTTTTTTTTTTAATAATTTCTAAACAAAATTAAAATTGTTTTAATTTATTGATGATTTTAATTTTTGTTTGAAATTTAATTTGTAGGATGGATTATGGAGAGTGGACTGAGAATAGCAGGGGAACTTATAATAAATGGGATGGAATTGCTCGTGCTACTACACAGGTGAGTTTATGGATTTTGTGTTTTGGTCCTTTTACAATTTGGTCCCTTGTCTTTTGAACATAACCTTTTTTAAGTCCTTTTATCTTTTGATCTCTTAGAGATTTTGTCCTCAGAGTTGTATCTATGCTAAATTAGTACTAAATAAATACTTGTTGGAATTGTTTTTTGACTTTAAAAGCAGTTTTAGAAAAAACACTGATTAAAATATCAGGTTATTTTATAGTAAAAAAAGTGTCTTTTGAATAAAAGATGAAAAATAATTTTGAAATATTTAATTATTTTTTTTAAGAAACATATATTTAATATTTTTTTTAAAAATGTTTTTTAAATTCTAAAATATTTTGCAGGTTCTAAAATATTTTTAATTAGGTATTTTTCAAAAAAAATACTTCCAAACAAGTATTACATAGATGCTTTTTTAAAAAACACATAAAATAATTTTATATTTTAAATAAATTTTTCAAATATTACTTTAAAAATTAAATAAACTCTTCCATACCAGTCATAAGACACTCATATCAAATCAAATTAATAAAATTCGAAAAAAGACAAAGCCTAAATTAAAAAAAAAAAGCCCAAACTTAAAACCTTTCAAATTTTTTAAACATAACACACTAAAAGAATTTCGGAAATCGATTTTTTTTCTTTCTTTTAAGGCCAAATACTTGATAATTTTGCAATTCTAATCCTCTTAAATTTCTCAAATTGTAAAATATTACTCAGGTTTTCCCCGGAGCATGGACATCTATACTTATTTCACTTGATAATGTTGGAGTTTGGAATTTAAGAACAGAAAACCTCGATGCATGGTACCTCGGACAAGAAACATATGTTAGGGTCGTTAATCCCGAACCTAACAATAAAACAGAATTACCTATGCCTGATAACGCTCTTTTCTGTGGGGCCCTCAGTAGCAAACAAAAGTATGAAAATCCTAAACTTATTACCATCACGCGTGAGTCACGTGACTCACATGAATCACGTTACTCATCTTTACATTTAATTTACCCTTTCTTTTTTACTTACAGGCCACAGGATATATCTAGCGCAAAATCAATTACGAGCGATTCTACGATTATGACACTAATTATGATGATATGTGGGCTAATTTATAATCTTTTATAGTGATGTTTATTTTTTATATAAGCCACGAGAGCTCGGATTTGTTTTAGTGAGAGTTGGTTGTGGGGTTGTGAGATTTAGGTGTGTAATTTAATTTATGTGTTGATATAATTTATTTAACCCGGTTTTTTTACTAATGTTGTACGAAAAATGGATCCCGGGATTTTTAGTTTATTTATTCAAACTCTCACCATTCTTTTAGTTGTTGTATGTTGTGTAATGTGATCGTAAACTTGCAATACAGTTTCTATTCTTTTTAGTGTATTTGTTTCAACGCATAACGAAACATTTCGGACGGACTTGGATTCATCGTTTTTCTTTTTTATTCTCGAGCTGGGGATATTTCTTGCTCTTGCCTTACATGGGTTCTTCTACATTTCATTCCAAGACTCATTGTTCACAACCTCTTTAAAATTCAACGATTGAATAAATGCCCTTACATTTCAGAGAGTTGTATTCATGATTGTTGCTACTCTTTGGTTACATTTGGTAAGAAATTTTTGGTCATTTTTCCCTAAGAGTTACTAATACCCTAACCATGAGAGCTAGAGGAAGGTTGGGTTGATCTTGTGTTTCCAGAAATGAATTAGTTCCTTTAGGCTTCATGTTCAACCCACTTCGATTGTTGGTATATTGAATACTTGAGTGATTCATATTTCCTTGATAATAATTTTGAGCTTCTTGTTTAAATTTGAAATCACTATATTTGTGGTAATTATCCAACTATGGTTGGAACCTTGAGAGGAAAGACTAGACTGAAAATACTGACACAAAGAAATTTTTGATTGATAGGTTACTTGATTTTAAAATAGTGGTTTTTCTAAAGTTATAAGTTCAATATTACTAATTAATTCTGCATGAGCCGGTCGTTGAAAGTATGAATATAGTAGATCCTTTATAAGTTGGTGCAATCGTGAAAAAATTAGCATAGTTATACAAAAATTGCAAAAGATACCCAAAGTACAAGCAAAAAGAAACAAGTCTTGAAAATCTAATTGTTAGATTGAGAATCGAGGAAGACAACCAAATAGATGAGAAGGCAACCAATGTCCCAATCATATTAGGTCAAGGCAAACATTGTGGAATAAGAGAGGTTAAACGACAACAACAAGCACGAGAGCCAAGGATAGTCAAATGACGACTGCATCAATAAGTTGAAGTTCAATGGGGATTGTCACAACTATGGTAACAGGGTCGGCCCTTGGGTAAGGCCACCAAGGCGGCCGCCTTAGGCCCCATTTTTTTTTTATAAAAAAAGGCCCTAATTAAATCAAAATAATTTTTTTATAGTTACAAAAGGCCCCGAAAAATAATCTTACTTTAGGTAACTAAGCACATTTTAGTTTTTCGGGCCGACCCTGTATGGTAAACATGTAAATCGTGAAAAATGACGTCGAAACAAGAAAGTACAAGGAAACCAAAAGAAGGGTAAAAACGATCAGTCATATGTGACATAGATATCTAAAGGTATTGGCGATTTGAATCTCACCGCAATGGTCTCAGAAGTCAAAATAGTCGGTAACCCAAGACAGTGGTAGTTAGATACTGGAGTAGCTCGAAATGTGTGCTCGGAAAAATCCGTTTTCAAAACCTACTAGAAAGCTAAAAATGATAAAAATTTGTACGTGAAAAATTTCACAACATCATATGTTCAAGGTAATAGACGGATTGTGCTGAAGACGACCTCCAGTGTCTTGCATGTTCCAGATGTCCGCAACGACTTAGGTCCTGGATCCTTACTTAGAAAATCCGGTTTAAAACTTGCATTTGTAGTTGATAAATTTGTATCAACTAAGAACAGAATATATGTAGGAAAGGGTTACCTATACGACTGTCTTGTTAAGATTATTGTAATGACTGCTGTACAAAGAAATGTAATAAAAAATGAAATGAATAAGAATTATGATTATGTGTATATACTTGACTCAATTAATTTATGACACTATAAAGTATGACATGTTAATTTAGGTTCATTATAAATTAGTATACCCGACTTATTTCCGAATGTGAATTCCAATTTTCAAAAGGAATGTGATGTATGTGTTGAGACAAAATTAACCAATACATTATTTAAATCTATAGAAAGGATTTCAGTACATTTTAATCTAATTCACTACAATATATGTGGGAAAAACATATTTTGTAACTTTTGACTGACAATTGAACAAGGTATTGTCAAATATATTTGTTTCGTAGTAAGGACGAATTCTTACAAGTATTTAAGCAACACAAACTGGAAGTTGCAAATCAACTAATCGAAAAGAGTAAGAATTTTAGAACTAATTGGGGAAGAGAACGTGTTTCTCTTTTTAAAGAGTTTTACGCCGAATATGGTTTCATCCATCAAACGACTTTTTTACCTTGTATTCATCCCAATTCATGTTTACAAATAATAGTAAAACTTTCCATACACAACTTCATACACATTCAAACATATATGTATTTGATTTCTATAAATTTTTGGGATAGGCCTGGAGGTGTATTTTAATTTCACCCTATATTTTTACTATGTTATTGATTAATTTCTTCTTCATATCTCTTTTAGAGGTAAAAGTTGTGTAAAGTTCCAGAGGGGGTGGGAGGAGGATAGGACTCCAATCTAATTTATGCCTAATTAAAAATTAAAGGGCGTATAGGCTAAGCTTATTCAAACCTAAGGTCAAAATCCTAAGATATGATGCTAGGGATGTTCTAAGGAGTTTGATAAACGCGGAAGTCTAAAGCTAGGAGTACTTAAGGTAAGGACCAAAAATGGACACTAAGATTAATCAATCTAAGTTAAGGGGAGTTAGTTTAAGATCAAGGTCCTTAAGACTTAGAAATATTAGCAAACAAGATAAGTAATGAGGGACTTATATGCATACAAGGTTAAACTGTAAATAAGATTTCTAAGGTCAAGACTAGGAACCGTAAGGGTGGTAAAGATATGCTAAGGGGGATAAGAGAGTAAGTAGATTACGTGAATGGGATAAGTAAACGATAAGGGAAAGAGATTATGTGAGGCTTTTAGAGTGGTTCAGTTTTCCTACATCCATTACCTAAGGTCATTCCCATAGGATTTCAAACTTCTCCGTTAAACTCATCGATATATTAGGGGTGATATATAATCCTTTACAATGAGTTTTTTTGGGGCTAAACCTCAACCGAAAAACTCTCAGGACTTTTTCTGGTTAAGTCACAACCCGATGAGACTTTTATCAGTTAAGTCACAACCTGTTAGATTTTTACAAGGTTCGTTCCAAACCTATAATACTCCCTATTCTCTAATATAGTGAACAAGTAATAACCTAAATGGCTAGAGAATAATGTTACAACCAAGCTGGATGTGCTTCTTGATGAGCTAATCTAACAATATTGAATGTGAAATCCTTGAAGAGTTAGATGTGAAAGTGAACCTTTGAGGTTGACCTCCTTTGTTGAGTAGATATGAATATGATAGCTTTACTTGAAATAACTCCTTGATGAGCTAAATATACAATTAAATGTACTAAGCTTGATTAGATGATCTAAAAATGATGAACAAGCTTTGAGGGTTCTTTCTTCAAGTGTATTAGAGTATGATATTGAATTAAAGCCTCAAGAGGTGAGTGATCTGATGCAAGTGATCCATCTATATATAGTAGATCAAGTTCCGACGAATCTATAAGAAGGATCACATGATTTATGAAACACGTTATACCGTTTTGCAGAATACGGATTTTGTCCCCAACGGCTATTATTCACGTGGCGTCCTTTTTTCAACAGTATAATAATCATATTCTCATAAAACACTGTCTTCGGGTAAGGACGCCGACTAAGATGGTTACAATGTTGCTGGTTATCTCCGATTTTTTTTGGTTCCTACTAAAAACATTATGCCAATTTCGGCATAAAATGTTATACCGATTTGGAACGGTATGCTGTTTTAGGTATGCCGTTTTGGACTGAATTGGCACTCAGCCTAAATACCATTTGATGGCTCAAATCGAAACGATCTTTTCATAAGAATTGTACAATAAGAGATCATACAATGAATGTTAATACAACTCAAGAGCAACAAGGTATTACACACAAAGATATGTTAAAGATATTATACAAAGGTGTGAAGTAAGAATCATGTGAAAGATAGAATAAAAGTATCAAGATATTGATTCTAAAAATAAAATATGAACTAGCGGCCAGTAAAAAAGATTGTAGTTCATCTTATGTGATGTGTATGTGAGCTAGGAAGAATATACATGAAGTTAAAGCATAAACAATCCTATAAGAATAGAATACTTCACATAAGATAAGGAATGTAATCATACAAGTGTAGATGATTATGTTGAAAATTTTATGCTGTTCAAATTCTGAAGAGATCTTTGGAGAGATTTTTGAAATCTATAGGTTATGAAAATCATCTAAAAAAATAAATAATTAAAATATTTTGGATTGTTTTTTGGTTTTATTTGACGTTATTATGGGAAGGAATTTAGTTATTACATTAGTAAAGATAAAATTGTTCAAAAAGAATGACAGGATTATAATGTCATTTACTAGCAAGATTCTATATTTCAAGCCTTTTTGATCATTGACTCTATCTAAAATATATAACATTTATACTAAACTATTCTAAGACAATTTTATGAATTTTACCTTTTTAATATAAAAATAAAAATTATTGATTCATCACTAATTTATATATGTTTATGATTTTTATATTAAATAAAGATTATACTCATATTTATAAGTTTATAATGTAATTTTTAGGTAAAGTGATGTAAAATTATTAAATATAGTTAAAATATACCACAAAATTCTTAAATATTATATGAGTTTCATGTAAGTTTTAAGTATTTTGTGAGTTTGGAACAAATCTAACTTTATTTCAAAGAAAAATGAGATGTTGTATTAAAGAGTAGTTAAAATATCATCAAATTATCCTATAAATATAAAGAGCCCAAATGCCAAACTACATATCAAGGGTGTCCTTTAAGTTCATGGACATCAAGCTACATTGACTCAAACTTCATGCGCCCACCACTAATATATTTCTTAAAATGTTGTTCATACCTAAGATAAACGAAATACCTTTTTCATCTGTTATATTTTTTTTATATATACAATGATTTAGTAGATTTAAGGGATGCATTTTAAAGTTTTATCTAGGGCCTTCAATTTTTCAAGACTTGGTTTTTTATAATTTAAATTTTGTGAGACGTACTTATACTAATCAGATGAAGTACAATGATGATCCATCACTGAGCGAGGTGGGACTAACTAATATATTTAAATATGTAAGTTTAAGAAAAAAATCAAAAATAAATTGTTCTCTTAATGCTACTTGGAACTTATGCTTATTTAAATATGAAATTGTGGACCATATTTTCTTATCTTTCTCTTGGACCAGAGCAACCTAATTTGTTAATATTTTTAGTTACTTTATTAAGGACCACTCTACTGACTTCTGGTTTGGGAGCTTATCTGAATTGTTTGGAACTATGGTTTATAATATATAAATTTAAGGAGTTAAGTGTTAGTGTGGCCTTTGTTTATTTGGAAATAAAAAGGAGTAAATGCCTCTCCTATATCTATGGTTTTAGTGTTTTAACTCGTTACCCGTTCGTTCCTTAAACATGTATGCGTGTTCTCTGACATTTTTATACTATTAAGGGGATATCCAAACACATGTGTATCACACAATAGTAATCATATAAATAATAAATCAAATCGATAAATAAGCTCAATAGTTTTATTCAAAAGATTAATCTCAACTTTACCTAGATTCGACAGTAATAGCTTACTAAAGCGTGAATATGAAATACAAGCGCGTATATTACCTTGGACTTGTCATTATGCTTAGTTCAAGCACAAAAAAATATGAAAATGATTTTTCTTCTCCACTAAAGGGTGGCCAAAATTAGATATTTTATATTTAAATTAACTCTCCCTAGGTATAATAAGAAACTTGCACAAATCAGTAGGTTACCTAAATTGGCCATTACATTGCTGATTTTTCAACACTTAAAGGGTGTGAAGTGAGAGGTACATGGTTTGAATTTTCTCTCTTAATTTGGATACCCTAATTCTGATTTACTTGTGAGTATACATAGGGAGGAGGGCATATTCTCTGTAAACTTAGTCGCCCGAACCACCTACTTATCAAAAGAAGAAAAAACTCGCCCATATGGACTCTCTCTTGAACCCTGCCCTAAATTTAACCAATACTTGGTCATGGTATTAGAACTAGACTAAAAAATATGGCAAAGAATTAATTAAATGGCCTACTTAAGCATAAATATATTTTAATTATTTTAATTAATTTTAGAATAACTAGTTACATTTACTAAATACTTTTAAACACATAATGAGAATGTAGTATGATATGATATGATATGAAATGAATAATGCATTAATGATATTTATCAAGGTCGTGTCATAACTAATTATGCTTAAATATATTTCTAGTGTTCGTATTTTGTCAAATCTAACAAAGTCTCATTTATCATTAAAATTAGGGTGAATTACTTATAAGGTCCTGGAGACAATCTTTAGTGACACAAAATAAACATCTCATTTCTCTCTCTTCTAAAGGATCTTATAAGGTTTACAAAGTCAATATTACCCTTAAAGTATATACTACCTCCATTCCATAATAATTGACTCTTTAGAGTTTTTTACATATATTAAGGTACCTAAAAAATAGGTAAAATTTAGTTTAAAATTACCAACATATCCCTAATTATAATAAAGAGAAAATCAAATATTTAGTTGGTAAGACATTTTAAAAATAGGGTAGAATAGGAAAAAGGTCATTTATTTTGCTTTGAAACTTTAAAAGTGACATACATTGTGAAATATATATTTTTTTTAGCTAAAAAGACTATTATATGGAATGGAGGTAGTATAGACAAAAAATATTTTCTTTCACCTACATTACCATTTTTCTTTCTCCTTCATTATCATTTTTCTCTTTCATTCATTACTATTTTTCTCTCTCCTCCTTCATTGAGCATCAATACTTTCCAGCTCCGACCACAACCACCGACCACCATCAGTGTTGCCAGAAAAAGTAAGGAGCACTCAAAAAAAGTATTGAGTATTCCGCTGGAAAAAAGTATTGAGTATCGGAAAAAGTTACTAAGTATTCGTGGATTTTACTGAGTATATAGAAAAATTTATTGAGTAGTCGGAAAAGTTTCTGAGTGTTTGTAGATTTTAATGAGTATCTGAGAAATTTCTAAGTATGCTTAGTAACTTTGTTGAGTATCGAAAAAAGTCATTAAATTTTTAGAATTTCTATAGAGCATTCAAAGAAAAGCTGCTAAGTTTCATTATTCTTAATTTATATTTATTCATATATAAAAATACAACTCAAATCAAAGTATTATATTAAGCTAATAAAAACCAACTATTCAAAAAAAAAGCACTTAGAAAGTGATGAGTTCGGCAGCAAAAAAGAAAATGACACAAACAATTGATGAGTACGACAAGGGAAAAAAAGAAAAAAGGAAAAAAAACCAAGTGCTTATTGAGCCATCTTCTGAGTTCGAGCTCACTTGCACAAGTTGGAAAAAACCTCGCAACACCATGGCTGAGCTCCTAAAATTATGGTTAGAGATATGGAGAAGAAGGTTGGATCTATACGCATGGTCAGAGCTTGAAACCTTCATAAAGCTTCGGCTTTCTATGGCAAATAGGAGAACGAAACTTCCGCAGCATGGCGTTCGAAGCAAAGCTGACCGCCGCCACTCGCCCGAGCACAAGAAAAGAGGGCCTTCTTCTCGAACCGCCGCCTTCACAACTAGGGCCGGCCCAAGAAACTAAAATAAGCTTAGTTACCTAAAAACAAGATTTTTTTTGGGCCTTTTGTAACTAAAAAAAATTGGGGCCCTTTTTATGAAAAAGAAAAGTGGGGCCCAAAGCAGCGGCCTTGGTGGCTTTGCCCAAGGGCCGGTTCTGTTCACAACGAATAGATCTCGTCACTTGAGCTCAATCTCGAAGCCTCACGACCGAGCCTCGTCGGAAGGAGAAAAATGAAGTTTCGTGGAGGACTCTCGTTCGACTGAGCTTCGCGAACGAAAAAGAATGCAGAGCTTCATTCCTCGGTGACAAATCTTGAGATCACGAGATGCGACACCCCATTCATCTGAGCACGAACTGCAAAGCTATGACCTTCTTCTCTAGCCATGGCAAACAAATGGGACGTGAACGGAAAAGTTTCACGAACACGAAATGCCAGAAGAAGTTTCACCATCTATGGAGTCAAAAGATGAGTGAGGAAGAAAGCTTGAAAGCTTGAGGTGGTTTTGCTACTTAAAGGTAAGAAAATAATGATTAGGTTTTAAGATATTTTGAATAAAATTAATATATATAGGTAAAAAAGAAAAAAAAAAGAAAAAAATGTAATTGAGAATTTGACTTTTAGTAAGAAAAAGGAATTAGGGATGTGTTGTTAAGTTTTAGGGGTGTATCTTCAAGACGTTTTGCTAATTTAAAATAAAATAAAATAGAGTTAACTTGTTTGGTTAAAATCAAATTTCGCACAAACACATTTAAGGCTGTAAACGAAACGAGTCTAGGCGAATACTAGATGTGCAAGTTTGTTTGATAAGATTTACGAGTCGAGCCGAGCTCAAATTTTAAAGCTTGTTAACATATCGAACAAACTTTTTTCGAGTTATTAACGAACAATTTGTTTTTTATAGGTTTAACATTATTGTTTATTAATAACTAAAACATTAATTTACAGATTTTAAATTTTTACGAGTTAACGAACGAGATCGAACGAACACGTTTTTTAACGAACGAGTTCGAACAAACTTTTTTGTTCGTTTATATAAACGAACGAGTTCGAGCGAGCTTTTTTCCTAGCCGAGCTCGAGCGGCTCGCGAGCAGCTTGGTTCGTTTAGAACCCTAAGCACATTAATACAATACATTTATCAATAAGAAAACTTTTACCTAGGGCAGAGCAGAAATTTTACCAAACCGAAAAATCGAGTTAATTTTAACCAAACCGACTTAAAATATATGTTAATTTTACCAAGGCCAACCTTACCCATAGGGTTACCTTATAATATTCCGGGTCCATATATTTTACCTATATATTACCCAAACTATTAGGTTGGGTTTACCCAAAACAAAAAACCGTGTAATATAAAAAAAATACAAAACATGCATATTACACAAATCTTTTCATTTGGCTTCTTGGATATTTCAAACATGCATAACTTATTTTGAAGTATTCGATTCACGACTTCTTGGTTTGTAATGTCAAAATTTTAACTTTGATCTTTAGAGTTATAATAATACCGTTTTTTTCAGACTTTATCATTTTTTAAAACTTTTTCATGCGTTAAAAATAGTTTGACTAATGTTGACTAACGGGGATAAACCGAAGGTAACCGAAGGGTAATCCGAATTAACCCGAGGGTAAACTGTTTTTTACCCTACCCTTGGGTTACCCAAGCAATTCCTTAAACCGAAATATACTACCTTTGGTTTACCCTAACCTCAAAATCGGGTAAAACCGACCCATACTCTCCCCTACTTTTACCCGACAAATAATTAATATAATACATTTTATCAATATATATTTTTTTTTTTGGTCGAAAATACATTTTATCAATAAGAAAACTTTTTCCCAACAAAAGAAGCTTAATTAAAAGAGATGGACATTTTCAACGAGTATGTTTCTTCCTCCCTAATCTTGATTCTAAAGGCTCATATCTAAAAGCATGAGTTCGCACTCAATCCAATTTTACAATTGTGGAAATTTTAATAAACCATCCTACTAGCATTCTAAATAATTGTGTCTACCATTAAAATGTCATTGCTCGAAAGGTAGAGTCATGCTTTGGATTCAACCCAAGTACAAATCAGTCATTAATTTAGTTGATCAATAAAAGGATACTAGTATTTTTTTTTTTTTTTGGACGAGGATACTAGTATTTCTTGTTTCTTCATTTTATTGCATAATCATTATGGAGATTAAGAATATAAAGGCTTTCTATTTATTTCTTAAAAGGTATCAAATTCACACCATTATAAGAGGCCATTGAAGTTGCATTCTGAAGATAATTAGATCAAAACTTATATGAATGAAGTGGTTCAATGACGTCAAAACTGTGAAGAAGCAAGTTGTTTTTTTTTCTTTCATACGAGGTTTCGTTTTCTCCACTTTGAATTCTAGAAACTGAAATTTGACCAATTATAACTCATTGTTTACGCTATACATCTTAATTAAAGGCAAGTTAATCTTAGTCATGGTGGTTCTTCTTAGTCTTCTCCATTGAATATTAATTCTAAGTATTCTTCAATTGCTTTAAATTGCCCGTTCTCTTTGATCTTATTACAAACTTATAAACTTTACTTAAGGCTATCATATAGATTCTGATTAATTACCATTACTTTCGTAGTTGTTAATCACATTAAAACCCAAATAAACATTTTCTTATTTATAAACTTTAATATTTCTTTTTTCGCATTACAAGTTTTACACATATACACTAGTTTAAACATCAATATTAGTCTCTCTGATAATCTTTGGATGATAACCTTTAACTTATATATTATATCACACCTAGGGCTAAACACTTGGGCTAACACCGCCCCTGTGAATAAACACATTATCTGAATGCCACGTGTCTGGAAAAGCTTCATCGGTTTGCGTACCAATCCACACAGCAAGCATGATCTCTCCTTGCATCTTTCCTCCTAGTTAATCCTCCAAGCTATACCATTGAGGAGCCAAAGGACTATCGGGTGGGACCCGTGTAGGAATAATCCAAAACAAGTCTTCCAAGATAACCCATTAACGTCTCTTTATGTTTAACAAAAACTTCAAGAATGGTCGATTGAATTGTTTCTTTAGAGAAAGAGAAGACTTGGTTCCATTCTGGGGTTGTTTTCTTCTCAACGTGTTTTGTTACTCCTACAAATTTCAAGAGCTTTACCTCCACGTATGGATCACACTTTCCGGTGATCTTTGGCCTTAATGACACGAACATAGAGATAATACATTGTTTGCTGATTTTTCGTGACCGAGCTGCTGCTGATAGTCATGATCATCATGATCAGCTTGGTGGTGGTGGTGGTGGTGGTGGTAGAATGATTAAGTGATTGGTGGTGCATAATTTATTTAGTAAATAAATATATATGAAATACAAAATAGAGTAAATAACACTTTTGCCCCCTGTGTTTATACCCGATTGACAGGTTGCCCCCTAACTCTTAAAATGCGCCTAGATACCCCCTAGGATTTGTTTTTGTGACCCGTTACCCCCTACTGCGTGTTCCGTCCATTTATCACCGTTAAAAGTGACGTGGCAATTCCACGTCACAATTTTTTTTTTTTTTTTAAATCCAGGTGTTAATTGCGTTTTTAATTAACTTAACCCTTATTTTATCAAGGGCAAGATGGGGAATTCACCAATGGCTATCCTATATATACCCCAAAAACACTTTAAGAACTTAAATTAAACAAAAACGAAAATCAAAAGGAAGAAAACGCGTTCGGTTTGGGGAAGAACTCGAAGAACACCAAAACCCTAGCTTTCTACAGTAATTCGCGTCGAATCCTCCCAATCCCTTCAACCTTGATGCCGATGTCGCCCCTTAAAGCCGATAGCGCTGGTTCTTCTTCGCACTACACTTCTCAAGTCCCCTATTGCAGATGCAAGAAATTAGCAAGGCTTCACACCTCTTGGACAGATACGAATCCTTGCAGGAGGTTTTACAGGTGCATGTATTGGGGGTGTTCAATGGATTGCAAGTTCTTCATGTGGTTGGATGAGCCATTGCCGGAGGCTACTTGTTCGATAATTCGAGGGCTTCTATTTAAAGATTCCAATCACTGTCTTGAGAAAGATGCAATGGAGACGAAGATGAACTTGTTGGTCTCTGATTACGGAGATATGATGCTGTTAGAGAAAAAAGCTTTTGCAGATTGGAAGCTTGAACATGAGAAAGTGAATGAACTGAACACACAGTTGGTTGAATTGCAAGAAAAAGAACAAGTTGCCTCAAAAGATTTGAAATTTGAGCGTGTGAAAGTAACTGTCTTGGAGAATGAGGTGCAACGTCTTAACATATCGATGGACACTATATCTCGGGAAAACAAGTTTCTGAAATGGACCTGCTTCATGATTATATTCCTCTTCCTCTCCATTTTGTCTTGTATTAGTGTGTCAAAGAATTAGAATGTTGTTGGAGGTGTATTTTGGTGTAGACAGAGTGATGGAGCAGGTGGTTGCAACTGATGGTGTTTTGTGTTTGATTGATCAGTTTGTTGAAGTTTGCAGCTGTTGATGTTTTGTGTTTGTTTTATCAGTTTGCTTTATCTGGTGTAATGTGTTAGTTTTCAGCTTTGTTTGTAATTGACTGTTTAACAAAAGTTTTTGGTTTTAGTTGAAATGGATTATGAAGTTATTGCGGTTTGTTTAAGTTGTGTTTTGCTGTGCAATGAATATAGTATGTTAAAGAAACACTTAATGGACAATAGAATCTAATGAAATCTAAAAAAAGTAGATAAAGATAACAATAAAGTGCTGGCATTACATAGACCATAGCAAAAAAAATATTCAAAGCATCCACTAGTGCACTAGCATACAAAACACCACAGACCTGCAATAAAGGCCTTACCAACAAAAAAACAGTATTTAAATACCACCTACACCTCATACTAGAAACCCTTAAAAACCACATCCTTGCTGCGTGAAGATCTACTTTTACACAAAATAAAAGTCACAAAACACAGAAATATAAAACACTCAAATCTGCAGAATTCTTCAATCTTTAGCTTCTTTCCTAGTTTTTACTGAAGAACTGGTGCCTGCCTTCCTCAAACGTAGTGCTTCAGCAACAGTTACATACTTTGGATCACCCTCTCGCATTACCACCCCCTGTGTATGCTGGATTACGCGCCGCTTTTTCTCTGGTATTCTTGTGTCTCCTTCCTGGTAGAATGATAAAGAAGAAGTTAAGCATTCTGTAGTATGTAATGGTGTAAAAAAAAATCAACACATGGCTAACCTCAGGTAAACTCCTTTTTGAACCTGATTCTGCTGGTGGTTTATCATGTTTGAACCTCACCTACATGGTAAACAAATAAAAGCATTCAATAAAGGTATCTGCAGAAGGTCTTTTTTGCACAATTTTGTAGATCCAGGGGGCATTTAGTCACTGAAATAAAAGTCTAAGGGGTAGTTAGTCAAATGATTATATACTTACCCCTGGGATGTTCCTTAATGAAATCTTCTTTTTTTGCTTAGGGGGGGCTTTCTCCTTTGTTTTGTCTATGCTTATTTGCTCACTTTCTTTCTCATTCTCATTTGTTTGTGCATCCCCATCATTTTTATGCTTTGCTTTTTCCAATAGTTCTGTTAACTTCTCCATCTTTACCTTCTGCATAAACAAAGTAAGTTATAGGGGGTAAGTAGTCAAGACATAAACAATTATAGGGGGTAAGTTGACAAAACATAATAATGTATAGGGGGTAATTAGTCATAAACCATAACTTTAAAGAGGGTATTAGTACAAACCTTTAAAATTGATTTAGGAGGATTATTTGTAGTCTTCTGTTTTTGTTTCCCAGATTCATCAACCTGTAATCATTATTCACATAATACAATGTCTTATAAACAATACCTAATGCAAAAAATAGTTTCTATTTCAATAATAATGACCTCTAATGGTGATGTAGGAGCAACAGAAGTATTTCCCTTTTGTGTCCCTGGTTCATCTTCCTCTAAAGATATAGGCATTGTGCTTGAACCTCCTGAAACTGTCTTCAATCCTTGATCCTTAATTCTACTGCTTTGGCGTATTGGTTTTTCCACTGCTTTGTCTGGTATGCGCATCTTTGGTCTGGACTTAGGTGGACTATCAACTACTGGCTCAACTGATCTGTGTACTGGAAAGCGCATCTTTGGTCTGGACTTAGGTGGACTATCAACTACTGGCTCAACTGATCTGTGTACTGGAAAGCGCATCTTTGGTCTGGATCTGTGTGGTGATTTATCACCTGCCTCCTGTGATGTTTGTCCTGGTAAGCGCATCCTTGGTCTGGATCTAGGGGGTGAGTTAACTCCTGAAACCTTTTCCTGAGGTAAGCGCATCTTTGGTTTTGATCCTCTGGTTGCCTTAGCAATTGTTTTTTTCTCTTTGTCTTTCTCACCAATTGTATCTGTTTTTGTCACATTTAAATTTTCAGGCTCAGATGGAGTAGACTGTGGGTTAGAAGGAGCAGAGGGTTGGACTTCTAACTCATCAAACATTTTGTTAATCGTCTCATCTGGGGTCTCATCCACATCTGCATTAACACCAACACCCCTACCATCAGCTACACCATCTTCCATAACTTCATTGTCACCAACACCCCTACCATCAGCTGCACCATCTTCCATAACTTCATTGTCACCAACACCCCTACCATCAGCTGTACCATCTCCCATAACTTCATTATCACCTTGAATATCCTCCAATCCTACTGTTTCCTGTTCTGTAGTACTTAAATTTGCCTTACATGACCTTTTGTTATGGCCTTCTCCCTTGCAAATTGCACATTTATGTGAAGTACCTTTCATTAACATCTTTTGAACACCTTCAGATGTTCTTTCTTTCCTCCACTTTTTAACCTGGTCCTCATCTGCCTCCTTAGTTCTTGCCCTTTTGGGTCTGCCAACCAACTTAAAAGCTACTGGAGGTTCTACACTTACAGGCCTTGTACTAGGCCACATCTTTGGTCCATTTATAGGGTATATCATTGGTGTATAAGCCTTCATATACGTCACCTTTGAGTAGCATTCGTGGACATAGTTTTCTGGGTCTTTACCTATGTATTGAATACTCGCTATCGCATGAAAGCAAGGTATCCCAGATAGCTCCCACCTCCTGCAGGGACAGCTATTTGTATCTAAATCTACAGCATACGAATCTGTTCCAAGGTTCCTTACTTCAAATTTCATTTCACCGCAAAACACTGCATGCCACTTTCCACTGTTTGTTTTACCTTTATTCACCAACTTCCTAACCTTAGGACATAGATCACCTTCGTATGTTGTCATCCATGCCCTTTTAGACTGAAGCCTTTTCAAACTATACATCCTCAGACCCTCTAGTATGAGGATGATAGACTTGTCCCTGAGAAAAAAAAACCTTTACTGTCAGTTGTGTAGGGTTTATAGGGGGTAAGTGGTCATTAAATAAAACTTTATAGGGGGTAAATAGTCATTATGTAAAACTAAGTAGGGGGTAAGTAGTCATTAAATAAAACTTTATAGGGGGTAAGTAGTCACCAAATAAAACTTTATAGGGGGTACGTAGTCACTAAATAAAACTTTATAGGGGGTACGTAGTCATAAATTAGCACTTTATAGGGGGTAATACCTGACTTTTTTTATGGCATTGTTATAGCTTTCACAGATGTTGTTAAGTAGAAGATCACATTTTGTAACAGTACTAAAGTGAGACCTTGTCCATGTCTTAGGATCTAAACTAGATAGCCAATTGAATGCCTCCTCATTCATGTTTTTAATCTCAGCCATGACCTCATTAAATATGTATTCTGTGGGGGCCCTAGCAGCTTCCCAAACTTTGTCTTTTAAGGCCATTCCAGGATGTTTGATTTTGAAATTATTGTAGAGATGCCTTACACAATGTCTATGTTCAATATCTGGAAGCATGTCACTCATCACTTGAAGCAAACCCTATACACACATACATTTACATATAAATTCAGTGTTCTAAAGAAAACATTTTAATTAAGCCAGTGAAGGATAACCAACCTTTTGTCTATCTGATATGAAAGTCCATTCTTCTTGATTAGTAATACCAAGATCTTGTATCAACAGATTAAAAAACCATCTCCAAGAATTGCTATCTTCTTTCTCAGCTACACAATACAAAATTGGGAATATACAATTGTTCCCATCAATACCAACTGCTGTCAAAATTACACCAGGATGTGGACCTTTCAAGTGACATCCATCAACCCCAACAACCTTTCTACAACCCTCTAAAAATCCCCTTCTGCAACCCTCTAAGCAAACATAAATTCTTTGAAATCTTTCTACTCCAGTTACCTCATCAGTAGTTGTTTCAATTGCTACAGTACTTCCAGGGTTACTTCTTCTTATTTCTGCTGCATAATCAAAAAGCTTTTTGTATTGATCCTTGTATTCAGCCTCAATCATGCTTTTTGCAGACTTATATGCCCTGTAGCATGTTCTGGTACTAACATTAACTGAATAATCCCGATGCACTAACTGTTGAAAGTCACTCACATTACTGTAGAGGTTCAATCTTATCATATCTTTAAAAGTATTTGCCAAGAACTTTGCAGTAACATGCTTATGGTTAAGGTTTTTACCACAACTATGTTTGTTACATAAACTCATTATCACCAGCCCACCAACCTTTTCTTTATACGATGCATATACAAACCACCCACATCCTGCTCCTTTGCAAACAACTCTAATCCGATTCCAATCGTTCTTCACAAACTTAATGTTGACCACCTTTCTTATGGCATGTGTTCTTACTGCTTGTCTAAGATCAGAGGCATTCGCAAACGTCAATCCTAAAACAAATCTAGGCTTCTTCATATCTATACTCGCCTTGAATAGGGGGTATTTCATCTTTTTCTTGCGCAACTTTTTATTTTTTCCATCTTCATCTGTACCAGAAGAAGAACTAGCTGTACTCAGATCTTCGGAATCATGTATATATTCATCCGAATCTGTCCCACCACCAACATCATCACTATCGCCTTCAGAAACATCTCCATCATCATTTTCCACATTCATTCTATCCACTTCCACATCCGAGTCAATGAATGTATTATAATCCTGGTCGTCATCACCCTCACTCAAATCGATGTCGCTATCTATTATATAATCGTCATCAGTTGTGGATTCTTCATCCACATCTTCATCAGGTTCAGACAACTTCTTTTTCGTTTGAGAACTATCTTTCCTAGAACCTTTATTGTAACTCTCTCGTTTGGTACCACTAGGGCCCACTCCATCTACTCTTGTTCTTTTTATACTAGCCCTAGTCCTTTTCTTGTTACCTACTGTTTCTGTTTTCTTTACTTGTGAACTGGTTTGTTTCTTCTGTTGTTGTATAACCAACTTCTTCTTCTTTATGACATTAGCAAGTAACTCGTTATCACTGAACTCCTCATCCACATCTTCTTCACCATCAGCTTTGTTAATGACATTATCCGAGTCATCTGTTAGGTCTTCATCTATAAGCCGGAAAGGCCTCAATGGAGATTTATGTTTGGAACTCCTCGTAGTCACATTATCTTCAGTGTTCAAAGCTTTCAACACTTTATCCAACATATCATTAACAGACTTCTCCTTCTCTCCTATATCAGAGAGTTGTTCTTCCAAACTGTCATCCCCTTCCTTCTCATTAATTTGTGTGCTTTGTTCTTCAAAAACAACCTGAAACAAAGAATGAAATATTTAGGGGGTAATTTGTCAAGCATACGAAATAGTAAGGGGTAAACTGTCACACAACCTTTGTCCCTTCTTTGCAATTCTGGTGTTCTTCTTCAACATCATTATCATCCACTTTATTATGGACTTCATCAGCAGTCTGAGATACTTCTTCACCAGTAACTCCTTCCTCCTTTTCACCTTCATTGTTATCACAGGTCTGCGCTCCTTCTTCAAAAACAACCTGAAACAAAGAATGAAATATTTAGGGGGTAATTTGTCAAGCATACGAAATAGTAAGGGGTAAACTGTCACACAACCTTTGTCCCTTCTTTGCAATTCTGGTGTTCTTCTTCAACATCATTATCATCCACTTTATTATGGACTTCATCAGCAGTCTGAGATACTTCTTCACCAGAAACTCCTTCCTCCTTTTCACCTTCATTGTTATCACAGGTCTGAGCTCCTTCTTCAGAAACAACCTGAAACAAAGAATGAAATATTTAGGGGGTAATTTGTCAAGCATACGAAATAGTAAGGGGTAAACTGTCACACAACCTTTGACCCTTCTTTGCAATTCTGGTGTTCTTCTTCAACATTACTATCATTATCATCCACTTTATTATGGACTTCATCAGCAGTCCGAGATACTTCTTCACCATTAACTCCTTCCTCCTTTTCACCTTCATTTTTATCACAGGTCTGAGCTCCTTCTTCAGAAACAACCTGAAACAAAGAATGAAATATAAGTTAAAGAACTGAAAGGGGTAAACTGTCAAATGACTTTCTACCTTTAAACCTTCTTCTACAAGCTTGTTTTCCTCTAAGCTTTTCACTTCATTACAGTTTTGAACTAATTCTTGTTCATCTACTTCTACTTCATTAACGTTGACTTCTTCTCGCTGGTTAACTGTTTCTTCATCCTTTTTCCACTTTAGTAACAAAGGCATGAAGATGGGAGATTGAAGAACTTGGTCATCAGGGCCTATGGGATTATTCACAACGTAAAGGTCCACAGTTACGTTGTTGTCTGCGATTCTACACATCTCCATGCCTTTGTCCTCGCTATCTAAACACACTAACCCATCAGGTAGATTTGAACCCACTTTCAAATAATAAACATCAGAGTAACAAATTACACCCAATTTCGAAAGAATTTTTCTAAGAACTGGTATACTAAACTTGTCATAATGACAACCGTCAACATACTCTATGCTCACTTCATGATAGGAACTCTTATCTTCATTAAAGAACCCACCGAAGTGAATCCGTAGTGCGAATTTATCTGTTAAACAAGCAAATTTTAATTGAATAGATTAGTTACCAAATACATTAAGAATCACAAAATGGAAAAACAATAGTCAAACTACGGGTATGGTAACCGAATCCCGTAAAATCTGCTATTATTACTAAGAAAATCCCTCAATCCACGCGTGATATCTATGTATGTAATAAATTTAGTACAAAACCCTATATTTTCGGGTTAAAGGATCTTAGCCAATGAGCAAGGATTTAGGGTTAATAAATAAACCCACTTACTCCATTGATTTGCCTGCGCCATTGATCTTCTTCAAAGCACAAGAATTTTGCTTTCCTGGGTTTGGATTTGGTGTTCGTCGAGTTCTTCACAAAACCCGCGCTCCTTGGTTTTCTTCCTTTTGATTTTCGTTTTTGTTTAATTTAAGTTCTTAAAGTGTTTTTGGGGTATATATAGGATAGCCATTGGTGAATTCCCCATCTTGCCCTTGATAAAATAAGGGTTAAGTTAATTAAAAACGCAATTAACACCTGGATTTAAAAAAAAAAAAAAAATTGTGACGTGGAATTGCCACGTCACTTTTAACGGTGATAAATGGACGGAACACGCAGTAGGGGGTAACGGGTCACAAAAACAAATCTTAGGGGGCATCTAGGCGCATTTTAAGAGTTAGGGGGCAACCTGTCAATCGGGTATAAACACAGGGGGCAAAAGTGTCATTTACTCTACAAAATATAATTAACTAATCCTTGACAAGCATATAGATATATAAGATGATTCCTATCAAACTGTATTCACAAGAGATGCCAATAAGATTGATCAAGATAAAGAATATAGAAAAGGTGCTACGATACTTTGCTTCGTCTGTTTAGTTTACCTTGTTGTGAAAAAGAGAGTGACAAACAATACCAATAGTACTACATACCATCCATCCATATCCTACCAAAATTTTAAAGAATACATTATATAATTTTTTTGGGCGATTTATTGTTGGATGCTGCTACCTCCTATTTATTCAAATTCAATTAAATTCAATTACATTCTAAAGAATATGTCTAAAAGAAAAAAGATTCAATTACAAAAGAAGTGTCATTGAGTCGCAGAAGTGTGATGTTTGTGATGCCGAAAGGGGAAGACCTTTTCCATGTCTTTCTAAAATGCAAAATAGCTGTGTTAGTTTGGAACTCATTGGGTTTTAACGCAGGTGGAAGGCATGTACCTGCTGGAGCAGGGTTCGAGTTGGAAGCTGGACGCGCTGGTGCTCGGTTCGTGATGGAGGCGGGACCCACTGCTGGAAGAATGGACCGTGATGCTGCTGCAGAGCCGAATAGGGAACAACTTGATCAAGCTGGAATGAAGCCGAGCGACAGGTCATATGTTCTGTCGCTGAATACAAGATGGCTGCATAACCGTTTCAGACGTGAAGATGGTCTTAGCTCGCCGGTTGCAACTGCTGGGACCTGTAGCAGTAGCCTCTTGCGCTATTAAGGCCTGGGTTGGGGCTCATCTCCAATCCAAGGCTCGGATTTCTGGTTTGGTTTAGAATGGCCCTATATATTCGTAGCCGCTCTTTGGGTTATATGGACCTTTCAAATCCTGGATTAAGTCAGAGGCGCTCCTCCGAGAAGTGTCAATATGTTTCTTTCGCGATTATTTTTTCAAATGTATTTTTCATGCAATTATTTATTTTAAACAGATTAAAAATAGAAAAAACTCTATTTATCAATAAGAAAACTTTTTCCTAACAAAAGAAGCTTAAAAGAGATGGGAGAGTTTCAACGAGTATTTTTCTTCCTCCCTAATCTTGTATCAACGGTTAAAATTTCAAAGCATGGGTTCGCACTCAATCCAATTTTACAATTGGAATTTTTTTAATAAAACCATGCCAGCATTCTAAATAATTGTGTCTACCATTAAAAAGTCATTGCTCGAAAGGTAGAGTAGAGTCATGCTTTGGATTCAACCCAAGTAAAGTCAATTATATCAATAGTATTTCTTGTTTCTCCTTTTTATTGCATAATCATTATGGAGAAGAGGCTTTCTATTTATTTCTTAAAAGGTATCAAATTTTCACCATCACAAAACGCCATTGAAGTTGCATTCTGAAGATAATTAAATCAAACTTATACGAATGAAGTGGATCAATAACGTCAAAACTGTGAAAAGGCAAGTAAGTTTTTTTTTCTTTCATATGAGGTTTCGGCTTCTCCACAGCTCTTTGAATTTTAGAAACTGAAGTTTGACCATTAATAACTCATGCATTCTTTAACTCATGCATTCTTTACGTTATACATCTTGATTGAAGGCAAGTTAATCTTAGTCATGGTGGTTCTTCTTACTCTTCTCCATTAAATATTAAATTCTAAGTACTCATCAATTACTTTAAATTGTCCGTTCTCTTTGTTCTTATTACAAACCAGTATACATCATATAAATTCTGATTAATTACAAGTTGCTTCCCGTGAATATTCACGCCACATTTGGCTAATTAGTTAATGCGTGTATAATTACTATTTGCATGGTCACCACTGGGTTAATTTTGATTTTAAAAGTAATTAAAACTTATTAGTGCCATTGCACCGGTGTGATTATATCACAAATGCTTTGGGTTAGATTTTTCTTTTTGAAATTTATGATATTCTTTCTTAAGTGCCGTCCATCATTTTTCTTCCCTAAATTGATAGGCGACACTTAAAACGGTGTCTCCAAAATGGAAGGCAACACTTAAAACGGTGTCTCTAATGTGGAGGGTGGCACTTAAAATAGTGTCTCTAATGTGGAGGGCGGCACTTAAAACAATGTCTCTAATATGGAAGGCAGCACTTAAAACGATGTCTCTAATGTGGAGGGCGACACTTAAAATGTGGAGAGCGATACTTAAAACGGTATCTCCAAAGTGATGGGCGACACTTTAAAAGATGTCATCAAATATTAAGCAACAGTTTTTTCAAGTTGTCCCCAAAAGATGACAACATCAATTATAGAAACACTTGTTTTTGGTTAGGTGGCAGTTAGAAAAGTGTCACCTAAAGTTTGGCGACAGTTCAAAAACTGTCGCGTACCTGCAAAAGAATTGTGACAAATCAGCAGTTTTCTTGTAGTGTAAATAAGATCCCACGAAAGTTTAGAACACAAATACTACTTTACCATACATGTATGTTTTTAATCCTATGCCTAAATTTGAGGTTGCCTAAAAGCTCGTAACTAATTAACAAATTGCTAGTACATAGGGGAAAAACTAAATAACATCACATATATATTATGAGTAATGATATATGTCACCCCTTTTCATGTCACCCTTTTATCACCCTTCTATATATATGTTTTGATTTCCTTGAATAGAAGATAGAGAAAAATTAAGTAGGATAGAGAAATCAATTCATTGGTACATGTAGGCATACACGTAGGAGGTGATAAAAAGGTGATAAAAAAGGGTGACAAATATCATTACTCATATATTATGCACCGTAATTAAGTGTAAACAGAATATTTTAGACATGTAATATAAACTTCAAAAAAGTAAAAAGGATCTTTCTTCTAACAAAAAAATGACATGTATTTTTTGTAGATTAATCATATATAGTTGTTCTGTTTCTTAAAAACAACATATATTGTCACACGTTCTTATACTCGCACGATACACATCAATGCTAGTAAGTACATCATACTACATTGTTATATAAATTAATTAATCATTTGAATACCTCTCCAACAATTAAAGTTAGTTGATGAGTTACAAGTTGTAGTGATAGGAGTGCAAAGATTAAAATTAAACCAAGTTTTATCTTAGGGATATGTCTAATGCAAACGTCTAAACCAAATTTCAACTCAAGGTGCAGAGGAACGAAGCTAAGAATTCATGTCTGAGGTCCAAATATGTTCATGACAATGCTCAAAATAATTGCAATATAGGTTCTTATATTATAAAAAAAGTCATTGTATTATGCAAAAATTGCATAATGGATTTTGATTTTAGTCTATTTTAATTAATTATACGTAAGCATCTAAATTATATAAAATAACTTATATAAGTAATTTTTTATGTGACATTTTTTTCTCTTTTTTAAATGCCACTTAGATTCACTATATACTAGATATTTTTTTTAATTTTATTCTCTTTATGATACAAAACACAATCATTCAAACATACATCGATCGTGATATATCTATTACCCAAATTTTTTAGCTTTATGTTTCACTCTTCATAAGAAGAAGGTAAAGTATGACTTTCTGGCAAAATGCGACAAGACAATTGAATAAGTTCGGTAAAAGAAGTGTTTGATTAATTTTTTTTCACTTTGACATGCATTAACTTGGCTATGATATTCAAGGAACTCATTATAGTAGAACTGGAGTACAACTTTGTCTCTAATTCCTCGAACAACGCGTCGAAAACCTCCACGACTCTGGCCAGTAAAATTCTCATCACTCATCTCGGTGTCGTTAGAGTAACCCAGTATCAAAAGTATGTCTCGAATCATTATACACATTCAATATTTCATCATCTACGATTGGGCTATTCACGACAATTTTTCCTATTTCACTGTGTTACGTCCAAATCTCATATGTGTTGACGAAAACCATATCTAAAGTATCTGTTCTAACATCGTTAATATGCAATTTTCGATTGTTGAAACAACGTTTACACAGACAAAAAATAAAACCGGTAGTATGCATGTGTTTTACGCAAAATAAATGAAATCTCTCACACCCAACATATATTTTCTCGTAATGAAATTATTTGATTTAATCCAACTGTTATCAATAACCACATACATCTAAATTGAGATAAACATATAATTATAACCAAATAAAAATTATTAAAAAAATTCAAAAAAAATAAATTATATCCAAAATATACATTATAACCCCAAAACACACACAATAATATACATTTTATTCACATAATTAAAGCATAGTAAAACAAGTACTTAATTTAAATAAATTATGAAAAAGTTTAAATTTTTAAAATACCTAATTTGGACAATTTAATGAAAATTTTGAAATAGATTTAGGACCCACACGTGTATGGTGGACTTTGAAATTTTTGTTAATAATGTGGCGGAACACGGGTTGCGGATTGAAAAAAAAATTAAAATAATTAATGGGGTAAGGTTTTAAATTTTGGAAAGTAAAAGCACTATTAATGGTGTTCTGCCATTTGACAGCTAAATAGTTGTCGCGAGTAAGTAACAACCGCGATGACATCGAAATCTTCGCGAAAAAATATTACAACAATGACTACGCAATTATTTTTTAATTATTTTACATTGATTCAACTATCGTCGCCAGTGACATGCATTGGCGACTAATCTAGTCATCGCCAGTATGAAACTTAAAAAGGCGACAAATTTTGTCATCTTCAAAACTTATTCGTTGCCAAACACTTATCACTAATGATGACACGTGTCATCGCAAATAATCCACACATGTAGTAGTGATTTGATGTTAGTCTAACCCAGCATTTTCAAGATGATTTTGGTACCACTAAGTTGCCACACGAATTGCTGGAAAATTAAGTACAAAATTAAGAATAATAATCAAGATAGACCAGTGTATTAACAAAATTCTGCTAGACAACGGTAAACTATTTAATTTGTATGTGAAAAGTCGGCGAAATATATCTGGAAAAGACAATATAATGAAACAAAACAAAACAAGAACGTGGTATATATAAGGTCTCTATAACTATTTTATATTGTACCAAGTTTAGTTATATCAGGCACAAATATTTCTAGGTCAATGGGTTGTTGGTATATGGCTTCTAATAAAGGCACACAATAATTTTACATATTCTAACATTGTCATTAAGTTTTTGTGCAAATATAGTGAAAAGCGGATTTTTTATTTTATGCAGTTCCACTAGACTTTTGGACAGCCATTAAGTAATATCAGTTACCACTTACTCAAGTTAAAAACAAATCTTGCTGACTTGTAGTGATTCCATTGAATCCCTTTGTCTTAAAGCACACCTGAATTGATCACTTTCTGTCCCAATGTCCTACATATAGGAAAAACAATCTTAATATAGTCACACTAATAAATTAAGAAATATTTGAATATGTAAGGGTGTAATTTACCTTTACAAGACTATAGAAAAGATTGGCATTCGCATCTACTGAAAGTTTACATATAGCAACGACATTGATTGAAGAACACTATATAATCACCCTTCACAACCTATAAAATAAAAATTTGTAACCCAAACTAATCAAGCAAAATATTAATAGCATGAATAAGTTTTTAAATTGATATAATAATATTATGGTTAATTTTTTCATGAAATTTTATTAAGTATAATTTCACATGAAAAATATATCATAAGTTATTTTTTTTTAATTTGTTAGAAAATAGTCTAAAAAAGAAATTTATCAAAATCTCTAGGTAAAATGATAGATTTCAAAATATAATTTTTGTTCTTTAAAATCCTATGAAATCCAATAGGTAATGAAATCCAAAAAAATCCATAGACTTTTGAATACCATAAGATTTTAAAGGATTGTTTAAAATCCAGATTGAATACACCAAGATTTTAAAAGATTCTTTAGAGTCGTAATTGAATACACCAAGATTTTAAAAAACTCTTTAGACTCTTAATTGAATACCTCTAAACTTTTAAAATCCAAAAAAATCCTATAGACTCTCAATTGAATACACCCCGCTAAGTAGAAGAATTAAACATTTGACTTGTTGTAGTTTGGTAGGTAGAAGAAGGAAGCTAGTCTTTACAATATTAAATTAACTTTTTTACTCCTAATAATTAGTAGGTGGAAAAAGTTAATCTGTTTATAATATTAAATCATTATAAGTACTCAACTTGCTTTTTTTCCTTGATTTATTGAAATTTGTATTGTAAGTAATTTTGAATTCTATTATAAATATATTATTCATTAAATTTTTAAATTCTCATTAATTTTTTCTAGATACCAGTAAAGTTATTGAGCATACTCAGTAAACTTATTGAGCATACGAGTATATTCAGTAAAGTTACTGAGTATACGAGTATACTCAGTAAAGTTACTCAATAAAAAAATTCGAATACTCGGTAACTTTTTCCAATACTCAACATTTTTTCCGATACTCAGTAACTTTTTTCATACTCAGTACTCCATGCTCATCAACTTTTTCCGTACCCAGTACTCCATGCTTAACAACTTTTTCCATGCGCAGAACTTTTTCCGGTGGTGGTCGGCGGTGATCGGTGGTTGTGGCTGGAGCTGAAAATTATTGATAGTTAATGAAGGAGGAGAGAGAAAAAATGATAAAGGAGGAAAAAGATTAATAGTAATGGAAGAGAGAAAAAATGATAATGGAAAAGAAAGAATAATCTATTTTATTTTGTCTTAAATACATTATAAGGATAGTAATGACAATGGGCATCTTAGAAACTCCTTTGGAGAAAAGAAAAATGAATTGATTCGTTGGTGACACTAAAGTGGTTTCTAAAACTCTATAGATAATTAAATTTATAGATAATATAAAAAAAAAATTAAAAGTGATTGTTAATATGAAAAGGAGGAAGTATGTGAGAATAAAGATTAATATATTTGCGAATTTAATCAAATGAAATGATGCAAAAATAATCTATCTATGCAAATAAAAGTTTATAAAAAAAATTTATAGTCTCATATGCATATGTATATAGAGTTCAAATAGTAAGAAATACAATCACATGCAGCACACAATAGCACAGTATATATTATTACTACAAAGTGAAACACAACAGATATAATTAATTAAGTACGAGTTTTCTTATTTACATAACGCATTTTATTCATCTCTATAATTACTATATTCGATTGTAACATAACCCTCATTTCCACATATCATCAATCTGGGAGCTTGATGTCATTTCTTGAGTCTCTAAATCATTATTGATAAGCAGATTCAAATCTTGATCCGCCACTTGAATCGAAGGTCCATTTAGAGCATTTTCTTGACTAAGTTGAGATGCAACAAATTTATCAAGAACACGCCAATCAGTCACTTGATCAACTACTTTTTGATGATCATAAAGAGAATTAACTTGTTGATGCATATTATATTGGATCATTGAGCTTGAGCTAGCAGTGTTGGTTGATTGTTGAACTTTTGGACTCTCTAATTGAGGAAGTTGAAGAAATTGTTCATGATTGGGAATATTATATTGTGGAATTTGAAGTTCTTGTTTGCAGGAATAATGATCAGGATGGTGAGATATATTTGGCATGAAGGAAACTTGTTGATCACCATACATAAATAGAGCTTCATGATCTCTATTATTATTAGTTGTTGCTATTTTCTTTTTAAATACCCTGCAAACTGCCCATCCTTCTTCCTGTAGCTCAAATTTTGTAAAATTAAATATCATATTAGCCACTCGAGTCATTTTCACTCGTATTATTTAACCACTAGAAAATTTATCTACCTTAATTACAACAATTTATTCTTTAGGAAATATTATCTAATAGCATTTCTATATAAAAAAATAGAAACCCTATTTATTATAAAGTGAACGAGCCTTATTTGTTGTATAATAGAGTTTTAAACATTATGATGCCATGTTGGTCACGTTTTACAAGCTATCAAATTTTACTAAGATACTAGAAATGTCTACATATTTCACATGCTTTTCTATTATTTTCTCCATCTTTAAAAAATTATCACTATTACTAAAAAATAATTATATTCAAAAGATAGTCATTTTAAAAATCAAAATATTTTTATTTTTATACTATTTTTTCTACTAATTATATATTATAACTTATATTTATAATTAATATTTAAGATATATCAAGATATTTTATAAAGATCTTTTAATAAGAAATTTATAATATATAGTATTTTTTAATTTATGTACGAAATTAAGTGTGATAACTTTTTATAAACGAAAAGAATACCTTCTTGTTAAAATCTCTTGGGGTTATTTTTTAGGCAATAAATACCTTATTTCTATAATCAGTGTGTTTTGCAGTACAATTAGTTTGGATTCAGGTAACTAGTCACATATACCTTATATATATATACTTCTGATTGAATTTAAAAGTAAAAAGAAAAAATCTTGCTAGGTTTTCTAATGCCTTTAATGGCAGGATAAATATTGGTTCATGATAATGGGAAGATTTTGACAACAAAAGATCTTATTTATGAGCTTCTTTTGCTATAGTATAAAGTATGATTTAGCTAAGATAATGATGTATATCATAAATATTTATACAAATGCTATCAAAAATTATATCCAAGTAACTCACAATGATAAAATAGTATATATTGTGGTGATAGAGATTATTAATGACATATATTATTCCTTAATTCAGTTAAATTTTTATTTTTTTTAGTCTAAATTGTTTAACTAAAGGAAAATGCAGAGGTAAAATTACCAAAAATAAGGTGGGCTAGAATGACTCATGCACAAATTTTTTCTTTATCCAATAACTAAAGAATTATCATGCAAACTTAGCTAAGATATGTATTATATGCTTGTTTCTACAACATTGTATGAATATCATTACATAAATTACTACTTTTACTTCCTTAAAATAAGGCTAAACACTAAAACTTGTATCAAATCATGTAGCCAAGTATGAAAGTCTTTTTTTTTTTTTTGGGTGATTATAGAATGAGGAAATAAATCCAATTTTTTTGAACATGATATGCTATCAAACATTAAAAGTTCATAACTTAGAGATTCTAGATAAGCACTTGCCTGAGAGGTTCCATTTTCATTTGTTTCAAGTCTATACTCATGCATTATCCAATCAGATTTTTGTCCATTTGGAGCTCTACCTTGGTAAAAAACCAAGGTCTTTCTCATCCCAATCAAACTATTATTAGTATAAATAGCCTTATCTCTTCCCGTTGCTTTCCAGAATCCAGCTCTTGTTGCTCGATTTGTTCGAGTTCCTGTTGGATATTTCTTATCTTTATGGCTAAAGAAATACCAATCACTTTGTTCCTCAGTTCCAATCTTGCAAATTTCTGTTTTTATAGACAAGAAAACAAATGATAAACTATTTTTCTTTAGCCACTTATAACAAATAATCTATTATTTAACAAGAATTGATAATTATTTGTAACATATGTAATAAGTGATACCTAGAAGATCCCATGGTTCGATTTTATAAAGATCCACATCTTTAATAACATTGAAGTCTATTCTTTTCGAAGCTATCTTCCTTCGCAGATAATAATCGACTAGTTCTTCATCTGTAGGATGAAATCTAAAACCTGGAGGCACATGTGAAAAATTGTTCATCTTGAACCTGGACCTGCATTGAGTAAACAAAGTATCTGATCATTTTTCCGAGCTTTATCATGCAAATAAAAAATAAAATTGAGGATTGAGGTTTATCACAATTAAGTTCATTAACTACTAGTTCATTTACTAAACAAATACTTTTTGTAATTCCAAACTATTAAATAGCACACTCGAAGTTAAGCTATAACTAAGTCATTTAAGGTTTCTGTAAATTCAAATCAATGAATACGATAAATGAATAGAGTAAGAATAAGTTTAAGTTTAAGTTTATGATGTAAAAGTATATACCATAAAATTCACAATATATTTTCCAATTTGAGGTAGATAATTTAATTTCATATAAAGAATCAATATTATCTTCAATATACTCTTAATGTTACCTTTAAGCATGATATTAGGATAGTAACAAACAACAACACAAAGGATTGCAAACTCTTAATAGGCACCTATTAAATCTCTAGAATTCTTCCTCTTTTGGTTTTCTTAACTATATATATATATATATATATATTGTACCTTAGGTATTAGGAAGATTAATAAAGAATACAACTTCATAAATCTTTACATATAAATACTAATAAGCATGAGATTTTAAATGATAATAATTTTGGGAGGAGAAATCATGCAGCCTATCAAAAAACCTAGAAGATATTTATTAGATCACTCAAGATTGCTTTTGCTTGAGGTATAAAACTTAATTGAGAGCTAGATACAAAAAGTGTTTTCTCCACTCACAAAAGTAATGGTTGAGATATGAATTCACATGTAAATCTCTAAATTTTAGAGTTATATGACACCCTAATTAGTAAGAGACTGAAATCAAGAGAGAATGTTTTCAATTTAATCGAAATTATCAAATTGGAAATAGAGAAGCTGTTAAATTAAGATCAACATGGGAAATGATATTAAATGATAAGAAAACCAATTCATCACATATTCACATATAAATATTGTATAAATCTTACAATTCATGCAAAAAGAACCTTATAGAAACAAATTACAACAAAAAATAAGAGGAGAATAAGATGTAGAATTAAGAAACCCTACAAACTATCGATAGTAAGGAAAAATGATATTGAAGGGCAAGAAAACTATTTGATTACATATTTACATAGAAATACTATACAAATCTGACCGTTCATGCAAAAAACAACCTCAAAGAAACGAATTAGAATAGAAGATGAGAAGAGATAAGATGTTGAAACCCTACCCACAAGGAGGATGAGAAGAAGAAAGATTTATTTAGACAACTTTTGTGAAGCTCTCTGTTGCAACTTTTAATCTCTTATATAAAGTAGACAAGAAAAATGACAAGAAGAAAGAATGTTACCGAGAAGTTAACCTCGGGAATTGAACTCAATCCTTAAAAGATTTGTCTGTTTGTTGTCTGGAATTAACAGATCACGAGGAAGAAACGAGAAAAAACACTCAAAAAGGGGAATTAAAGAGAGAGGATAAGAATGGTGTGGACCGTTTATCTCATGCGTCAACTTTCTCGAAAATTTGCATAAAATTTGTCCTTTTACTAAAGTATTATCATCACCTTATCTCTTGAGTAAGAAGCTAGATGGTTGGAAAAGCTTCTTAAAATTGTGAATAAAGGAAGGCGGAGAAAATGGTGGCGGTGAAGTACGATCCACCGCCTCCACCAACTGATGGAGACCCAAATTCTTGAAGCTATATGCTTCTTCTTCAGAGAGAGAGAGAGAGAGAGACAAAGAGAGAGAGATGAAGTCAGAAATCTGAAGGAATGTTGTAGTAAGCCTTCTTAAAGGCACACAACCGACAAAAAGATAGAGTTATTTATTTCGTTTAACTTTTTATATTATTTTAACTTTTTTAATCATCAAAGTAAATTGTATTGAAATAAAAAGTGTCCAGTTAAAATAAGTAGGGAGTATAGCTCTTTTTCCATAGATAAGGTTAAGGTTGATGATTTATAATTTCTTTTAGAGCATCGCTATATATTATCTTTATTTGTTTTATTTTTGTTTCACTTCTTATGTGTCATTCTATGCAGCATTAAATAAAAGAGAGAGAAAATAATTAATCAAGAGAAAGAAACAATTTGATTGATTTTTAAAACCTACATATAAGAGGTGATATATATCTTTACTCTTTTTTTTATTGAACATGGGTTGGAAACATTCAAAATTATTTTAGACATGATATACTTTTTCCTATCTCTAGTGATAACGAGTCTTATTATTATCGGTATGATTTTCAATCTATCTAAACTAATATGCGTTTTACAAACATATTTAGAAATTCCTTTTCCTACTACAGAGGTATCGACATAGTTACACAATACCCAACGTGATCGACACTGAGAGTACACAACACCCTTTGATATTTGATACAACTCAATTGAATCAGATTACACAAAGTAAAACCTACTCGTCTACCATTCTAAGACCAATATGGAGCGCCTGTAACTCTGTCATGAATGTCAACTCTGCTTTACATACTATTGGAACCCATCCAAGAAAATGTCATATTTATCACTGAGTGAACTACTAATTCCCATCAATCCAAAATTATATATATATATATATATATATATATATATATATATATATATATATATAACCCACAGTATTGAGGTTAACCCCAACAATTAGCTTGACCCATTTAACAAGACAATTTTTTGCTAACACCACCAACCCACCATCAAGCTCCTCTAGAAACACACACGAATCACACACGTCAAATTCAATATCTAAATTAATTATTTATCGTCGAGGACGGTCTAATGCGAGGTTATAAAATACAATTATTTTGGCCATCACAAATCAACCAAATAGTTGCAGCGAAAATGAAACTCCACTCATACCCAACAAATTTAAAATTGTTGTCCCATTAATCAAAACTTCTACAACCCCTGCAAATGTTTCTCTCGTGCTAATAATGACAAAAATGACAGTAGCTGCTTTTGAACACTCCTCCCAAGAAACTACAACCTCAAAACATGTACTGTAGGATTTTTAGTGCGTATAACACCTGTTACGGTGAACCGTTTCAATCATCTCACATTCAAATAATATATATATGATTGGTAAGGGATCCAAAATCGCCCTCCAAATTTGTAACCTGAATTTCTGGGCGACTTAATTTTTTGAACCCGCTCCTAATTGAAATATGATTCCGAGAAGGGTGTTCATAGTATTTTATAGGTGTATTTCAATAATAAAAAATCATAGATGACTCCAAGTATTACATAGACAATTGGTCCTTTCACCCTCTACTTGAATCAACCTCTTGAGTGGAAGGACTTTTTCATGATGCATTAGCCTATCACTAAATAATTATGCTTGAAATACTTCACACAAAACACTAGGTGGTCTTAAAGAACCTTCTACCCAACCTGACAAGTAACACCTAATTGAAGTTTCGTGCATCTGTGAACCTTACACATCGCTTGACTTCAAATTTCTCAACATCTCCTACTTTACCCAATGAACTTTTTTGTGACTCCTCCGACAAACCTCAGATGATGTTGCAATAATGTGTTTGATCTTATTAAACACGTGAACGAGAAGCTTCATGGTATGCGCAACAGAGATTGACATGGAACTCAATACTAAATGAGTTGGGGTTATTCGCCCAGTCGGTTTTTGAATATGTGCCTTCCATTCTAGTAACTTGCTTACCCTGCTGATCGTGAATTTCTATAAGAAGTTCAGCGGCAGTCAACCCTCACAAAATGTGGTATCCAGTTATGTACCCGATGTCTCTCTAATGGGTAAATCGTAGATTATTTCTTGTAAATCTTAAATAATTGCTTGTATATTATTTGGTAAGTGAATTAGGACTTCTCAAGCCTGACTCCTTTCCTTGCAAAAACCTGAAAAATCTCTTAAATAAAATTAATATGAGCCTCTGAATCCTTCACAACAATATCGTATCATTCGCAAAAAATATGTGACAGATGGGTGGACCACACACATATATACACACACACAAGTCATATAGGCCCTTTATTGGAGAGTTCCCTTACATAGAGTGAACAACGCCAAGGGTTTCCCACTCCATAGTACCTGCATCTGAATAAAAGTCATATGGGACATGATGAGGGACACCTAAGATAAGGGATGCTTAAATATTGAATAGTATCTTTTATAAATTTTCAACTAAGTTTTTCTTTATAATCATGTGCTTTAAATATATTTGATCGGTATGAGAGGCAATATGTGTAGGCAGTTGACATAGAATTAAAACTTATGCGACCAAATATAACACCACTATTGTGAGGATTTGGTAGTGATGAGTTAAGGTACTCATTTAGGTATAATGCTTTGTTGGTGCACTACATATCCATTAGGTTGGCTTATCCTCCATGTGTGGTGTAAAGATAGAAGAATGTATATTGGAAAATGCATTTTATGTCTACCAAGTACTACAATAGGCACTTTACAAAGCAAACACGAGCATTAGCACCAACAGTAATCAAGGTTCTTGGTGACACTACGATACTTAAGTCAATAAGTGTATTATATGAGCCCTCGAGTTAAATTTGTTGAGGATAAGTTATAATAAAGGTAGTTTGTAGTGTAAAAGATATAATGCAAATGAATTAGTTACCGCATTGAACACAAGACAACTAGCTTATATAGACCAACTGTTGTCCACAATCGAGGCAGTTTATGGAACACATATGGAGAGATCATGGGTTATTATCCCCTTACACTTTCATAATGGATAAACCATTACACAAAATGCCTTGACTATCTCATGAAATCTTTGTTAGTGGAGTGTGTGGGGCAAGACTATACAAATTTGGGCTCTAGAAGGGTTTAAATAATATGATATCGTAAATAAAAAAGACTAAGATACATTTAGGTGATATCACCTTAGGTCGTAGTTAAAGAACCATCCGGAGTTTTGTTTTTTGGAATGACCATGAATACACGTGGTCAAAAGGATTAAAGATGAAAATGATATTAGATCTATTAAACTTCTTTGGCACTCCATTCATTTTTTTGGGTCTCCGTGGTCCATGGATTAAGGGAGTAGCTTAGTGAATATATAAGATCCATACTCAATGATTTTAACAAAACATTAAATTTAATGCCCAAATGAGTACATCAATTCTAACATACCAATACCAAGCCCTGACCATATATAGTGGTATCAACTTCTTCACTACAGAAGTTGTGATACCAAAATTAGTCAAACACTTAATGATTATCAAATAGAACGTAGAGCTAACACAAAATGTGCACAATTAATAAGAAAATATCAATATTTCGTTTTTGTTGAGAAAAGTACCGTAGAGGTACTATATCTTTAGCATTTTAAACCAAAATAATCATATCAGTAAAGAGTAACTTTTTTTTACTTTTCATCTTTAGGATTTGCGATGTCGTTAGGCCAAACATTAAATAACCTTAGAAGATTGACAAAACTTATATGTGAAACATATTCTTTTAGATTAATTTTTAATAACTCCCTCTTCTACCTTTTTGGGCAATTTTTCGTCAATATAAGATATTTTCCATTTGGGCCTAAAAACTTTATCGAATTCAAACACAAAGCTCGAAAAAGACAAATTACAAAAATCTGGTCCATTTTGGTGAAAAATGTATAAAATATGGTACCTCTGTGTAACTGTACTCATTTTTATTTATGTATACTTATTCAAAAGGTAGCGAATTCAACCATAAATACTCAAATCATAAAAAAATTATACTTCCATTTTTCACAAGAAATTACCAAAAAATAACAAAAATTCAAATTCATTTTTTCTTATTCAAATGAATTTTAAGGTATTTAGGCCTAACTTTTTTCCATAAAGCGTCATCATTCGAGGTAAAGGGATGAGTTATGCCCATGTTCCACAAAAATGTACCAGAAAAGGTTGTGTTGGTAGGCTTAGATACTTTCTTTATGTCATTACGTTGATACCGTATTATAGTAGAAACAACTATGTTTACGCCATGTAGTAACTATCACTAGTCAACTTCTATTTGTTAGTGATATATTCATACTTCAAATGCTGACGCGTAAGAGGGGACAATATTGTCCATATTCGCCAAACGTCCCTTACCACCTGACATTGTTAAAAGATGCAAAAAAATTGACTTTATTAATGATCTATATTGCATGGATCATACGTAAGTGTGGACGATACGTTATACGAGGTTGTGATCACGTATATAATTTGGTCAAACTTGCGAGACAACCATACTTCTACTATCTATGTAGATTCTAATTTCCAAATACTATCCTGATTTAAAATCACGAGATTTTAATTCAAACTATCTTGAAACCCAATACATATATCTCAAAAGGGTAATAAGGTGTATATATTCTTCTTAAGGGTAATAGTCAGGTCAAACTCCAGGTTGGAGAGGGATGTTTGAAAGTCTGAATATACTATGGGAGGTTCAAAATTGCCTGGGATAAGTGAGTTCAACAAGCTCATTGGTTTGGAAAATGAGATCAGTGTTGTTTTGTTTCAAGGTTTCAAAAACATGTGCAATGCTGTGATAAATAAAAAACCTAAACGTGTGACAAAATCTGGAAACATAGAGGATTTATTTAATTGTAATGGTTTTAAGTGTGCAACCGAGAAATGTGTCAATGCTCAACGTGGGCCGTTCTTATCATTATTTTTAAGGGTGGTTTAGATTCTGAAAGTAGAGTTGGTGGTTTAAAATTAAATCACCTTTCTTCTCCAAGTCACATCACCCTTTAATTTTTTACTCAATGTTGAGTTCAACTATACACTACTTATTCTACTTAGGGTTATCAATAATATTAAGAAATAATTATTGAAATTTATGCCCAGTATTATATGAATGTGCTTAGTGTTTGTTGTAATTTTTCTTACTTCTTTCTCTTTCTTCAAGCTATTTTTTGTCTCCCTTACTTAGTGTTATAATTTTCCGTGTTCATTTCCCTAAGCGTGATCACTCATCACACTGAGAATGCGCATAACACGTCGTATATTAAATTCAAACAAAATTGCAACAATCTAAAATTTTTACCATCGATAGCTATTGATTCGAAAGTTCAAATCCACTATTTTTCTTTAAAATCTATGTATTAATCACGATCTAATTTTTAATTTTTAATTTTTAAATTAACATTTTTAATAAAATCTTAGATGTTTATCTTTGATAGATAAGATGAATATCATGATTTCAAATTTATTGAATTCATATCTTTTGATTTTTATTTAACTAGTTACAATGTTATGGTTATATGGAAAAAATGTTTGAAATAGGCTAAACAAAAACAATTATTATATATATGAAAATATTTTGGATCTTTGGTAACCTTTGAATTTATTAAAAAATGTCATTCCCTTATATTCATTTTAAACAAATAATTTTGTTTTCAAAATCAGTTAAGTCAAAAATCTTAAAATCATACTATTCTTTAGTTGAAAACTATTAAAATTAACATTTTAATTTATTTAAACGGTCCAATTTATTTTACTAAAGTCCATCATTCAATGAAAAAAAACGACAAATTATTTAATAGTAAATTTGTGTATACATTTTATTCTTTAATATTAAATATACCTTTTTTAATCATGGAGATAAGAGTCGGGTTTCTACCATATTTATCATATATTTTGATTCTCGTCCAAAAAAAAAAATCATATATTTTGATTCCTTAATATTCAATATATATTGAGTATCAAGATTATTACTTTCTTCGTCTATTTTTATTCGTTCAACTTTCTAAAATAGAATGTCCAATATTGTTTGTTCCTTTTTCAATATCAATACACTTTTTTTATATATTTTCTAATATTATCTCTAGTTAAATAGTAAAAAAATTATTGTACCAAATGTACTCATGTATATTAATAAAAAGCATTTACGTAAAAAGTGAGAGTATTAAATATTTTTTTTAATCCTTATATGTAAAAAAGGTGGACAATTAAAAATGAATAAAGAATAATAGTTAATTTTGCGATTAGAATACTATATAATGAAAGTTTTGGATCGAATTAATCCATCAAAATGACTATGGTGTATAGAAAACTAGTCATTTTTTAATGAAAATTATTTTGACAATTATAAGTACATGCTTATTATTTTTTTCATACTAAATATAAGTTGGGGTCCTCACACCAACAATAGATGGCCTCTTTTGGTTGGTTGAATTTGCAGTTTTATATATATATATTTTTTCATTGGGTCGGTTAAATATTTTTCCTTTAAAAATGACATAGACCCCTCTCCAAACAAACCCTTTTTCCTTTTCCAGTTTTTGCTTGGAGAAAAAGAATACAAAAAATGCTCTTTTTGTAGTAATTAGGAAAAATATCAATTAAAAAATATTAAGCCTTTTCACTAAGCTGTTTAAACAGCTTAATAGTAAAATTTTGATGTCCATGGTGGATTGTGGTCCCATATAAACTAAATGATGTTTGCATTTTGGGCCTACTGGGCGTGGGCTGTATTTGATCATTGATTTTAAAAGCAGGGCCAGTGGACGTTGGGACCCACCGTGTTACCAAAATGATGGCCCACTATTTGTTAAACGTGAGCAAAAATTCTTATATAGTTCTAAAAATATTTATAACCCGTTGGGATTAGCTCACTTGCTAAGACTTTGGTCATCCAATCTTAGTGGTGCAGGTTCGAACTGAGTTAATGACTCCGAATCGAAAGTAGCTTTCTTATGTAACAAAAGAAAAATATTTATTTTCCTTTTAAAAAAACTAAAATACATTTTATTTGAAAAAAATCGTCTCGATACATTTGCGAAGACCCTCTTTACATATCAAAAGGTCATACTCTCTTATTGTATTCTTATTAAAGACCAATTAATTTAAAAATAAGTCTATATAAAATTTGTTTAGAAGCAAAGGGAATAAATAATTATTATAGTAGGTTTGCAATATTTAGGGTTCAGAAGTGGAAGGAAGAAATTTGTTTCCGTGTAAAACGAATGGTGTTAAAAGTCAAAACAATCCTATTTTTGGATAACTTTTAGCTTGGAAGAGATTAAGAGTGTAAACTTTTACTTTATGGAAGATAATATTTGGGTTGGGAATTCTTTTTTTAAAATAAAAAGGATAAAGAAAAACCGCCTTACATTTGGGATCCCGGATGGGCTACGAGCATCCCTTTCTCACCCCTACATCTACCTCTATTATGGGTGTTGCATTTTTGCATTATCAAACATTTTATGACTGCTTAGATATCTATGTTCTTAATTATCAATAACGACATTAATAGCATAAACAGTGGGTGTTTTGAGGAATTTGCGGATTGTTGCAATAGTCTTGGTTTAGAGGATATACAATTTTCCTGGCAATTTTTTACGTGGGATAATAATCATGTCCCTAGTAAAATAGACCTTGTGTTGGGAAATCGTAATCTCGAAGCTTCGTATCATTATTTTCATGCAGAATTCTTGCCAAAGTAGAATTTTCGTCTACTCTCCTTGTTTCCTTTCATTATTCTTACAACATGTTAATAGAATCAATCCTTTTCGATTTTTTAATACGTGGGTGGAACATATGGATTATAATCTTACGGTGGAAAATGATTGGAATAGGAACATGATTTTGTCATTTTGGGTACGAAAGAATATGTTTTATGCCAAAAAATATGAGCCTTAAAGTTCGATTGAGAAAGCTAAATAATGAGCACTTTTCTCATATTTCTAAGAGAGCTAGAAAGGCGAGAAAAGAATTTGAAATAGACGAGGTAAACATTCAGCAAAACTTGGCTATTGATAGTAATTTTGATGTTTTAGTTGGACCGTGTGAGAAGGCAAAGACACTTGAGAAAGTTGAGGTTGGTTTCCTTTAACAAAAATTTAAGCTTGGCTATACTCTTAAGATTGATAGATTTTCAAAGCTTTTTCATGGTCTTATGACGAGCAAGCAAAGACGCCATTTTATTCATAATACATACACTCTAATAGTGAAGTGTCTACTTCATGTGATCAAAAGTATGATGCTTTTGTGGATCGATTTAAGGCTTTGCTTGGTACTAAGGATATTACTTCCGATGTTGATTTTGTTTTTTTTAATTGGGATAGAGATGTAACCGATCTTGAGATTAAAGAGGTTATATTTCGCATTGCTAATGACAAAGCTCTGGGCCCCAATGGCTTTTACTCTCTTTTCTTTAAGAGATCTTGGGACGTTATCGGTGAAGAAATTGTTCAAGCGGTATGTGAAATTTTTATTTCTGGATTTTTGCTTAAACAATTAAATACTACTATTATTGGGTTGATTCCTAAAAATGATGATCCGACTAAAGTTGATGATTTTCGCCCTATCTCTTGTTGAACGTGATTTATTAGGCGATTACTATGATTATTGCGTATCGGTTAAAACTGGTTTTAGATCTAGTGGATAAAGCCCAAAACGCTTTTGTAGCTAGTAGATCGATGGTTGAAAATATGCACCTTATGCAAGAATTATCAAGAGGTTATAAAAATTATAATAGTTCTTTGCGATGTACTATTAAGATCGGTTTACTGGAAATGTAAGACTCTAGTTCTTTGGATTTTCTTTATGAGGTGCTTAAGGGGTTAAATTTTTCGATGAAGTTTGTTAATTGGATTATGGTTTGCATCATAGCTCCTTATTATTTGGTGGCTATAAATGGTGAAGTGCATGGACTTTTCAAAGGGGGAAGGGGCTTAAGGCAAGGTGATCCTATGTCTCCTTATCTCTTTATCCTTCGTCTTGAATATTTTTCTAGGCTTTTGAAGAAAAATACGGGTCAAGAGTTCAAGTATCATCCAAAGTGTGAAAAAGAAAAGATTATCCATCTTACCTTTGCCGATGATCTAATGATTCTTTCTAAAGGGGATCGTGTGTTCGTTAAGATACTTATGTTTAGATTGAAAACTTTTGGTAAATATTTGGACCTTCACATAAATGTATCTAAATCAAATATTTATTATGTGGGTGGATAGCGATGAGCTTGCTAATATTTTGGCAACTACACAATGGAAAAAGATGAGATGCCTTTTTGATAATTAGGTATACCTCTTGGCTCTTTTTTTTTACTTATAAGAGATTACAAACCGCTTTTTAACAAATTGGAAGGGTATGTGAGATCTTGTAATGCCTCTTCCCTTTCTTTTACGGGGAGATTGGAACTTATTCGATTGGTTTTTCAAGGTGTTATTTGATTTTGGTTCACTCATTTTTCAGTTTCCATTTGTGTTCGTGATCATGTTATAAGAATTTGTATGACATTTTATTGGGATAGAAAGCCTCCGTAAGTTAAATGGATCAAAATCTATGCTCCAAATGAGGATGGGGGTCTTTGGTTAAAAGATCTAGGAGCATGAAATAAAACATTATTATAAAAAATGTTTTGGAAGATTGTTGCTAAATAAGACTCTCTTTTGATTAAATGAAGAGTATTTTCAAAGTGTTAGCTTTTGGGAGTGGAATCCAAAGAAGAGGGATTCTCCTCTTTTGAAGAATATTTGGGAGTTTAAAGAGGTGATTCGTGATTTGATTGATGTTGAGGGTAGTGAATGCATCTTGGCTAGGTGGTTCTCCTCGGAAAATAAGCATCCTATAATTCATGAGGTATCAAACTTAAACTTTCATGCTTTATATAATATACCTTACGATTTATTTTGCCGAAGATATTTTGTGAAACCTCGGGCTAATATAATTTAGGACCCTTGTGTCACCCCTAAAGATGTCAATGTTTTTTAGATGATATTAAGGGAGAGACTAAAAGCAAAGGATCGTATGATTTACTTGGAGTTTGATCCACTTTATATGTTATGTAGTGAAAACTTAGAGTCAAACACACACATTTTCTGTAATTGTGTTTATGAGAGAGATATTTGGGATGAAATGAAAAAGTGGTTAGGGATTGATAAGGAGCTTAAGTCTCTCTTGAGCGTATTGAAGTAACTTAAGAAACTTAAAACTCGAAAAAATTGGAGAAAAAAGGTTAGGAGGATTGGTTTTGGAGATACCGGATATTGCATATGGAAGTCAAAAAATCATCTTGCAATGCAAGATGATCAAACCTCTAAGGTAACGGTTATCAAGGAAATAAAATAGTGTATATTTTTAAATTTATATTCCTTGTTATTTTTTTTTTATAATAATGGAAGATTAATTTGTATTAATATGAGATAATTGTTTTACTTTCATTATTACTATCTTAAAGCCTTCGAACCTAAATAGGTATTTTCTTGTATACTATACAATTTTTTTATTAATACAACCGTTTATCCAACCAAACAAAAAAATACATTGTGATCCTTTGTCTTCAATATAATCTCACTTAGAAAAAGAAAAGTTTTGTTCATGAAACAAATTATTGCTTTACTTAAAATTATGTACTTGTGCCGTTGTGCGTAGCAGATAAGTTCATCCAATCCTTCACTTCTGCTCTGTAAAACGCCTTGTTCATCGCCTGGGGTTAAGGAAAAAAGTAAGCTGCTGTGCTTAATTTCATGCATTTTAAATGTTTGGTTACATACTTATTTTCCACAAGTAGTATAGTAGTGAAGCAAAAGCAAAATACGTAATACCGAGTGTCATTTTGGGCCACAAATCATTCCTTTTTGGAATAACATAATACTACGGGTTAATTTAACCGTTTGAGAGTATATTTATAGTAGGTAAACTTTAAAGAATTAATGCCTAAAGAACCTTTTAAGTTAGAATTACATTATGCTCATTATAGTTATTATTTTTTTTTATAAAAAACATTATATATTTTACTTTTTTATTTTTTGTCTATAAAAAATGCAATTTGAGTTATAAAATTTTAAGTTATGGAAAAATTCCCAAAACTTAGATTCTGAATTTTAGGAGCAAACTCAAGATATTTTAAGAGGGTAAAAAAGACCGTACCTTTTACGAGATAATGGACAAAGTTGAAGGAGTTTATTGAGCAGTAACCCACGAATTTGTATCCTCTCCTAACTAGCTTTCTATACTAACTATCCTAACAACCAATCATAATTAAGAAAATTATATTTATTATATTTAACTATAATTAATTTTTTAATTCCTAAAATACTACACAAATTACATCTCACGTTACATTTTTTGACTCCTAATTTTTGTTATTTTTTTATCCAAATTAATAACAAACTCCCTCCAAAATACTTTCTACTAAAATAAAACTCCTATTACAATCTTTTGTTTGATTTACAACCATTTATAATATATTTTCAAATCTTGTTGTTCATAATCTTAACAACAATAATAAGATTGGTTGTTATGATAGTTAGTATTGAATACTAGTTAGGAGAGGATCCAAATCCGTAACACAACTTTAAATTTAATACAAGGGTGAATTATATATAGGGGCTTAGAGACCATATTTTTTCTCTAAGACCCTATATATAATTTTGTAAAATATAATGTGTTATAGAATTTTAGTTTTTACGTAACACAATCTTTAAGGTCTTTTATGCTTGGTTTAGATAAGTCTGAATCTATTTTTATCATATTAATATAATATCAAAATCGGGTTATTATAGTAAAGAAATTATTTATATTGGTGTTCGAACCACATATTTTTTAGTTTTATAATTGAAAATATATTTATAAACAAAATAGAATATTAAAATTCCCAAAACGATTGTCTTACCTAAGGGTGGAAATCGGAAGGAACGGATCGGAAAAGGGTATTTCGGAAAAATTCCAATTTTTTCGGAATAGATTTTTTCTGTTCCAATTCCTATCCAGTTTTTCGGAACTGTGCAAAACTATTCCTAATTCGGAATTTCAGAATTTACCTGAAATTCGGAAATTTCGGTACGGAAATTTCGGAACTTTTGGTTCGGAAAATTCGGAACTTTGGGGTGGAATTTCGGAACTTTTTGTTCGGAAATTGTGGAACTAAAGGGTTATAAATCGGAACAGTACTTTAAAACTTACACGATGTGTAACGGTAGTAAAAAACTAAACTTATAAAACTTACACGAGTAACAATAGTTAAAAACTAAACTTCAAATTTACATGAAATAACAAAATAACAGTAGTTAAAAAAATAATGCTAAACCGATGTTACTTTTCCAATAACATGAAAAAATAAAATATTGCAAAAATGCCTCAGAAAATGATCTTGCAATATTACATGTTTCAAGGACCAAAGAAACAGGCCATCGATTTTCATGTTTCAAATACTCCATGCAAAATTATTTTGAAATATAATTTATAATTCGGTAATATATTTCAGGAAAATAAAATCGGATCGGAAATATAATTCGGAAATAAAATCGGATCGGAAAACCCGGAAATTTCGGAAATTTATATGTAGTTCCAATTTCGATCCAATTTTTTCAGAAAAATCGGAAATCGGAATTTCGGAATTTCGGAACCTTAAAAATCTATTCTGAAATCGGAATTTTCGGATCGGAAAAGTCGGAAATCAGAAATTTCGGATCCGATTTCCACCCCTAGTCTTACCCTACCTATACTGACATTATTATAGTGCATGACTTAATCATTATGCGCGTGAAAATAATGTGTGTGATAGTTTACCCGGTATTATAGTTGATTTAGATAGAAAATTAATCAAAGATAATGTGAGTACCAGAAAGGGTTTGGAAGAATTAGGTATTAGATGAGACTTGTGGTTTTGAGGACCGAGATAGAGTGATACTACCGCGCGCAAAGTTTATGATGTCCCCGGACAAGCGACATTCTTTTTTAGTATGGTTGAAAACGCAAAAGTATTATGATGATTTTGCTTCTAGTTTGATTAATAACTTTGTAAATGATGCGGTTTCATTGGTATAAAATCACACGACTGCCACATAATGATGCAGTTCCTATTTGTGGCAAGCAGGGCCGATCCTGAGGGGAGGCCAAGGAGGCCATGGCCTTGCACCCCCTCCCCCTAATTCTTACAACTTTCAGGGCCCTTTAGTTTTTTTCCATACATAATATATATTTTTATATATAAAGAAAGCCCAATCTTGTCCCAACGCAAAACAAAAATGCTAGTATGTCTTTTTTGTTTAAGAAAAATTGTTTAATTAAGTTAAGTAAAAAAATATAATCATATGTAATACACATAATATTTTTAGAGGGGCCCATTTTTTAAATTTTGCCTTGGGTGTCCAAAATGTCAAGACCGTCCCTGGTGACAAGTATATCAATCAACGGGCGATGCAATAATAGGGTTGTTAAACGTTTTCAGAAAGGTTTGTAAAAATAACTAAGTATGAACGAAATTGAAGATGGTAAAGCATAAATTGTGGTGCTTATGTGCAAACTTGAAATAATAATTACTTTATTTTTTTATGACAACATGATCCCCCCCCCCTAATCATGCACTTATACGAGGAAGGTGTCCCAGTTCAAATGTGTTGGATGTACCCTTTTGAAAGGTTCTTGAAGAAGTTTAAATAATATATCTAGAATGCGGCTAGGGTTGATGGTTCGATTGTCGAGGGATACATTGTAGAAGAGACATTTACATTCATATCACATTCTCACAAGAAGAAAGACATAAGTTCAAAAATCCTGGTAGATATGGTAATTCGGTCCTAGAACCAAGACAATTATCCGTGTTTAAGAGCTAATGTCACCTAGTGGATAAGAAGCAGTTTTGCACACTACCATATACATATAAGGAGAGAATTAACTAGTACATTCTCCATAATTGCAACGAGATCCAAATATATATTATGTAAGTAAATTTATAGGTAAACTACTTACTTATTTCTTATTAATTTTCTAGGTAAACTTGCTTATACATAGTAAAAACAAGTCTTAACTTGGGGTTCTTACGCTAGATGTAGAAAAACTCACGGCGAGTAGTTTCGTTGATGTTTCATGGAGAAGGCATATAGCTTTTCAATTTTAAGTACAGCTTAGACGATACCACTACTGAACTTTATTATCATTCGGACGTGTTTGTAATGTGAAAAGATTGGGTTCTATTCATCAACAATGAAATTATTGCATTCGCAAACATGTCAAACAATGTCGTATATAGATTTGATTTGTGTTATAAATGAGATCACATTAGTTTCACATGAAAAAAGGGAAAAAGAGTGTCTCCCAAGATTACAATGTTTGTAGTAACAAATGGTATGACTTATTACGATGATTTAATCAAAATTATCGAGGTGGTGTTCGGTGTGTTATTCAGTTATGTTGTTCGAGTGCAAGTGGTATAACACCAACAAGAAAAAGGAAAGGAGGAATTTTGAATATGTACTAACCAAAATTGACACAAATTCTTTCTGGTTGAAATATGATCCCTACATCCTAACCACTCAAGTACGAAAGGTATTATATATATATATATATATATATATATATATATATATATATATATATATATATATATATATATATATACGAAAAAAGTCTCAAAAGAGGTGAAAAATTGTATAGGAAGTAAATGACTGGCATAGATAGATTGCATATTTATGAGGAGCAAATTCCATAGGGACTATCACAATGCTAATATCTATTCCTATAGTTAATGGACCATGGGCACAAACGACTCACAATTATGTTTGACTAGTCGATAAGGCAGTTACGCTGATCCGGGCACATTGGGGCACGATTCATTCATCAACTAGGATGACAAAGTACCCAACGATACATATAATAAGTACATAGACATATCGGAGCAGTCGATATATATTGATAGCGATGATGACATTATAAAGCTTAACGTGAATGGTTACGAAACAATTTGGTGGGTGTAATGTAATTTTTTTCAATTATAAATTGGTAAATCATTATTAGTAAGACTTGATTTGTTACAAACTATCATTTGATAAAATAAGTTCATCTGAGACATGCACTCAAACACACATCAAATACACATCTGTCAAGACATGCTTTCATTTGTATTAAATTATAATTATAAACATTTGGATGATAATAAAATTGAAAAAATATAATATTTTGTTATCTTTTGATATTTTTGTCAATATTCAATAATTTTTTTTATTCACTTGTCGTCTTTTAGAGTTGACAATTTTAAATGGTTAAGAAGAAGACTAAAGGTAGAATTTGGATTTTATTATAATTTTAATTTTAAACAAATTAAAAATTGATCATCGGCGACAAACAAGTCCTCGCTAATAACTAACACAATTTAGTTGCCAATGGCCATTACAATCTAGACGTTAATCACATCACAATCTATTCACTAGTGATTTGCTTATTAGGACGACATTTTCTTCGCTAAAGATGGATGTTTATTGTCTCTAATGGCATTCAAATGTATTGTTAATCTTAAACTCTTCGATTGCGACTACATTTTTCTAAGCCGCTAATAGTTTTTTTACTAACTTATTAATAGGTACGAAGTAATAGTGACAGCTTTTCGTCGTTAATGGTGCATCCCTTTCTTTGATGCCGAACTTCACCATATTTAGTAATGACGCATCATTGTTAAAACCAAATATTTTAGCGATGTGTGTAGCAGTTTGATACTTGTCAAATCTAACTCTCAATTGTTGAAGCTCTGGATTATTTATTTGGTAGAGAAGAAAATAAATATTGTTAGCTATCATTAATAAAGTTTAAAATTATGTACATAATTAGAAGTTGAAGTTGATGAAAGATTTTTGCAATTTGGAAACCTTTTATCATCTATCCTACCAAATTTCAATGCGTAGTTATGTATGATCATGATTATTCTTTTACCTCGTTAGTTTTAGGAAAACCTCAGATAGACAGTTTTATTTTCATTTGTCCTTTGATATATCAATGATTCTCTGATTTAAATAGTTTAGTTTCCTATTTTATTAAGTAAGAAAGTCGTTTGTTACTTGTCCAAAAAAAAAGTCGACTGTTATTATTCATATCAGATTTTTACACTTTCTTAACGAGATGAAACTGATACTCGTTTGAATTTTGAGAAAACATGACCAAATTGACCAAATATTATATTGACGAAGTTTACCTGATAGATAATATTTTTAACAACAAAGTAAGGAACATCGTCCCGAACCAGATGGATCAACCAACCCAAGTCTCGCAAACAAAATTGTTGAGACATGGCCCTCCGTCTAATGACCTTCGCAATGTCATCTGCTTGATAGTTAAAGCATCTCGGGAAGTGGTGGAAATACACTGGACTGTACCTATCGCCAACTTCACAGTCATCCTTAACACAGATTGAATAGACCACCTTACTACTGAAGGTAGCCTAATACCTTGAAAAACTTAAAATCATAATAAAAAAATAGATTTTTCTTCCCCTTCGAAGTGTTCACAATACTCTGTTGCTGCCTGCACCGCGTAAGCTTCCCCTTCAGTTGGCGACGAGCAGAAAGTAGTCTGAGAGTGAGAATTATCAATCTTATTCTTCCTGTGTACTTCTACGACCCCGATTCCCGCAACCTCCCATTTATTGGTAAAATATACATCACATAAAAACAAAATAACCCCTACACAAGTAATACATGTGTCCCTGATAAGAGCTTGAGCCGAGCTTGCCCACTGAGCCTACTCGTGTACTAACCAATCATCCCCAAAATTCTTTTTCATAACTATATAAGTGGCTACGATCACCATATCCACATTGATATTTCCTTTCTCATGATAGGTTCTCATATTGTTTTTCCAAATACTCTAGAGCATAACTAACACATAAGCCGTAATAAAGGTAGTGGTCCATTCACCTCGTTCATACGTTCTCGATACACCAATAAATACTTTCCCAAAGATTCTAACATACTCATATTTATCCGAATTTGAGGTGTGGACCCTGTCCAAACCTGTTTACTAACCGGACAACATAGTAGAAGATGAGTAATTGATTTACATGTATCCTGACACCATATCAACAACCTTCCTTCGCACATTTCTTTTTTTAAGGTTCTGAGTAGTGGGTAATGCATTATTACAAACTTTCCATATGGAAATTCATATCTTGTCTGGGACATTAAATTTCCAAACCAAGTTTTACAAATCAGGAGTTGACACCTCATCAGCACCTAACATCTTAGGTGCATCCTGAATGTCTCGTTGTTTCTCTCCCTTCCTACCAACCTGGAGTGAGGCCAAACAAACTGATCTAACTATGCTAATAACCTCTAACCAACTACACTGAATAGCTAATAACTAAAACAAGATGATTCAATAAATGTTGATATACTAAACAATTACAGAGATCTACTAAATATCAAGTTAAATGTGCAACCTTAGTTTCACAGTTCTAAAGAGTAGAGAGAGAAAGAGAGTTCAGTGAGTTGAAGAGAATAAATAATAGACATATTTGCGTTACGTGCACCAACCGACTTTAAAAAACTACGAGGTATGCACCGTGATAACATGTCAAAAATCTTACTTAGCCACATTCAGATACATATAATTGAATATATATATATATATATATATATATATATATTAACCGCTTAAAACATTCTAAAGACAAATGAGTGATACGAAGGGAATTAACATGATTGTCAAAATATGAATGACCACTAGAAACTAGCCAAACAAGACTCACATCACAATATCTATACATAGCTTTATGAAGGCGTTATATAATATATCAATGAAATGTATTAGATTGTAGTTATGGTGGAGCCAAGTTGAATGATTTGTTGATAGCTACATAATTGCTTTGGTTTCCCACGTTTCAACTTAACAAGGCGAGGCTGGATATTGGACAACTTCTGATCTCTGATAAGCTGCAACGTAACACATGGTTATTAACATTGAAAAAGGCCTTTCTTAATTTCATGCTTCATATTTACTCACTTTAAAATTGAAAAGGCTTATCCAAATGTTTCTTAATTACTCGTTCAAAAGCAAAAGTGAAAGTTTTGTCTCAAATAATTAAAGTAATTAATCTCCCTTTCTTGACTCCCTATTGGTCACCCACCACTTAATTTATTAGGAAAAGTTCAAAGTCTTTTGTAAATAAATAATTTATAATACTAGATTTTTTTTTGAACGGATTACACAAGCCCGTAAAATGAGAATAATTCGTCTATATAATAGAGGGGGGGGGGGGGGGGGGGGGGGGGGGGGGGGGAGGGATAAATGTATATTTTAACTAACATTTTTTTTTCAAAAAAAGTCGTGCAAATTCTGATTGTGCCTTAAAGTCGGAGCTGGCGCCCAACAATCCCCACCTTTCTTGAATCAGTCCCAATATGTAATCAGTCCCAATAGTAATGAGAAAATGACACCTAGGGTCTTGAACACACACCCCCTCTTCAAGATGGGGACACGGCCTAGAGCCTCTTCTTACTAAAGACCTCAGGAAGTTTTTAACACATGAAGCCCAAAACCCCTATTACTAGACTACCCCTCTTTTGTTTTTTCCCCCTATATATACTAAATATTTCATTTCACAGCTTATTATTCTCTCTCTTCTCTCACATCTCTCTCAGGAGGGATAAATGTATATTTTAACTAACATTTTTTTTTCAAAAAAAGTCGTGCAAATTCTGATTGTGCCTTAAAGTCGGAGCTGGCGCCCAACAATCCCCACCTTTCTTGAATCAGTCCCAATATGTAATTAGGTATTTATTCCTAATTATTAAGTGTAAATCAGATAATTAATAAGTTATTATCAAACGAATATTGTGTATTAAGCAAAATATTCAAAACTTATTGAAAAATTCATATAAGCACAATTTTGGGTAAACGAAAAAAAGAAGATACATCTCATCCCGTTAATAACCGGAAGATAAGAATGTAGTCTTATTAATGGTTCTAAATAAAATTCTTGTAATTTTACATGTAAGAGTGTAAGTTATATTTTTGTTACTTTTAGAAATAAAAAATCATTTTTTTTATAATTTCTTTTACTTAAATTCAAAAAAGTTTACCCATAAAAGTTAAGAAACTATAAGTTTATCACCACATGTGCACCACCACAACCACCTCCCACCAATCCTGCCTCATCGGCGGCGAGACGAGGCATAACGTGGCGTGGCGGTGTGTGACATAATGAAGGAATGACTAGGTAACGATTTGGTGTAAATGGATCATTCAGATGTTTTTCCTTTTGTATCTATATAAACTCCTTCTCCTGTTTCACTCTAGAGACACCAAACCATCCTGATAGTTCTTTTTCTTTTTTTTAAAAAACTTTCTTTGTTTTTTCAAATGTTTTTAAAGGGGTTTTCTTGAGCAGTTTTTGAGCAATATTCTAACATTTGTTTAAAGGGTACACTCAAGACGGGGGTGTTTTAGTCATACCTTGAAAAATGACCGATGAACATAATTTAGCACTCGACTGTAACTTAAATAGTTTTTATGGCAGTAGTTCACCTCGCTACTACAAATATATTATATTCTATTTATTATATTAGTTAAATCTATTATTTTTCTCAAAAAAATAGTGGTTTACCTTTCCATATTTGAGATGTTTATAAAGTTATAATGTTATAATGATTGATAAATTAAAATAATGATCTTATATTAAATAAATCAATATTAGTTAACATCTTAATATTTGAACAAATATGATCAAGCTTATAATTATATCAGTGACGGATAATATAATTTTTTTTGGTATTCAAGTATTCACGTGCATATCTTCGAGATAAATTAGGACTAGTTATTCATGTTTAGGGAAATATTCAAACTACATACCTCTCTTTTACACCCTTAAACGACAAAAAAAAGTAACAAAGCTCTGTCCAATGAAACTAACTTAATTAGTAATGAGAAAATGACACCTAGGGTCTTGAACACACACCCCCTCTTCAAGATGGGGACACGGCCTAGAGCCTCTTCTTACTAAAGACCTCAGGAAGTTTTTAACACATGAAGCCCAAAACCCCTATTACTAGACTACCCCTCTTTTGTTTTTTCCCCCTATATATACTAAATATTTCATTTCACAGCTTATTATTCTCTCTCTTCTCTCACATCTCTCTCATCCCCTACCTCTCTCTCCTCCCCCAGCTCCCAAACCGCCACCACCACCACCATAACACAACCACCACCATAACACCACCGAAAAGGCAGCCATGGCTCTTTCTTCTGAGGCCATCAAGCAGCCATTGAAGAGGCTTCGTCTTCTCCCTATTTTGCTACGGGATTCGTGACCACCGGAGCTGCCACGTAGGGTTTCGCCAGTCCAGATCCGAGATCCGATGAGATGCAGACGAGATGATGAAGCTCGCCGGTCCAGTAGCAGCACCGCCAGCAGATTCTCCTAGAAGATCGAAGTTAGCTGCTCTCCTCCTTCTTCCAGCGGCGAGCCACCACCGCTGATGTCGTTCGAGCTGTCATCCATGGAGATCGACGTCCGGTGCAGCTGCTCGATCGTGAAGCCCTGTTGTTCGAGCTGTTCGTGGATCGAGATCTCCTACCACCACCACAAAATCACCAACACCGACGTTATGTTTCATTATCGAGAAGCTTGAAGACCATCGGAGTTTAGTGGTTCGAGTGGAGCTCGGAGTTGAGTGCTCGCCGCTGGTTTTTGCTCGAGTGGTGGTGCTAGCCGGAGGTGCGAGGGTCAAGAGAGAACTCTGGTGATTCAAAGTCATGGTGTTTTGGTGGAACCTCCGATCTGTGCAGTCCGGAGGTGCGAGGGTCAAGACAGATTTTTTTTTTTTCAAATCTGGTTTGACCAGATCTGGTCAAACTATGTTTTTTGTATTATTTTTAATTTTGTTAAAGATGTATATTAAACTTTTAAAATGAATAAAGAATTTTTTTTAGTATTTTATGCTTTGATTTTAGTAATACTCATCATTTTAAAAGAGTACTCATTAAATTTACGTAGTACTCATTACATTTATCAGAGTACTCATCAAAATTATCCGGAATACTCAGTAAAATATATAGAGTACTCCTTAAAATATATAGAGTACTCCTTAAAATATATAGAGTACTCATCAAATGTACAGAGTACTCTATTGTTTTTCCGATACTCATCAATTTTTTCCGATACTCTATGTTTTTTCCGGTGACCGGTGACTGGTGACTGGTGGTCGGAGGTCGGTGGTCGTGGTCGATGGACGGTGGTCGGTGGTCGGTGGCCGGAGGTCGGAGATAGATGGTAGTTGGGTAGGGGGTAGGTGGGTAGTGGTAGAGGAGAGAGAAACAGTGATATCACACTTTTTTGTCTTTTAGTGTTAGTAAGGGTAGGAAAGACTATTGTAAAAAATGAGGTCCCTAAGAATAACAACTTCCAAGACACTACTCTATAGAGAAGAAATAGTTTTTCTAAGACCCTATATATAATTCACCCGTTAGTAATTTACTAATAATAATATGTAAATTAATCATAAATAAGTTAATAATAGACAAATTTTATACGTAAATAGTAGATCGACACTAATTTAGCAAGGTAAGACTAAGGATGGCAATCGTTATGGTTTAAAATCGAAACCGATTAAAAACTTATTACGCAGCCATAGATGAAACCGTTAGGTTATGATTTTGAAAAATGTAAACGATGGTTAAATCCGTTAGGTTATGGTTTTAGATAAAAATAAAACCGAATAACCGAAAACCCGTTTAGTATCATCTATTTTTGTATATTTTGTAATAATATAGATAAAATAGTATTTTCATATCTTTAAACTAAAATCTAAATATTAGACTTAACAAGAAGAGTAACAAAAACATTATTTAATGAAGATCAACATAATATTTTATATAATGAAATTTTTTCTTGTATTTATGATCTTGTTTCAATATTTTCAATATATTTATAGAGTTATAATTTGGTTATGGTTAAAATCCGAAAACCAGTTAAAAAAACCGTATCCGAATTATTCGGATATGGTTTTGAAAAGTAAGTCTAATGGTTAAATTCGTTAGGGTTTAGTTTTTAATAAAATAAATAGATATAGACATGGTTTTAGATTTTATTGTATTTAATCTGATCTAAATAAAGTAAAATCCCACTAAACACTACTATTTTGCAAGTGTTTATCAATTTTGATTATAAATTATTGTGGTCAAATTTGAAACGAATTGATAAATGTTTGTTTCATTATAGCTAAATACATAATTCAGTTATAAAATTAACAAAATTGAAGGACAAACTAGCTAGTTATGTAATGTACTTTTCTATAATGTCTATAATTTAATTCACATTTTAATTAGGCTATTCTAAAAATAATACATTAAATTAACTATTTTATCTTCTATTATACTTGAAAAATATGATCAAAATTGACTGTATACTGAAAAATATAGTCAAATTGGTGAACCTGATATAAGATAATATTACATTGCGAGATGTTAAGAAAAAGAACAGTTAGTTGTTAGCCGTTGAAACATAAAACTTGACTGTATACTGCTATTGTATTAGATAAAACTCTTAGGCTATAGTAGTTCCTGCAAGCCATGGAGTAAAGCTTAGGCAATATCTATACAAGTAGATCTTACGTTTCATCACAAGCATTAATTTATTTTGTATAGACAACAATGGTATACATCAAGAAAGATGACTTTTGACCAGCTTTATCTACAATATCAATTGATAATAATATCATTATATGTATTCGCTGCTGGTTAAGAAGAATAGGGTTAATTCTAATCATCTTAATCCTTTTGTTGTTGTGGCAATTAGAAGTTACTATTAAGTTGCAGTGGGTTCTTTCGACTTAATAGGAAACCAATAGAAGAAAATACAAAGATAATGTTAAAGAGATGGAAGTAAATATTCCATTAATCAAATGAAAGTCCTTTTTTTATTTTCGAAAACATTTTTTTTTTCCAAAGCATAATATATAGATAGCTAAATAAAAGGTCTAATATATAACAAAGGTCAGCAAACTCCTACAGGTTCATTATCACATCATAAAATCGTAGGCAACTTGAGAAGGTTACAAGTATGCTAATTGTCAAATAATGTGTTAAGAAACTTTTGTTTGGCAACCCAATCGGCTGTCTTGTTTCTATTTTTAAGCATAAGAGTAAAAGAAGGGTTTGATAACTCAGCAAAAAATAAATATTACAGATAATAATTTTAATTGAATGTCTCGAAATGTTTTGACTAGAACAAAGAGGTCTCATAATCTTTTCCGCGTCATTCCCGATGATAACACTTCCAAAAGAAAACTCTGGTGCCATTCCCGTAGCTCTAAAAATCCCCGTAGCTTCTACTTCCAAAACCGAATCTACTTCAATTTTTTAACTTTTCTCTGATACAAATTCACCATTGGAATTTCTTATTAAACATGCAATAGTTGCTCCTTTATCTGAAAAAGGTGTGTCACAATTTATTTTAAATTTGTTCGGGATTGGTTTCTTCATTTATTTTTAAATTTAATATGACTACTATTGTTTTTATTATTTTGTAATTTCTCTATATTGTTGTCTATTACTACTTGAGTTATGTCATTTATTCCTGAATCTTTTTCTATAAAAATTAAGGCCATTAGGGTTCGAAATCTTGTAATATTCTTTCCAAACTGCTATTGTCTTGTTAATAGTAATTTTTGGTTCACATTTTAACGATTGTAAATGAAATTATTTATATCCTTCCAAATTTTTCAAATGATTGTGCAAATAAGTTCAAGGATTCTATCTTCTTTTTTAAATTTTTCAATCATTTCTTTTATATGATTCAAAATCCATTGATCTAATCTAGATATCGATTCATTTTCATTTTTAATGTTAAGTGGACCTGCAAACCATAAACCTTTAGCCCAATAATATCTAAAACGCATATGTTCAACTGTTTTAATACTTTTATTGCAAATTTTGCATATATTATTATTGCTACATTTCACATTTTACTATATTTTTCCCAGTGGGTAATAAATTTCTAACTGCTCTACACATAAAATTCCTAATTTTTCTTGGAGTTTCTGTTTTCTATATCAAGTTCCATGACTGATTTTCATTATTATTAAAATGGTTGGTTTATTTTGGTCTTTGATTAGTTGATTGTTAGTATCTTCCTTTTTAAATTTATGATATGCCTTTTTTATTGTATATATATTCTATTTTTACAGTATTCAATTTATATTTGGTCTTCACAATTAAATTTAGGTATTATCATTTTTTTCTATTTTATCTCTAATCGTACTTGGATAAAGATTGTCCAAGATATCTGTATTGCAAGACTTATTCTCTTTTATAAGTTGATTAACCCAAATGATTTCAGAAGCATTAGGTTTTATGTTATGGCTATTGTTACAAATCCAATTATGTTTATGAATTTTTATAGGGTAAAACCTCCCTGAAACCTTTTAACTTTTCTCAAAGTGCGCCATCCGCCCCTGATCTTCGTTTTTTCCCTTTCTGGCCCTCGATCTCAATACTTTTGGTCACTGTTAGCCTTTTTTTCCAGTTTATGTTAGTTGACCGTTAGTCAATGTCATATGGCGCCACGTATGTGCCACCTCACCGCCATGTATGCTCCACGTAGGCGTTGTGTCAACACTATTTACCCGTCATTAATTTTTTTTTTCTAAAATCATTTTTAATTTTTTTTTATCTTTCTTCTTCTATCACTTTCACAACTTCACTCATCGTAGACCTCTTTTCCGGCTGCAAAACAACACATGCCATTGCTAATTGAAGCATCAAAATACTAACTCCTCTTCAATATTTTTATACCTCAACAATTCTTGATCAAAAACTCCAGTCATCTGAACCATCTGAACTGTCCACTTCTTCACAAATTTGGGGCAAAAATTGCAGAAATAGTAAAAGACTATTATGGGTAGGGATGGCAACGGATCAGATTATTGCAAAAAAATCCAAAACCATGTCCATATCCATTTAATTTATCAAAAACCAAACCCTAACGGATTTAACCATCAGACTTACTTTTCAAAACTATATCCGAATAATTCTGATTCGGTTTTTAAAACAGTTTTTCGGATTTTAACCATAACCCGGCTCGCGAGGCGTCCCTCTCGCAGTAGGATTCCTAACCTCGCCTCGCTCTTGTGACATGCCAAACTATAACTCTGTAAATATATTGAAAATATTGAAACAAGATCACAAATACATGACAAATCTCCAATATATAAGATATTATGTTGATCTTTAATTAGATAACGTTTTTGTTACTTCTTTTGTTAATTCTAATATTTAGATTTTAGTTTTGAGATATGAAAATACTTTTTATCAATATTACTATAAAATATACAAAAATAGATGATAATAAACGGATTTTTGGTTATTCGGTTTTATTTTCATCTAAAATTTTAACCTAAAGGATTTAACCATCAGTTACATTTTTCAGAACCATAACCTAACGGTTTTATCCATGGTTGCATAATCGATTTTTAATCGGTTCAAATTTTCATCGATTTTGATTTTAAACCATACCCATTTCCATCCTTATCTATAGTTGGGTTGAGACTTTTGGCCTTTTAGTAATTAAAAAACAAAAAAATATAAGAAAGATGGACTTCAAAATATAAAAATACATGGATATTAGCCTTTAGTAGGTAAAATAAAACCTAATTTATATATATATATATATATATATATATATATATATATATATATATATATATATATATATATATATATATGTATAACGGATTTTTGGTTTTCGGGTTTTTTAATATCTAAAACCATAACCTAACGGTTTTAACCATCGGTTTCACTTTTTAAATCCAAACCCTAACGGATTTAACCACGACTACATAATCGGTTTTTATTCGGTTCGGTAATCCGTCGGTTTTGGATTTAAATCGTAACCACTGCCATCCCTAATTATGGGATGCTTTTTCAAGACGTCCTAGAAGGTTTAACGATTCTTCTTCACATACTTATTTCTCGTCGGAAAAATGATTCTGATAATCTCTGACACCATTATCGGTGGTTACTAGATTTTTCCGGTGACTTTTTGGGTGAGGAGTTGGTGGTGATTTTAGATCTTACGGGAATAGAACTCGAGGAAATTATGAACGAAGGTTACATATGCAGATTTTAGAAAGGATTCGAGGCGGTTTAGATGTGAATAATTCAGGAAGTATTATTTGTCCAACTGGGATTCATTCTGAAGGTTTGTGTTCATGTGAGTCGATTTTGAGGCTGAAGAAACAAGTTCTCGAGCGAGTATTTCACGGATAGTTATGCTTGCTGAAGCGTTATTTGAGGTAATCTTTAAGATTAATTTAGATGATTAAATGTGGATATTAATAAATATGGGTTTTTCATAGGTACTTGATGAACTTCATAGACAACCTTTGTCAATTTCTATACCTTCGGTTTCACAGCTCCTGAATCGGTCGTGAATTCTTTACCGGTTAAGAGTTTTGGAAAGCCGGAAATATCAGAATGTGGTGATGATGTTGCTAAGTAAGTCTTTGTTCGGGGGTATTATAACATGTGTTGATAAATGGCTTAGTGTTAATAGATCAAAAAATAAAAAATAAAAATTGTTAATTATGATGTTTGTGTGTGTAAATGCAGTGTGTGCCCATTATGCAGAGGAGATGTTCGTGAAGGTTTTGCAAATGTTTCAACATGTTAAAGACTATCTCTTTAATGAGTTTTGTCTATAAAACATTTAATGTAGAGATAAGGTGGAGTATAGAGCTTTATAGCTTTGTATTGATGATGGGTTGTGATGTTTTCTGGATCGAGATGGGTGGCGGTCTTCTTCGTATGAAAGAAGAATGATGGGTAAGAAGAAGAAGAAGAAGAAGAAGAAGAAGTAAGATAAAAAAAAATTAAAAATGATTTTAGGAAAAAAAATTAATGACGGTAAATGGTGTTGACACAACGCCTACGTGGAGCATAGGTGGCACATACGTGGCGCCAGTTGGCGTTGACTAACGGTCAATTGACAAAAAAACAAGAAAGGGCTAACGGCGTAAAAAAGTATTGAGATCGAGGGCCAGAAAGGGTAAAAATGAAGATTAGGGGCGGATGGCGCACTTTCGGCAAAGTTAAAGGGTTTCAGGGAGGCTTTACCCATTTTTATATTTAATCCATTTCCCACTTTCTATTTTATATTTTTATAAAAGGTTTCTCTACCTATTAAGAGACTTTTCCATCCCCAAAAGGGAGAGCTTCCTAATTTAGCTTCTAAAAAGTTGATGTTGTGGAAATATTTTCCATTTAATAGTTTATAAAATAGAGATTCTTTTTTATTTGCGATATTCCATGCTTGTTTCGCTAAAAATGCTTTGTTCATGAGGTGTAGATTCCTAAAACTAAGTCCACTTTCATATTTTGAGGTAGTTAGTATATCCCATTTTGGTTAGTGAATTCCTTTTTTTTTTATCGCCCCACCAGAATTTAGTAATGATAAAATGTATTTTGTTGATTGTATTTTTGGGAAGTATAAAATTAGATATACATATTTTGGTAGGCTTTGGATTACTGCTTTTATCAGAATTTTTTTACCCCCTTCTGAGAGGAAAAGTGTTTTCAAATTCTCAAGTTTTGTAGAATCTGATCAATTATAAATTGTAGATCTTTAGATTTTGTTCTGTCCCCATTCAGTTGGGAGTCTAAGTTAGTTACCTAGGTTTTTTGTTTTTTTCATATTTAATCTTTTAGCCATTATATTTTGAATAAAGGTTGGTGTGTTAGGACTGAAGATAACCTCACATTTATTAGGTTTAGACACATACATGTGCTGTTTTTATATTTGTTTAAGATATAATTAAAAGATTGGATCTCTATATTATCAGCTTTAAAAAAAAATAGAATGTCATCAACAAATAGTAGATGAGTGATTTCAGGACAGTTATTTCCAATTTTTATACCTTGTAATATTTTTTTTCTTTTTCATCTTTAATTAAATCATTAAGAGTTTGAGAAATTAGACAAAATATCAAAGGAGAAAGAGAATCTCCTTGTCTAATTCCTCTAGTGGGGTTTTTAATTCGATGTATCTCACCATTCATCAGAACTGAGTATGCATCTCATAAAATATTTTTCAGCTCCCCCTCTTATCATGAGAATCTTTCTTCATGCATAATTTTCAGTATAAATTTTTTCATTTTGCAAGCCCAAGATGTATATCAATCATTATAGATTGAAAATAAATTCTCATATTTGGTTCATGATCTCATCTTTGTGCATAATGGTGGAACATTTAATTGGTCTTTGACCAATGAGGGAATTCATGATTTGTAGTTGGACTTTTTTAAATATAACCTTATATATGTATAAAATTGTATGTCGATAAGTCACACTAGGAAAATTCACAACCAATTGTCTAGCGATTTTATATTAGAAAATATATATATTCTGTTTGATCATATATTTCTCCCTCTGAAATTTGATTATCGACCTTAAATAGTACAAAAAAAAAAAAGAGATAGCCTAGTAATATTTATTTTAGGATTTAAACAATATTGATCAATATTGTATTAATATTTGCGGTTATAATCATGATTATTTTTCCAACCCCGTATGATTTTCAAAGTTAATGACTAATGTAATGTATAATTTTTCATTATATCAAAAAAAATTCTGATTCGTGGTAACTATATAAATTATGGGATTAGACTTTAAGCCTCTTTTGAGATAATGTTGAAGAAATGTCATTTATTTTCTACGCAATCATTCTTAGATGCGTTACTCTTTTTTTCTCAAATGATTATTTACCGCTATCATTTGTGACATTCATATGACTTACAAGGTCATGTCAACATATAAACGAAATTTATTTTGTAAAATTTATTTTCACGAATTCAATATTTTCTTTAAATGTATGGCAATTATATTGCTCAATATATCAATGAGATTTTATTTCGTTAGACTTATTTTACAACTCATACTTTTGTAATAAGTAGACCTGAATAATTTCATCCATTAAATCATTATCAAGTTGCACATTCTTCAATGTTTTCATCAAAATATTTCAATAGAAATTTTTTTTCTTGATAAGTTCATTGGATTATTTTTATAAACAACTCGAAATTTGTTATTTTTCTTCATAAACAAGACGAGTTTCATATTACTTTTAAGCAGTCATAATTTATAAATTGAAGCAAACATTCAGTTGCTTGTTCTTTTAATTTTTTTAAACGATTGTGATTGCTTTTCTTGAAGCAAACTTGTACAATTTCAAGTTGAATCTTCTCTTTCAAAATTTTATATTTGATGAGGTAAATGAATTTTGATGAATCTTTTCTCTTTTAGAATATATTTTTTAAATAGAGATGTAGTAATCAATTATATTATAATATAACATAAACAATTAAAAAATAGATCTTATCTCAAGAATACTTACCTAACAATACAATAATAAATACGACAAGTCTCAAATCACATTAGCTCGGTTGGTAAAGTCATGCTGATAACGTGTTGTAAACAATGTAGAGAAATTGAAATATTATATTATTTAGCTTCATAGTGTGTCCAAAAAGATGATCAAGTGCTCTTTATATAGGTAATACAAGATTCTTTTTATACCCTATTAACTCTATCATTATTTAAGAGTAAGTAGAAGTATTATTTAGGAGTAAATGCCCGGGTCTGGATGGCTTTACATCCAATTTTTACAAGGTTTCTTGGCATACATTGTGTGAAGATTTTTGCAAGGCAATTCATAAAAATCTGAACAAAAACCTTATGCCTCAAGGTGTCAATGCCGCTAACATTACATTGATCCTTAAGGTTAGTATCCCATCCAATGTTAGGTAATTTTGCCATATCTCGTGTGTCAATACAACATATAAGACAATGTCTATAATATTACCTATTTGTTATTTGTATGCAGATATTCATATCTATCTTTAAGAAAATTGGAGCTAACAGGGATTTTACTCATCATCCTAAGTGTGGTAAGATAGCACTCAACCACATAATCTTTGATGATGATATGTTGATACTCTCTGAAGCAACACAAAATCTGATAAGATCATCAAAGAAGGATTGGATTTTTTTGCTAGTTGTCTAAACTAAAGATAAATAATAACAAAAGTCAACTATATTTTGGGGGTATCACAACTCAGTTAAAGGCTGATATATGTACCATTTTAAATATTAGTGAAAGAAGTCTGTCTATTAGGTATCTGGGAGTCCCCTTAAGCTCAAGGAAACTCACTATAGAAGACTCAAATAAACTGGTGGAAAAGGTTAGTGAAACTATCAGTAATAAGCTGTTGACATGTGTAGGAAGGATTGAGTTGATAAGGGTTATTTTAGTTAGTAAAATACTCTATTGGTGTAGAGTGTTTATGTTACCTAAGTATGTGATCTATAAACTCAACCATGTGCTTTCTAGTTTCTTGTGGAAAGGGAGCTTGGAGGGTGCTAGAGGGGCTAAAGTGTCATGGATCAATGTGTGTAGGCCCAAAACTGAGGGAGGTCTAAATATACCAAACTTGGAAGAGTTGAATAAAACTTGCCTTCTTAGAATTTTTTGGAGAATCTACAAGAAATATAAGAATTTACTAAGTATGTGGGAACACACTAACATCATTCAAGGTAGATGCATTTGGAGTATGACAGTCAAACAGGATATTACATGGACTTAGAAAAAGGTCTTGAAAGCTAGAGAAAGTTCCTATCAATTCATAACAAATAAGGTAGGTGACTGGGCTGATACATTCCAAGTTTTGGGATAATTGGATTGTGGTAATAATGTCAAGGTTATCTTGAACAGAGATGTACAAGTCAGTGATATCTGGAGCAAAAAAACTGTCCAAAGTTGCTTTGTAAGAGGAAGATGGCATTTTCCTAGTACACTTCATGGGTTGAGTGATTTTATACCTGTTCAACTCAGTTATGGGAAGGACAAAGTGTGTTAGAGTGCTAGTATTAAGAGCAAATTTTCCTTCAAGAAGACACTTAAACAAATCAGAGATAGGTTTCAGATCTTGGAATGGACTAGAGTGGTGTTGTATAAGAAAAATGTCCCAAAATGTAGTTTTTGTGCTTTGCCTGTGTGTCTTGATAGACTGTCAACTAAAAAGAAAATAAGTGAATGAGGTAGTCAGATTAATACACTTTGTGAGTTGTGTCATAATGCAATTGATGATAAGGATCATCTCTTCATTTTGTGCTCTTTCTCAAAGAGAATTATGAAGAGATGTTTCAATAATTGTGAAATAGATATCCCTGATATAAAAGAATGGGGTGAATTGATGAGTTTGTCCTTGTTAAAGCTGAGGATAGTTTTCTGAAAGCTATCATGTATGGTTGGTTCACTGCTTATATCTATATCACTTATAACAACATGAACACATTTTTACATGATGGGATGAAGTTTAATGAAGATCAAGTTATGCGCAATATCCACTTCTTCCTTAATGTTAAACTAGATAATTGTAGAAATTTCAAGGAGAAGAACAACCGAGGAGTTGTTGCACATAAATGGAAATTGTGCAATATTTTCAAAAATTAACAGTGTTTTACTCTTTTATTTTAAATGATATAATTAGTAATATAATAGAATAGCTGTAATGAGTTGATTTCTCTTACTTGCTTAAGGTGTAAAACGATGCTTGAGGAGGGCAAGTGGATAAAAGGGTTCTCTATGTGTCTTAAATGCTCAGTAGTATTAATTGCAGAAATGGTTGCTATACAGGAAGGGATGAATGGCAGTGGCTCTAACATCAAGGAATTGGTGGTGGAAAAGATTCAAAGGAGGCTTTTGACACGATAACCCAAAGGGATAGAAGTAGAGGTGTGACCGCATTGTGAATTGAAGAAATAAGGAATATCTTGTAGGCGAATGGTGGATTTACTATTGAGTCCATACTTAAAGAGGATAATAACTATGCCGATTGGTTAGCACGAGTAGGAGCGAAGAGCAATAAGGATTACGTTACATATGACGACCCTCCGGAGGGCATTTGGAGAGTGTTTACGAAAGATACGTACATGTGGAAGACTCCTAGACGAGTGTTCACTTTTGACTGCGAAGAAGTAGCAAGTTTGTAATAGGTTTTTAATCCCACGGTCATATAACCTTCCATGTAAACAAAAAAAAAACGATGATTTACCTTAATATAGTTTTGATTATATATAAAAAAAGAATATAATATAAGATGTTACAGTGTTTTTTGTCTTTTCAATTATCTCTACTACTTTATATAATAATTCCACTAAATAGTTATTTTATAACCGCTTATAAATTTTAATATATTATTTTTATCAAAAGACAATTTTTGGGTTAAATATGGGCTAACTTGACTCTTGATGAATTTATTGGGTTTTCATGAGCTGCAGCCTTTAGGTTTTCCTTAATTGTTTGTTAGCCTGCCTATTCTACTTGCGTTAATATTCGCCCTAGCTTTTCTGTTTCTTAGTTTGGGTTGGGCCTGTTGTTTCCTTTGGGCCCGCTTTAATACGAACGAAACATAAATGTGACAACATTATAAAGAATGACTTAGGAAGTTTCCATGTTGCATATCCCCTTTAATGTATTTTTAATAAACTTTTTAAAACTCATGTTTTTTCACTGCCATTTTTTTTTTTGAAAAATAGAAAATATATAATACTCATTTTCAAAAATTCCACCAATATGTTAAAGTAATCACTAAAAAATATACTCCTATATTTTACTAATCCGACGGCTTCGATTATTGCAAAGATTGTACGAATCTACCATGCATATATAGAAATAATGATGCAATATGTCTTCAAAACATGACTAGATTAGATTAATCTGTTAATAATGAAGTTCATTATTTATTCTTAAAGTTAATGGTAATATGAACATATATACTCCTACCTATAACTACTCTACTAGTATGTGAGTACTTCTGTATATAGCGTTTAGGAGTGGTCTAAGATAATTGTCTGCTTGTCTACTTAAACAGAAGCAACAATTTGTCAAATCCAAGATTAGTTGTCTGCACTCTGAACTAACATGTGAAACACTATTTTGAAAGTACTAATACCTTGTCTTGTTCTTGTGATCCCTTGAGGCCTTGAAAGTTCTAATAATCCAAGTTATTAGATGTAGATATAGTAACACTAGTAATTAATATAAATAGTACAGGAAAAAATATTTTGTTTATTTTTTAAGGGTTCGGGCTAAAAAAAAACCTGACTAATTAAGGTATGTCAACTAGAATTTCGATTAATCGACAAAAAAAAAAAACTAGAATTTCGATCAAGAAATACATTGATCCGTACTGACTTGTACTGATCTTTTTTTTTTGTTCGAATGACTTGTACAGATCATGATTTCTCGTATCGCTTTAATTAAACATGTATATATTATTATATATGGGATAAAAAATTTATACTTTAGATGCTTCGATCGTCTTTCCTATATCAGATTCATTGATGACTATCATAAACTAATATTGAAACCTAACTCAAATTTCATAAACCAATGAATTATTTAATCAGTTGGATTAGTACTACTATAAAAAATTGCATAACTCCTGTGATTAACAGGTCAATTTCAAGGAAACTATCCTTTCAGAAATTAAGAAGACAAGTAAGCTAGTATTAATCAGTAATCCAAAGTGACATATTTAATAACATTTCTTTATTAATTATATGCACTCGTGTGTTGTAATAGAGTACTTTTTAGATCTATGCATGGTGAATTGAAGACAAATTGACAGAATATATGGAATCCAACCTGTCTGTTTGTTTGGCATATTCAACAATTCTTGGACAACTTCTGTACATGAAATAATAACTTGGATTATCTGAAATAAATAGAAGTGAAATGTAAGAATTCAGTTATTACATCCAAAAAACGAGTTCGTCTTCAGTACATTCCGTGTACGTACACGGCTTAAAAAAAAATGATTTAGCAATTTACCAGGATGCCCTTAAAACGTACGTTATTTTGTGGGGCTCGATGTAGATTTTAAATTTTTGTTCTGTATGATGTACAAATTTTTGTTCATGTGTCATTTTACGATAGTACCCTTCACTATGTTTTGTTAATTTTTGTTCCACCGTGTACTATATTTCTTGTTCAATCTTGTCGGGTAGTGTATTATTTCGTTCTTTATCACACAATTTGTGTAATTTAGGTTAAACATTTTACCAACACGTGTCAAGCATGCGGACTATGTAATTTATTTTTGATTTTAAAAAAATAATAAAATTGAGTGTCCCGAGGTAATTGGACATGTCACTTCGCCGTTTCATCCACCTTCTCTCTCCACCTAGGTACCCACCGTTGACGTTCCTAGGAGCTAGCATTGCTTGGAGTCTTGCAGGTAGGTCTTCTTTCTTTTACATGTCCATTGTTGCACTCTTCATCGTCCTTGTCTTCTCTTTTTCCTTCTAAGTTCTTTCCATCCATCTCCACTAACTTCTTCGCCTTCTTTCAACTTTGATTTTCATTCATTGGCATCTCGATCTAATTTAAGCGGGTCTATTGCGAACTCTAGGATGGGTCGGAGCACAGGGAAGAAGATTAACAACAAAGGGTTAGTAATAAAGTTGTATTTGATTATTTTAGTGATGTTAATTAAATTGTTTTACATTTGGTGTAAGTAGAGCCCCACCTAGAAGAGACCCAGCTGGGTTTCCTCCGCCGAAGAACGCCGCGGAGTACTATGCGTAAGTGGTTTCATTTACTTTCTTGAAGAATTGTTTATGCTTATTTACTTGATTTCTCGTTTAATGTATATGCTATGATTATATGATAATTAGGCAAAGTGTAGCGCGTGATGCGCTAGTTAATTGTCCTGATGCCGTTTTGGATTGGGATGCCCAAGTCTTATTGTTTGACACGCTTCCACCTCATCGGAGGGCTATTTATGAAGATGGCTTTCGCGGGAGCAAGCTTCAACCAGTGGAGAAGGTAGATAGCGTCGAAGAGACGGGTGGGGATAAGCCAGAGGGCAATCAGGCAAGAATCTTTGGAATGTTATCTTATTTTGCTGTTGTTGTAGGTCTGCTAATAAAAACTTGTAGGAAAATGTTTATGTTTTTTAACATTAATCGACATCATATGTCATTTGAATTACAATCTGAGTGATTATTGATTGTGTAGTTATTTTGGTCTTCAATTCAAGTGTCCTATTTTAGTTAGTATGGATATTATGGATTTGTTTCCTAAAGGGTGTGGTTCAGTAGATGTTATCTATAGTTGATGGGGTTTGGGATTCTTATAATTTTGTAGGTAGTTAGCCGCGATTGTATTTTATGTAGGGTACATTTTATTTTGTTGAATTATGGGACTAATTAGGTATAGTTTTTGTATAGTGTAACATAGTATACGTAATTTTAATGAGTATTCGCATATTTTTATTGTTTAAAGTATAATAATCCATGGGTCTTACTCAAATTATATTAATTTCTAATAGTGAATTGCATGTGTTGATGTGTCGTGTATGCAATTATACTTTTTATAGATGTGTATTGTATATGTAATTCCCTAAATTGCTTTTGTTTTGTACGTGTTAATGCAGGTACAGCTGTCCACAAAGGTTTCATTAAATAAAATTACCCTTTTAAGCCAGCACCTTTCCAAGGAACAGAAGGCGGTTGTAAATGAAATGGGGTTTGGAGGCTTACTTCTTCTTCCAAAGAGTGTTCTGAAGCATGACATTTGTACAGCAATGGCGGAAATATTCGATCCCGTCAATAGCGAATTTAACCTGTATGGCAGCAGATTGTCGTTTTCTTATGTGGATGTGAATAGGGTTCTTGGGATACCGATGACCGGAGAATTACCCCCCCCCCCTGAGTGGTGGGGATTTAGACAGGGTTAGCGAGCTTGAGGACTTATTTAAAGTCAACATTGTTAAAAAAAGTGTTGTCCACTTGAACGCCTTGGAGACTCGATTCCTCGGGTGCGCCAGTCACGGAGACGGGTTCAAGGCGTTGTTTACTTTGTATGTAACTGGTTTTCTGTTGTGTCCAGGCAACGTGCATGGACTAGATATGTCCTTTTTTCATTCCGTTGCGGATGTTGATTTGATTGGCCAGTTTAATTGGTCACTGCTTGTGTACAATACTATAGTTCGAGGAATTGAGGTTTTTAATGGTGCTGACCCCAGTTGTAAGTCTAAGTATTTTCCTGGATGCGTGTATGTGTTACAGGTTAGTGAAGTTGTATTGTACCCTAATTTTGTTATTTTTGTAATGAAAGTTTAATGAGTCTTTTTAGTTGGAGTTCTGATATTGTATTGCTGATGGATTGAATGTTTTGCAGATTTTGTTTCTTCAACATGTTCAGCGCATGAACAAATTTAAACCTGTTCCCACGGCTTTGCCGTTTTGTCAGGATTGGTCCACCGAGACCGCTTCGAAGAAGGTGAAGGAACTCGAAAGGTGTGGGGGGAAGAACTATAGCTTCTGTAGATTTTGGAAGTTGGAGTCTGAGGAGGAGGAAGGTGATGCTGAGATGGTCGATGTTAAGAAAGCACCCAGGAAAGGTATCCGGGAAGAGTTGTTTGCGACCCCTTCAAGCGCGAAGAACAAACGGTGTGGATTCGATAAAAGTAGCGGGGAGGATTGGGTGAGAAGAAGAGAGTTAGATGAATTGAGAGGATATGTGGAAAGTTTAGCCGGTTCTATTACCGGAAAAGGTAAAGCTTTTGTAGATATCGCGGCTGGAGAAACCCGAAGTCTATTTGGTTCACCAACTGGGTCTTCCGTGGTTAGGGACGTGGAGATGGGATTCGAGTCACCAAGTCCCGTGGTAAAGTCTAGTGCTAAAAAACCCCAGTCTCCACAATCTGGACTGATGAAGCCCCCCTCTAACAATGTTAAAGCTAAAAAGGCTAAAAGAGAACATGTCATAGACTTGTCTAGCGGTTGTATGACTCCTCTTAAGGTTTCTGTTTCTCCCTATAAAATACAAATGGGTGATCATCATGGATGGTCCTCTTATTCAATTTCTCTAAATAAAGACGACAAGTTGCTGTTGAAGTATCTAAGTGACCCTTCACCGGATGATAGGTACGTAAAAGGTTTTAGTGTAGGGATTGTACGGTTGTTTATGTTTAATTTATAACTTTGGTTGGACAGTGAGATGGTAATATCGTTCCCGCGCTATAACCTAAACCGTTTACACATGAGACAGCTGCTAAATCCTGCTAAATATGTATCTGCTGATGTGAGTCCCTTGAAACTATAAATTTCGTAAACTGGATTAATAGTTGAACTTCATATTTATTTCATTTAGTGATTTAGTTAAATTAATATATACCCCATACTTTGCGTTTTCTTAGGTTATTGATTTGGTTGGCGAGATGTTGGTTGAGGAGACCAAGTCTAGGGATCCAACTTGCAAAATATGGTATATGCCGACATATTTTTTAGTAAGTTTGATAGTTATGTTTCCATTCAAGCTTCATTTACATGGTCATTCAGAGTTTAATTTTAGTTTTGGTTCTTATTACCGTGTAGTCCGTATTGGTAAGTGGATTGCATACACCAGAGGACAATGTCCGTGTTTATTATGGCTCAAAGAGATGTAACGGAGACGTAAAGGACGTTGAACGGGTATGTTGGATGAGTGGACCCTTTATTGGGCAACATTATTTATATTTATTTGTATTGTTTTTAACCCAACCCTCGATTTATAATCCTCTTTTGGTGGTGTGGCTGGTTGTTTGCAGATTTTTATGCCGGTAAATGTGGGTGACAATCATTGGGTCCTCTACATTGTCGATTTTGTCGAGAAGGTGGTACATTTTTGTGATTCTACGCTTCCAAGCGAGAATCCCAGGAGATCATTTCTCAAACAGTATTTTTGTGTGGTACGGTTTTTTTCTTTTGTATTTCACTTAAAACCAAAGTATCACAACTGGGTAATTTTTAAAATGTTGTTCTTGATTGATGGTGTAGATGGAAAAAGTAGAAGAATGGATGGGACTCATAGACAAGAATCATAAATTACCAGCCATTCGTAAAGACCCGCCGAATTACCCAAAGTGGTTGCCCAAGCAAAATGGTACTCTAGATTGTGCGTTGCATGTTTGTAACATGATGAGGTTCCCTGGTCTAGTTATTAATTGGGGTTACAAAGAGTCAAGTAAAAGAAGGTTTGATCTTGCAAAAATGCTATTCAGATCAGAGCACAATTCTTTGAGATATTATATAGAACCTGTTGAAGAGTGATGTTGGAGAGATTGACTGATGATTATTTGTTTTATGTTTGGGATACAAATATAATTACTTGTTTGGAGGGTTTATGATGTAGTTGAACTATTGTTTCACAGATTCATGGAGGGTGTAGTTAACACCAATTATTGGTTTCTTGTGTGATGGGATTTTGTTTCACAATTATCAGGTGTAATTAACTGCTGGATGTCCTTAAGTGTGCACTTTTGGTTTATATTGTAACACAGACTAGTGGTAGCTTTTAGTAGTTTGGTTGTAACTTTAAATCTAATTTACAAAATGTTTGTCTGTCTTCCAATGTTGAATCTGTGGATTCGTGTTTAAAATGAATGATGCAAAATGTTAGCAACTAGGTGTGTGTTTGGTACCCTATGGATTCAATTTCCACTGAATGATTTTGTAAATGCCGTGGGTTGTTCCAATTTAGCTGTCATGGATTCAAGATATTAGTTACTAGACAATTGATGACATTCTCCACCAACATGGATTTCTGCATAATTGTTAAACAGAAATAATATGAACTATAAAAATTTTGGTAAAACTTGTATGACTGTTAATTGAAATAATTTCCCATCTAGCTGGTACAACTTTAAAAATGTTTTGATTATTAAGCTTATTTCTGCACCAAAATTCTTCAACTCTACATAAACAACAAAGGTTAATGGTTAAATAACACAATCCAAGAGTTCTTTGCGTACATTGAACGAGTCAATACCTATATGGTTCTTCCGTTTAATATGGATTAAAATATTGAATTGAAGAACACATAACAAAACTAAAACATTTCAGAAATCAAATCACAGAAGATATATAGTGATTAAGTAGGAAATAATAGTAAATAAAACTAAGTCATTAAATCAGACTCATCAATCTATGGATCCCAAAACATCATTACCAACAGAAACAATTTTAAAAAAACTTGAATTCCTTTACAGTGCTCTTTTGCGTGTTGGGATTTAAATCGGCTATTATTTCTTCAAGGCTTTTAAATCTTTCTTCCATTTTATCCATACAACTTTGAAGACGCGCGTTGCAAACCAAGACCGCGTTCAAAGCCTGTAAAATACGCTCTCCATCTGTCCTACACACAATATCCCCCTCGTTGATTCTTGATGCAGATCCAAGTGTAGTAGCTTTTGTTGCTTCAATAACAAATTTTTTCTCCGGTAAAGATTTTTTGCTCACTCCACTACGCCTATTTTTCCTAGGCACGTTATACGTTCTTGTAAATTGTGGAACAAACTGGGTTTGTGAGCCGGGTTTCATCACGTCCCCTTCAATCAATAGATAGACAACTAAAATGTTGAGCAGCAATAAAACTGTGTAAGGAAAAAGTATTTGATAAGTGTTAATTAAATTGGTATGTTTGGTTTCTGGGAATATTTTCGACATCTAAAATAATGTGAGGACCTAAAAGGCTTTTATTATAATGTGGGGACTTTGAACAAAGTAATATATATGACACATGTGGCATACAAATTCTTTACACATATTATATTTAAATTAAACTTAATAAAAATCATGTCGTTGATTTCGCAACAGCTATAACATCAATTCAAACCATATATAATGGACCTAATCGGCAGTTACTATCCATTTAAAATTCATCATATTAATAGGGGATTAAAAGAAATAGGTAGGAGATCATCATCTAGCTGTGATACATTGTAATGGCTGGTAGGAAGAGAAATAAGGCTTCTATTTTCGTCGCACCAGTCAATTGCCGCTGTAAACCACCCAACTCACTTGATCCTCTAATAACTCGTGGTGGCTACACTGGGAACTATGGAGCTCTGTACTTCTACTGCAACATTTGTGGATTTTGGAGATGGTGCAGACAAATTGGAGAAGAAGACGTTACAACTGAAATTGGAGAGACTTCGTCAAGTAATCTAACTGCTAACGAAAGACCAGCAATATATCCCACAGATTAAAACCAATCTCTTGAAGATTTTATGAAGACAATGAAATGTGTGTTGGCAATACTATTTGTACTCTTAATTATTGTTGTTTTGAAGTAGATTAAACGTGTCAAAAAAAATATCCTCAGCTGCAATTTTATGTAATTCTTGTTCTTATTGATTCGTAATTTAAATTATGTTGCTTAATTTTCTATTTTTGATTTTTGTTTGGATTTATTAAAGAAAAGAAGGATGTGAGGTAATCATAAGCGTAGGGTGGTGATTGGACTGTTAATGCTTAGTCAACCCCTACTACTAAGCTACCTACTAGGAAGCGACGTATTGGCAAAAAATACACTCAAAGTTGATAGCCAGCTTGACCTTTGTGATTTGATGGTTTTTTATTTTAAAACAATTCCATTTCTGGAAGTAGGTAGTTTCCCTCATAGCATGAAGATCATGAAGACCATGAATATCATTAAACAAACCATTTCTGGATTGAATATACACAAATTTAGTCATTCATAGAATGACTATATTCCACATAAACCTAGTAGTAGCATTTATTTACCAAGGAATGTTTTGCATGTGTGTATGAATCAAACAATGATTTTTTAACTACCGTAATAGTTTAGCATGCATTCCAACTTATATTGTAATAAACTACAGCCTTGCTTTACCATTCAATTAATCCTTCATAACTTGAATGATTAAGAGAGGCATGTACATAATAGATCGTTATGGAAAATTTAGTTAACAAAATAGGCTACATACAGCATTACATAAAATGGGTATATGTTAATGATCTTTACTACTTTTTTATAGGATGCTCAATGGTATATCATGGTAATCTGGAATTCTATTTTTTTTTTTACTTTTCTAAATTTACAGAAACACAAATACGCTACAAAAAATGCATGTTATGCAATAAATTTTAAAGTTCAAGGAAGTAAAAATGCAAAATTGGATAACACCTTAGTTGCAGAAACACAAATAAATACTAGATAATACATAGAAGTCTGGAAATAACATTTTTTCCTCCAAGCCAAAAGTTCATCCCTAAAAAATCAATGTTAGCTTACAAGGATGATGTTTTTATAAAACATTTAAAACCTTGCATTGATAACATTGACTTAATCAATAGAGAATCAGTTGTAAAAAGCAAAATTAAAAGAAATGACAAATACACCAGCTACAACCCACTAACCAGCATCAGAAGTCTTTTTATCACCAAAACCTAAACACAAACAAGAGTAACATTCTTGATAGCGTCAACATCACCCTCCATTATCACAAACAGTTTAGGTGATTTAAACTTTTAAAAGAAAGAGTGCTCTATCACCCTGCTTCCAGCCTCTTTAGACGTCCCCTCCAGCTTCTGCTCCAAGTTAACTATCCTCCATTCGAAATCGAAAAGCTTCCTCTCTAGAGATTTGTTTTTTTCAATAAGCTCCTTTACTAACCTCAACAGTGACAGTATTGTTTTCTTCTCGGAATCGGAAGGCGATCTTTGAGAGTTAAATTTTGATGACTTTAACAGAAAGTCCTTGAATGGGTTGGAAACGTTGGGTTGAAAAGACGAACGCATAGGTTGTTGATCAATGGTTGAAATCGGCTGAAACATTAAAGGAAAAAATCATATATAATCAACTACAACTACGTGGTGAATAACAACTTTATATCATGCATGGATAAGATCTGATGTTGTGTTTAATGTATTAGGGTTAAAAAAAATTGGAACTTCAGTCTTACATTTTGGTTCGTGTTGAACATTTGGAGAATGTTGTAGGGTTCTTGTTTGTTGGTATCCGCCACCAGACCTCGGCTAAGTTTAAATCCATGATTCGTCTGGTCTTGGGCTCGGAGTTCATCATCAAAGTCTGATAGCTTCCTCTTACCTAAAACCCGCTCAAGATTCCTTAGGCATGCTTGTTCATCCATGGTTTTAGATGAAATGGTTTTGGAGAAATGAAAGGACGTTTGAAGTATGGGAGATAAAGGGTTTGTTGATATATGTTTTATATTGTTTTTTGATTTCGTTAATCATGAAGCGTGATCACATCTTTGGGCCTGTATACAAGATCGAAGTTGATGATTAATTAAATAATACCTTTATTCTAGACCTTGGAATTTTCTTTTTTTAGGTTTATTAAAAAAAATCAATATTTCAGCAGAAAACCATAAATAAAACGCTTACCAACTATAAATATTTTTGAATTGGGATGAAAATTATTTATGGGAAATAGATAATTATGACTGATTTAATTGATTGACTGAAGAAGTAGTAAATGATTTGATTACGTCATAAAAATAACTAAAACACCTCTTAAAGACAAAGTACTTATTTATTTAATTTAAAATTCAGCCAATTTATGTCTTATTCGTTATTCAATTAATGCTGCAAAACGTAACATGAAGTTAATACTTCCTCAAAATATTTGGCCTTTTAAGATTTATTTTTGTTCAACACGATGATTACAACTAACAAATAACAATAAAACTGTAAAATAAACATAAATTAAGTTTTAAAGGACAATAGTGGTGAACATAAATACATATTAGGATGAACAAATACACATCTATTACATTAATATGTCTACAACTTAACCACCTTAAACACATAGTCGTTGTACCCATGAATTTGGATAATAATAGTAGATTTGAAATACAGAAGCTGAAACCATTAGATTACAACTAATCTATATGGTTCATTATTACATTTTTCTCAATAACCACAAACACATACATATTTATTCTACATCGTGGCATCCCAGGATGAAATCACAAAACACAAAACACACAATCTAAAAATTAAATAGTCATTGTTAATAAGACTATCTTTGAACTAGGAAAGGTATTTCACGTTTAAGTGAAATCTAATTCCCTCATTCTTTTACCTAAACAACTAGCACTACCACCATCCCGTTCTTTGGCAATAAGTCGTGCTTCAACTTTACCAATTCGCTCATTGACTTCCTCGTACTTACGCTCCAACATCAGGTTCCTTTGAATCATCATGTTTAGTCGTTCTAGAATTTGGCGTTCTAGGAACGTGATACGACACGGGGAACAGGTGGGTTCTTTACATCAGACACAACAGCTGTAGTAGAGCTTCTGAATGGTGAATTTGGCGCTACCACATGGATAAATTGTTTTCTTCTTGCGTAACCACGAGCTGGTGGGTTATTAATGGGATAACTCTACAAAAATAAATTTCACAATAACCTAATTCGTCAAACCAGAGTAAAGTCTACAAACAAACAGTACACAAAGTCGTTGACCTAATTAACTTTGACAAGAACTCATTTTCATTTACGCGCTGAGACCTCCTACTTAAACATCCATGTGAAATTCGTTTACTTTTGGTTAGATATTATGCAACATATGTTTGCTAAACTTGTTTACAATCATACAATAGAATTTGTTGACCAAATTGATATTTTAAACTTTTCTACCTACGACTACCGACACTGAGAATCAATAAATTCGCGTGATTTTAATATTAACCACTTTAATCAAAACTGTGCGTACCTGGTCACCACCTTCAACAGGTCTTTCTTCACGAGAAAGCCGGGTTAATCTTAACATCGCGTCCCTGATGGTGTTCTCAAGAGATGGTTGTCGTGGATCCATGTCGCTAGAGGAGTTTTGTTTTTAGAATTAATTGAGTCACTATCTCGAAGGAAAAACGGAGTTATGGGATACCCAAAAATTTCATCACCCATTAGTCTTGTTTTGGAGAGGAGGATATACGAAATGAAAAGAATGATTTGAGAATGGAGATGAGGTTGGAGGTGGATGAATTATTGTGATGGGATTGTGTTAGTCTATAGGGCGGCTAAATACTCAAACCCTAAAGCGTGTGTAGGTAATCTTGACAAATGCTACATATAGGGTTGATGAGCTAAGCCTACACCTCCTACACGCAAGCTACATATAATATATTATATACAGAATCGATAATATAACCCAAAACCAAATGTGATAGTTATGGCCTACATCGACTATGTTAAGAAGTACACAATTCTAACGTAGAAGATAATCCGAATAAGATTAGTAATTAGGATTAATATTAATAAATAAATATAATCTAGTAAAGCAGATATAAATTTTACACACGACTATTTTGTAATCAGAATCTTAAAATTTAAACTAATCAATTAAAAAATATCTACAAATTATAACACACGTTCTACTATATAACAACTTCTTTGGATACACATCCAAATTGAATAATTCAATATTTAACTTCTCCATTTAAATATAAATATACACAAGAATTTAAAAAGTATTCAATATCTTCATATCAATATTAATACGGATTATCAGGAATGTCATTATAAAAAAATAATAAGTTCATATAAACCACTCCAAATAACTCCCCCACCCAACAATATCACTAATATCTTTCCCACTATTAAATAAAACTTCCCACGTATAAAATAAACTTACCCATTACATTTTTAGTTACAAAAAAATCTATAAAAAGCAATTCCTATCACACGGATTTTAAAAAACAAAAAACCATTCTTTAAACATCTTGAATTTGAAAACTTATTCTCCAAGCAGCATCATGCAAACAATGGAACTTTATTTACCAGACCATGTTCTTGTTCTTATTTTGCTAAACTACACAGTCATGCAACTCATGCGAATGAAATGTGTTAGTCAAAGGTGGCGCCAGTTGATAGAGACTGATTACTTTGTAAGGTTGCATTTCCAGGCTAATAGGAACAACAGTGATTATTTTTTGGCTACCCACCCTTTATTTCAAGAACCATTTTCTAGAATATCAATTATCCGGTCTGAAACACTATCGTTACACTCTGTCATAGATGTACGGCCAGGGATTTTTAATTTCCCCCCTTCAATTTCTTGGTCCACTTATGGCCTACTTGGTTTTTTTATCTATACAGACATTGTCTTGTGCAACCCAGCCACTAGAACATTCAACAAGATTCCAGACGTAGTACAATTCTTGGCAAATTATGTTGAACCTGATGGCGTGACAAGAAAGGCAAAAAGATTCAAAGGATGGAACGGATTCGCTACAGTACGTACGATTGGTCTTGGATGCTCACCGGTGACTAACGAGTTCAAAATATTCGCGTTTGTGCAAGTTGATCGGACTTTAACTACATGCGTGTACAATTTTACGAGTAGATCATGGTTAAGGCTTGATTACGTATACCCCCACTTAACCGGTACAGGTGTTCCATGCAACGGATTCCTCCATTGGACGGCTAGGCCGAGAAATGGTAGGTTTCAACCAACAGAACCATCTGACATTCATCTTTCAAGATACTCAATCGTCACTTGTGATGTCACAACACATGAATTTGGAGAGATGGAGTTACCTAGGGGTGTCCTCGGCAACAATTTGGGATTGGTAAACGGATCCCTGGCCGTGTTCGAAAGAGTGGAAAATGAATCATATGGAGCACATGCGTGGTGTATTGATGTTTGGTCGATGCCCGATTATGGTGTGGAAGAGTCATGGGCCCAGCTTTACCGAGTTGGTCCATTAGGTTACAATCATTGCTTATTCTATTGGCGAGACCGAGCGCTGCTTTGCGGGAGCTACCACTACAACGAGGACCACCGATTCGAGGAAGAACTAGTCTCGTGTGATATTAACCAAAGAATTATAGGCATGTTGAGAATTTACTTCAAACACATACAATCGTACAAGGAAAGTTTGATTTCTGTTGACCAACCGACTATTTGAACAAGATTTTAGCTACATTGTTTATTTTATGTAATATTAGGTTGAATTATCTTTCATGTTAGGCTAGTTTTTTATGTATTAATTAGGAAAATGATTATCTAGGTTTCGTAAGTACTAGTAGATATAGCCAACTTATTTTATGTAATATTTGGTTGACTTATCTTTCTTAGTGAAAATGTTTATTTCATGGTAGAATCACTAGTTTTTAGAAAAAAAGAGTGAGATTTGACCACTAGTCAACTAACTTTGACCGGAAATCAACTTTCGCTAGTTTTAGACTCTTTCATGGTAGAATCACTAGTTTTTAGCAAAAAAGAGTGAGATTTGACCACTAGTCAACTTACTTTGACCGGAAATCAACTTTCACTAGTTTTAGACTATTTCATGGTAGAAACACTAGTTTGTAGAAAAAAATAGTGAGATTTGACCACTAGTCAACTTACTTTGACCGGAAATCAACTTTCACTAGTTTTATACTCTTTCATGGTAGAATCACTAGTTTTTAGGAAAAAAAAGTGAGATTTGACCACTAGTCAACTTACTTTGACCGGAAATCAACTTTCACTAGTTTTAGACTCTTTCATGGTAGAATCACTAGTTTTTAGAAAAAAGAGTGAGATTTGACCACTAATCAACTTACTTTGACCGGAAATCAACTTTCACTAGTTTTAGACTATTTCATGGTAGAATCACTAGTTTTTAGAAAAAAAGAGTGAGATTTGAACACTAGTCAACTTACTTTGACCGGAAATCAACTTTCACTAGTTTTAGACTCTATCATGGTAGAAACACTAGTTTTTAGAAAAGAAGAGTGAGATTTGACCACTAGTCAACTTACTTTGACCAGAAATCAACTTTCACTAGATATAGACTCTTTCATGGTAGAAACACTAGTTTCACTTACTTACTATTAGCTAAAAAGAGTGAGATTGGACCATTATTCATCTACCTTTGACCAATAGTCAACTTTCACTTGTTCTTGACTCATTCATGGTAGAATCACTAGTTATGAGATAAAAAGAGTGAGATTTGACCATTATTCATCTAACTTTGACCAATAGTCAACTTTCACTTGTTCTTGACTCTTTCATGGTAGAATCACTAGTTATTAGCTAAAAAGAGTGAGATTTGACCATTAATCAACTAACTTTGACCACTAGTCAACTTACTTTGAACGTTAGTCAACTTTCACTTGTTTTAGACTATTCCATGGTAGAAACACTAGTTTTTATAAAAATACAATAATAAAACACGAAATGGAGCGAGATTACATTACATAATAGGGAAAATAATACCTAATGGAGCCAGGTTACATTACGTAACAGGGAATACAAAAAACAAAACAACTTACGTTACACTACATTAATAAAACACGAAATGGGGGGATATTTCTGGTACAACATCGGAATGAGATATATCGGCCTCGGAAGCCTCGTCCTGCAACCTGGATCGTTTGACCGGGCAGTTATTCTTCTGGTGTCCTGGTAGTCTACATCGACTACACCGACGAGGCTGGGCAGTGGTTGTTCCTTTGGGTCTTGCAACGAGCGGGTCATTAGCGAGGTTCTGTGTTGGAGGAGGTGGAATCTCGAAATTCGTGCCATCTGTGTTTGGAAAGTTACTTGTCCTAGCGACCAAGTTGGTGAACGCTTTAAGTGTATCGTTGTAACCCCTATCGCTACGGGCCGCGTGGTACCGCACGTCCTTCCACTTTGCATTTGGGTAACCCAACCTGCCTAACTCTTTATCTGATGGTCTGAAATCGGCTAAACACTTGTCTCTTATTGTAAGGCTGCTGTTAGGGGTCCATCTGAACATAACACAACTATCGGGGATCTGTCTGATCCGCTCGATCTTCATCACGTAGAACATATGTCTGCATGGTATTCCATGTGACTCAAACAGAAGGCAATTGCAAGCCAACCTAAGAGTGCACCCGTCAGAGGAGATACAAACTTTCCTGACAAGCCTGGGGTTTTGGTACGACGTGACAACAAAGGTGCGACTTCCGTATATCTGTGACGCTGTTGAATGAGATAGGTCTCCTTGGTTGACAATTTCCTTTTTAACTTTTAAAAAAAGAGCCCGGGTGAATTGCTTATTGGCTTTAACTTCGATCTTATGCAACAAAGTCGTGGGCACGGGAGTAGTCTGGTTCGTGAGGTATTCTTCTTTGGTGGTGTTTTCCCTAATAGTGACCATTCCGTTCAGAAACAGTTTTACAAATTCTATAAACCTGAGCTGCTTGTTTAAGAACCTGTTAATGTAAGCGTTCATACCTTCACAGCGCTGCGTTGACTTGACAAAACCAAAAAAATTACCCCGTAAATATGCCTCAGCCCACATGGTACGCTTCGCGTAAGTCTCACGTACCCATTTGTCATCTAGTAGACCGTTCTCAGTAACCATCTGCCACCAGGCTTCTTCAAACAACTCGATCGTAACTGGAAGCCGCATGAGCTTCTTGAAGATACTACCAAATCCCTCAACTTTTACGTTTGTAACGGCGTTGCGAGTCAGATGCCAGGAACATAAACGGTGGCCTACGCGGGGGTAAACTAGTTCGATTTCCGCAGACATTGATCTATCGCCGTCCGTTACAACGGAAATCGGTTTCTTCCCGTGCATTGACTCAGTCAGTGTCTCTAGGACCCAAACATACGATTCCGTTGTCTCGTACTTAAGCAACGCGATACCGAATATACATGTCTTACGGTGGTTGTTGACCCCTGCCAACACAACGACCGGGAAACAATAGGCGTTGGTCTTATAGGTGGCGTAAAAAACGAGGACGTCTCCGAATAGAGCGAACTCTCTCCTGGACCTCCCATCGCAAAAGAACATCCTTTCCAAACGGTTCTCTCCGTCTAACGTGTATTTAAAAAAAACAACGGATCGGTCTCACAACGTGCATCCAGGTAGGCCAGTGTCGCGTTAACATCCCCAGCGCTAACCTCGTCCGACCTAATCCTACCTAGAGCGTTGTAGAGGTCTTTCCTCAAGAAACCCACGTTTTGATATGACCCAGCCTCCCTAACTAACACGTCCATTATCTTAGTTGTAGGAACACCCGAAGCTCTCAACGATTTGGCTTGATCGAGATGGCCTTCGTCAATGCGCCTGTGGGACCGCAGGTGGTGACAGCTAGCTGATGGAGATAAATCGTGATTGTGCTCATACACAAATCGAATCACAACGAAGCATCCAAATGATTTCTCGTATTTTATCTGTAGACGAGCCTTACATCCACACCTTGTCTCGACCCTGTGACCTCGAACTCTTTCTTTCATATCGACATACTCTTTTAGACGAAAGCCAGCACACGAACAAAGGAACAGCCTACCAACGACTTGGCTACCCTTGCCCGCCGCCCTATCCAACCGATCCTTCCGAACACTAAACCCGATTGCACGAGCGTAAGTGTTATAAAACGCGTACGTTTCTTCCTCGTTATTGAACCGCAACCGCATCACATCTTCATGGGTCAGAGATGTTACCATGTCATCACCAATCGGTTGGGCAACAACGTTTACGGAACTGCTACCTGCAAGGCCTACAACTGGCACAGGATTAGGACGCAAGTACTAGGGTTTGCATGTTAGAATATGAAATTCAAAAATATAGCAAATCCGTGTAATTAGATATCTCCTTACATTAAAAAAAGTAACATAGAAGACCACCGAATCAAATACATCCGTAAATACGTTTATGATAGTATTATTAATTTTGACTACATAAATCTAACTCTTTCGTAAACTAAATGAAAAAAATATTATTTAATGTCTAGGATGGAAAAAAAATTAAGGATTTACTTAAAACAACTACATTATGTTGATTTTCCAATTTACATAACTACTACGTTAACTTTTACAACAATTATTGCCGATGTTTGATATTAATTTTAATAAAGGGCAAATATATCAAATATATCAACAATATATAAATTTTATACGCCAAGATGAAATTTTTAACAATTTTTACCTACATAATATTCTATAAACAATATATAATGGGTAAATATTATCGATCTACTATTAATTTAAAATATTAAAAGCACAAAAACTATAATATAGTAAATACGATACTCCAACCCTAAAAAATAATAAATTAAATGCAACCACTAACCGTTTAAAGACATTCCTCTTGCTGGTTTCTCAACCGGTTAAAAACTCCTACACTATGATAATCTCGAAACTTCAAGTAATATGATAGAACTTTGGATGGTTTTCCCTAACCCCTCACCACTCTTCCTTTTATAGGCAAATTATACATCCTTCACTCACTAAAACACCTCTTCGGTGGTTGAAAGGTCACTCTATATCCACTACATTATCTACCTACCAAATCACAATCACCCATCCCGTCAACATCCCGTCAGCCGTACTATATCTACTACCTAGAAAAGTAATACAAATTACAACAACACCACACCACTACTAATATACATTTTTTAATTAGACAATTAACATAATACATAAATATCCCTTCATATTTAATATACATAATATCTAAAAAAAATTAAAAAAAACCGACTACAACAAATCCAATATATGCAATTTTAAATTGCAAATAAAAAACAACTAGATCCTAAGAAAAAAACGAACCTAAGCAAAGGTTTAATCCGACCCGATCGGAAACTAATTACGTAAATCCAAAAGAAATATCTTCACTAAACGACAAACAAAAAAAATAAAGAGCAAAGGAACAAAAAATTACACTACATCTACCTATCTTGGAACGAAAAAATACACTAAGAAAATTAATTCAAAAATGCCGATCCACTTGCTTCGATGTGACGTATTAAAATATTACAATTTAATTACAGCTTGACACGTGTAATTCTTTTTTTTATTATTTTTGGTCGGACGTTTGACATTACGGAACAAATATTATGCCGCGCCGTATTTTTTGGAACAAAAATATACACACCCGCCGCCATTACAGAAAAATGTCGGAACAAAAACATTAATAAAATAATAATATTTTTACATTAAATAATAATATATTTACTATTCATCGAATAAAAAAATAAAAAAACTACTGTTCAATGATTTGACCATACGAAATGATTACATGCAGAGGGGTGTTTTGGTCATTTGTCAAACTAATTAAATAATATTATTATTTCGGTGGCCGAGATTTCGCCACCTCATCAATCCGCGGCCACTTGTCTTCATCTCCAAGCCGCGTACCTACACGAAATGTATGCAAGACGGACTCCCAAAAAACAAGAACTGTAAAAGCAAATATTCTTACATTTCTTACATATTTGTAGTGTAAACATCAGAATTATTTATTTGCTTCCCCTTTTGATCTTATCTTTGTGAAGTGTTTATAGATCTGTCTCTAACTAATAAAAAGATGTTTATACTACAAATTATTGTGAAGAGTTCTCTTTTACAAAATACATATTTATATTATTAATCATGTTTAGAAGGTAGGAGTGTTTAGAATTATTTTAGAGTCAAAATATGTGATACTCAGTAAAGTGTGATCATGATTTAATAGTACATATAAACTTAAATTTATCCCCCTTTAAAGAATGCCTTAATTTTTGTCACTACTAAAGAGAACCTAACCATTTGTCCGAATATAACTTGAGTTAACTATTGAATGAAAACAATAATATATACATGTATTATAATTATCAATATAATTTTAGCAAAGCATTTGTCCAAATAACTTGAGTTAACTATCACATGAAAACAAAATTTATCTAATAAGTACGTTGGACGAGTACATATTTTTTTATGCATAATATATTAAGTTTATAAAGGAATTTGAGTTTTGCACTTCTCTTTTTCCCTTTTTTGCTCCATTGATGACATTAAAAGCATTTTAGCATCTTATCTAATTAACATATGTAAGCTTATCATTAACTGAATATGGTCATTTAGTTTTAGATATCAGATGTCTTTCTAGACATTTCCTTGATGTACTTGTGATAATGTGACGCACATTTAAATATTGGAGCGGATTTATTAGTTCCGGCCCTTTATTTATTTATCTATTTGTCTTGTCTGAAAAATTATTATAATTATGATGATTAGTCGTGATAAACAAACGTACTAGGATAAAGTACGTTGTAACAGGGAGCAAATTGCCTCAACAAGTTTGAGTAAACTAAAAATCTAAAATGCTCCATGCGAAAAATAAAGTCAATTTTGGCTCTTGCTTATAAATATGCATGTCTATTAAATAATTGGCTGTAATAAACTTTCGGAAGGATAAGACCTACGACTAATTATTGCTAATATTCCTTCATTAAAGATAGGCTATATATTACAGAAAAACATTAATTTCTCTGTTATATAATCACTAGGCTAATCCAAAGTTGACCCCTGCTTTTCTTATTTTGTTCGTCTAAGCGTGTTAATTAAGCCTTCCTCGGATTATGGGAGGAAATATGAAGTTAAACTCCTTATATACTTTGTCTAGTTCAAATGCTCCGTTATGGAGTACTGCATGTATATTACTACTTCAACCTTATTACTAAATACTAGATAACATATAATAAGGTTATTAAGATTTAAACAAAACTTAATAATATTTCTTTATTTTTTTAACCGAGAATGCATTCCATATGCGTAATCAAGGCAAAAAATATTACAAAAGATCATCCAATCCCAATAGAGTCGGAATCACATGACAACAGTTTAGCTAATTAGGACGGAAGATAAGTTGTCCAATGTCTAAACATAAAGTCGTATACCTTTTGTTTTCTTACTCAATCAGGTATCATTTATTATCTTTCGCGGCACAAAAGCGGAATTGATATTACACAAATATTTATAGAATTTGATCTCTTCTAAATTATTACATAGTCTTCTATTGTATTTAAAATTTAGTTTAAAATGTCTCATATAACGTTAGTACAATCATTCTCGATGGTGATGGTACCTTCGGGTAATGTTCCAACATCTTGCATGTAAAATTACCCCTAAGGCCTCTGTTTTCACCGGTGATCGCTCCTTAAACCTCCAAGTTTTACTATCAATTAATTTTCCATTTTCATTCCAAACAATGCAACCCAAAACTATCATATTATTGGATCAAAGAGCACCATACATTAAAGCCTATTATAAAATTGAACAAAAATAGACTTAACAAGAGCTTTATTTTTTTCTATTTAATGCTCGCCTTCTAGTCTCTCTAATATTAACTAATCAATTTCCTTTTATATTTCATTATTTACTTTCCCATTCATTTCTTTCCTATTGCAACTAAAGAATGTCAAATGTATGGAGAAGCCGCGACAGCGGCTACCATCGCCTCTCATCCCCGACTATAGTGATGGGAGAGAGATTTACTTGTCGGTGTACATCCACATCTATCTATATCGATCCCTAACACTCCTAACATCACGAATAATTCTCCAAAAATGTTGTCTCATAATGTGAAAAAATTATCGGCGAAGCGCCTGAGATTTTACTCCCAACCGGAAACCAATACAGCGACGAGGAACATGGTTGCATTGAATTAAGGTATCAGACATTTTGAAAAATTCTAACAGTTCCTAAGAGATCTCTCATGTACATCAGCTGCGACGGTAATTTGCCAGTGGAGGATCAAGATAAAAGAGGTATAGAACAAAGGGAGAGGGAGTGATTACTCAAGGAAGGGTAATTCCATAGCCCATAGCCATGTTGTAGAGAATAGTTAGTTACAGGAGAAGCTGGTAGCAATATAGGGATTAGGCTTGTGAGTATTGAAGAGAAAAGGATAATTATTAATCTACTATTTCTAGACTCGCCAAAGAAGAAGGCTGTCGGTGAGAGCAGCACGCCCCCTAACCTATGTTGTGGATCTCGGTTTTGGGCGCTAGGCGGTCGACTGGGGCCTAGCGCCTAGGCAAGATTACACGGGACCTAGGCAGAATTATACGGTTTTGAATCCTGATGTATAATTTTTTATATTTAGTAATAAATATGTAGTAATTATAGCAATTTTAACTATTTAAGTCATAAAGTTCATCTAACAACATTATAGTAAATATAAAAATGCTAAAAATTTAGTTATAATATCAACAAAATAATTCTCGAGAATAAGAAATTACAAAAAGGCCTATGCGGGCATGTTTTTCATTAATCGGTGCTTAGGCGGCCATTTTTTCCCATTAATCGGTGTCTAGACGGGCTAGGCGCCTATTCTACGGCGACTAAGGCGTTAGGCAAAAACGCCTAGAATTTTAATTAGGCGTAAGCGGCTGAGGGGGGAGTTGACGCCTAGGCGGCGCCTAGGCGCGCCTAGGCGGGGAGATCTACAACATAGCCCCTAACCCCCCAACCCCCCTAACCCCCCCCCCCCCAACCCCCCAAAATGTAGCGACAGCCCCATGGACAATATGTCACAAAATATTTAAACAACTGATAAACAGAACATAAGTATCTCATAAACTTTTAATTCGGTTTTATTTAATAGTATTTAGAAATGTGCGATGGATGGAAATGTTAACTTTACATAAAGACCAACAAACGTCTCATTTTGATGGGGAGACAATTTTGTCGGTTGGAATGGATAACAATATAACTAATAAGAAGTTTTTATCGGTATGGGCAATACTAATCTACTAATCTTACTTCCACCAAGAACCCGGGCTCAAAGAGAAAGAAGGAAAGAGATGAGGTGTATTAGAATCAATATATTATAGGACAATTTTGCTATCGACACTGGACAAACTTGAAATGGAAAATGATATCTTAAACAAGGACAAGACCTATCCTCAACTAATCCGAACGACGAAACATTTGAGAAAAGGCTGTATGGTATCGCATCACTCCCTTAGTATACGTTTGCCAGGGTATAATATGGTTACAAGTACTTGTTTACCGAACTTAACAAAATATGGGATCCAAAAGCTCACATGGAATTAGTTGAGATTGGCTTTGGGTATTTTATGACTAAACTTTAAAACGGATAAGACTATGTTAAAGTTTTCAATGGAGGGTCGTGGATAGTTTTAGATAGATATCTCATTTTAAGGACTTGGGATCCATTATTTATGATGTTCAAGACTGGTCTGTTTGAGCTTTTGCTTTATGTAATTCTTGAATAGGGATGGTAACGGATCGGTTTTTTACGAAAATATCAAAAACCATAACCATAACCGTTTATTTTATTAAAACTCATATTCTAACGATTTTAACCATCGGTTACACATTTCAAAACCAAAACCATATTATTCGGTTTCGGTTTTTTAAACGGTCTTGCGGGTTTTAACCATAACCAAATGATAATTTAATAAATATATTAATTTTCATAAAACCAAACCACACATATATAAAAACATTTCGAGGTATATAAAATATTGTGTTGGTCTTTGATTAAATTGCATATTTATTATTTAGTTGGTTCAACCTAGTATTCGGATTTTAGTTTTAGAATTTTAATATGCTAATTTAATCTAGATTATTATAAATATGAAAATATATTTGAGAATAAACGGTTTCGGTTATTCGGTTTTATTTTTATCTAAAACCATAACCTAACGGTTTTAACCTTCGGTTACACTTTTTAAAACCATAACCTAATGGTTTTAACCACGGTTATATAATTCGGATTTTAACCGGCTCGGTTATTATCGGTTTCAGGTTTTAACCGTAACCATTTCCATCCCTATTCTTGAAGTCTTCGTACAACGAGGGAACTTATCCTCGAGTACCACCTGAAAAAAACTCTACGAGATTCATATATTTAACGCTTAATTCATGAAAATCAACATGTACTTTTGGACTTGTGACATTTTTGTCTTTGAAACCACCATTTGAATTCAAGGAACCTATCGATCACAAACTTCGTTGTGTCGACATCTTCGACCTTGTATTTCTTCTTAAATTTTTTTGTAATTACTTAGCAGTTGTCATGGCGCAGTTTACGTTATACAAGGAGTCTCCAAACAGTTAAGACAGATAATTCTCATATAGGAAGTCAATATACTTCCAAGCATCTATTGTGTTGTAAGTCTTATTAAAATTAGTTCCCATTTTCAGTGGATCTTACTTCAAAAATTTTGTGAACCTCTAAGTGGTCAGATAGAACAACATTTCTTGTTTCCACTTTTGAAAGTCCAAACCATTGAACTATTCTGGCCTATTTTTTGGTCGAATGGGTACATGTAGACAAACCTCTGGTCTTAGCTAATTCTTGATTTTTTATTCATCTCAGTTTTCTTTCCATTTTTATCAATATTGTCTCCTATATTTTGTATATGAAATAATCCGAAGTTAGGTAAATTATTTATGTTATGTATGCACAAGCCCTTAATGCTGGATGATGAATGGAAATAGTAGAATATTTTTTTCCTATTATATATATATATAATATATATATTAAACGTTTTCTGGTTTATAAAACGTAATTTATAAATATCTTATATTGTTGTTAAGTTTTTGTAAAACGAGAATAAGCTTTAAAGGTATAACAATGGAGGAAAATTGTAAAAAGGAATAATAAAATGTTACTTGTCGAGATTCAGATTGGATTAATATTTTTTAAGTATTTAGATTATATATTGCTGTCTTATGTATGTTTGGCATCAACTTTTGGGGTACAATGACAATCTATTTGAACAAATGTAGGGATGTCAATGGGGTGGAATTACCTATACCCGCACCCCACCCCATAAAAAAAGAGCATTGCTATATATCACCCCTATTTGTTTCACCCTTGTTTCACCTCCTATGTGGCACTAAATAAAAGAGAGAGAAATTAATTAATTAGGAGAGAGAAATGATTTGATTGGTTTTTAAAACCTCCACATAGGAGGTGATATAGAGGTGAAGACAAAAAAGGGTGATATATATCTTTACTCTAAAAAACCCACGCCTTGTCCCGCCCCAGCGTTGTTCTTCTCCCAGCCCGCTCTTTAAATCCCCGTGGGATGAGGGTTCTACCCGCGGGTTTCGATTTGATCGTTCAATTTTTTTTACTACAAATTTAGCTATTTTTAAACTCTCAAAAATTCCATTCTTCAGAATTTGTATATGTATATCGATGTTTAGACAAATTCTTCTCTTTTGTGTGTTACAATAGACAAATACAAATTTTGATTTGAACAATTACTGAAATTAAAATATATATTATATACATGCGGGGCGGGTTTGCGGGATGGAGAATACTTATCCCCACAACTCGTCCCACCCCACGCAGATTTTGAAAATCCATCTGCACAACCTGTTCCAAGCCTTATTTAGTACCTTAGAACCCGCTCTGTTTAAAGTGAGGTAAGACAGGTACCAGCAAACCCGCGCCTCATTGACATCCCTAAACAAATGGGATCTCGAATCCTTTAGATAACTTATAGCTTAACAGTGTTGTAAAATTCTCTTTCACTTTTATTGTTAATGATTTTGAAAAATTAAAAAGTAAAAACAAATTTATAGTCATATATTTATAAATGTACCACTTATTAAAAGTAGGTAAAAAAAGTACAAATAGAGAAATATATTTTTCACGTAATTTTTTTTTCTAAACGTAAAGCTACTTTTCAAAAAAAAATCCTGATTTTGTCTAAACATATAACAATTCAAGAAAAAAAATTCTCTAGAGTTCGAATCCTTTTCCTAATGGGTGTAAAGTAAAAGGTCCAAGGCTCGAATACCTCCCTGAACATGGGTAACTTAGTTCTGATTTACCTGGAATATACATGGGAAGACGTGTATATTCTCGTGGGATTAGTCGTGGTGCGTGCAAGCAATCCTCGGATCACTCCCGTGTATCAGTAAAATAATTTGTTGCTGGGATTAAAAAATTAATCACTTTAAAAGTTTAATAAATAATTTTTTATTTTCAATATAAAAACAACGGTTTTGCTTTGTATCTTGAATAGTTACAAGTTATGAAAGTTAAAAGAATTTGAACGAAAGTGAGCTTACCAAGACATTGAACTACATTTTCAAACTGAAAGATGACTTGTTTTTTCTCTGTCTTTCTTTATATTAGATGTCCATTTTTTATATTATTTATTATAAAAGAAATATTTAATATTTTTTTAATATTAAATTATTTTTCTTTTACTTTTTCTGATATCATCTTTAATTAAATAAATAATAAAAAAGTATATGATAAATAACTCGATGTATATTAAATAATAAGAACAATTGCATAACAAAGAAAAATATTAAATGCTTTTGTTAAAAAATTTGTGCACTAAAAATAGACAAACAAAAATAAATAGAGTAAGTATAAGATTTGTGTTCGATTATAAAATGGTTTTTATCACCCTTTATCCTATTTTCTTGATAAAATCTTTAATAGGAAAAAAATGGTATATAACTGGTACCGGTTACATTCTGAATTTGTAATAAACATTTTATTTAATAGTATATAAATTATAAATATAAACGTTTTTTTGAATAAAGAAAAAACTCTTTAATGATTCCTACAAATATTTATTGTGGAATCTAAAGTTTTGCGAAAATAGCAAGTTTAGCTTTGACCCTACTGCACATGTACCGGAGTCGAGATAAACGTTTTGGAGGTATAATTTGAAGGACCACGTGTGTGGTTTCTTGAAGAGTTTCGATCTCTTTTTGAGATTCCAAATCTCTCACGGCCCAGCTAGCTTTATGTTATGAATCTAATCAATTTTGGCATTAATCATGCACATATATCAATTTATATAGTTACTGGTTATTATAAATATATAAGTAATATCAAATCAAAGCAGTATAGATTTTCTTTACTCCCTCCGTCCCAAAAATAATGTCCACTTTGCTTTTCACACAAAGTAAGAAATCTAATCATTACATACACCATTTACAAATTTACCCTTCATAAAGTATCTTGATATTTTAAATATGCATTGGAAATGTAAATTTTATTTTTTTAATAAGGGTAATAGTGGAAAAAATTGGAAAAAAGTGTCTTGGTATTATAAGTGGACAATAATTTTGGGACACTATTTTTAGTAACGTGGACATTAATTTTGGGACGGAGGGAGTATACATTTGAGGCCTAAGGCTAACTCTAACAGCAACCTAATTGTAGCTAAAAGCTACAATTGGTAGAGAGGTTGAATACCAAAAACCATCCTCTAAAAGCCTCTCAATTATAAGGAACTCAGTTATTAGGTTCCCAATTTTTCACAAATTATAGCTACATCTAGCTAACTTTTTAACACCCAATCCATATTTTCTCTATCTTTAATATTTTAATAGTTAATTTATTATTGAAAATTATAGTATTATATAATAAAAATAATTAAAATTAATAATGATTATATTTAATAAGATTTTTTATATTAATATTTAATATTGAAGTGTAATATTTTGTAATAAATAAAATAACATATAAATAGAGAAAAAAAACAATTATAATTGGTAATAATTATATCTTAAACTTTATAAAAATCTAAATAATAATAATTGAATTAATTAAAAAAATCATACCATCATAATTTAGATATAATTTATATATAACTTTTTTAATATTTTAAAGATTATAATTTATATATTAATATTTTATTTTTTATTTTGAATATTACATAAAAAATTGAAAAATAAAATAAAAAATAAAAGATTTGTGAGAATTTAAAAAATTAACTAATTAATTAAAATATATTTTTTGTTAAAATTGGAAAGTCGAAATTGGGAAGCTGTTTGAGTAAAACTGTTTTTGATAGTTAATATTTGATAGAGAATAGAGGTTTGACTCCCAATTGTGGCAAAAAAATTAGGTAACTATTGGACTTAGCCTAAACAAGACTAAATCCTAATAGACTTACAACATTTTCAAAGAAGTGTACACAATTTTTTAAAGAAGTGTACAAAATAGTTTTACAACTAATCCATCCGTATTTATTCTTTATGATTAATTTCCGTAGTCCCTCCGAAGGGTTGCTATAATAAACCGTATGGTCCTCTAAGTTTGCACTCAATTTCGCCATATAATCCGCATATTAATTTGCGTCTCTATACACGTGCACAAGATCGAAACCCGAATGATTTGCAAGAATATCTCTACACTCCAATAGTAGTACGTCTAATCAATCCCTATTGTTCACACTACCCTTCACTAGCGCGTGTAACGTAAGACAAAGAGTTATAAATAATCTATAATATTGATAAAAGATCGTCTAAATAAAATTATATACTCTCTCCTTTCCCATATTAATAAATCATGGTACTATTCTCTTTAATCTATATATTAATAAAGTTGATTTTTTGAATATAATTAACTTAAAATAACTAATTTAACGGTATTTATTATTTTTACAAAAATTAAAACCTTACATTAATATAAACGCGAATATCATCTTTTTCCAGGTAAGCCAATAAATTTTTCTTTTTTCAAGTGAGATTCATCAGAAACTTTGCAATGATTGATGTAAGTTTCATGCAAAAGGTAATCGGGAGGGAAAAAATAGACATCGTGTACGTAAAAATTGCTGGAAGAATTGCTTTAATAAGAATTTATTTCCCTTCTTCCGAAAAGAGTTTAGCAATTCAGCCTTGAGCTTTTGCAAAAACTTTATGTGCTATCAAGGTGAGTGTTTCAATCTTCAAGCATTTGTGACAAAGCGGAATGCCAAGGTATTTTGCTAAGTCTTAATCTGTAGAATTTCCGTTGTTTTCCTGATATCCTCCGGAGTATGCTTGCTAAAGCAAATTGTTGATTTCTCAAAATTCACTTCTTATCCTGAATATTTACAATATGTACCAATACACTCTTAAAATTTAGAAATCTCTCGGCCTTCCAGGGAGAGTAAGAAAAGTGAATCGTCAACAAACAATAAGTGTGAAAGAACTGGGCAATCTCGAGTAATAGAAATCCCTTTAATTCGTCCCTCATCGACCTTGTCCTCAATTAAACTAATGAGAGATTTCGTCATAAGTGAAAAAAGTAAAGGGTAGAGAGGGTCACCCTATCTAAGTCCTCTAATGGTGAATAAGAGAGGTTGGCGCTCCCCGTTAATATTAATTTAGAAAAGAAACAGTAGATATACAGTTCCAAATCCACTTAATCCAAATTTGATCAAAACTCAGTTTGATTAATAGTGATCGTAAAAATTCTCATCTAAACTGATTATACGCCTTGGACATGTCGAATTTCAATGCAGCAATGCGGGAGTCTCTTTTCAGTTTTCGATTCATATAAAAGAAAAATTCTTTTGCAATAATGATATTGTCATGTATAGATCTTCCTTTAGTGAAAGTTGTTTGAGTAGGGGAGGTAAGATTGTTCATTAAGCCTTGTAACTGATTAGCAAGAATTTTTTAGATGATTTTGTATCCAAAGTTACACAAGATATCTACCAGTTTTCACCTACCCCTGTTCTTCTCTCCTTTAGGTATTAATGTGATACGAGTCTCATTTAACCTGTCAAGAGAAATGATATGCATAAAAAATCTGTAACCATCTTAAAGATATCGTCACTAACAATGTCCTAGTATTCTTGATAGAATTTCCTGTTCAAGCCATCTGTCCTAGGAGCCCATCCTGGTCCCATGTCAAAAACCTCTTTCCAACTTCCTTCATGTCAGGTAATTTGGTAAGCATTATGTCATTTCTGGTGCGACTCTGACATTGAGGCATCAAAGTGCTTCTTCAATCTCTGACCCCCCTGGTTCAGTAAGTAAATCTTTGTAAAAGTTGTTAAATTGTTCCTTAATTTATCTTCATTTTATGTCCATTCTCCCTGCATGTTTTTAATACTAGCAATTTTATTATAATTTCTTCGTTGAGATGTAAGTGCGAAAAAGTATTTAGGGTGTTGTCGCCATAGTGGATCCATTGTTGTCTTACTCTATCCGACCAATAAATTTCTTCTCTATTCCAAAAGATGTTCAGTTTTTCTTGGATTATAATTTCTTCATCTTGGTTCCTTTGAGAATATGGTCCATTTGTGAGTTTGATCAGTTCTTGTTCTAGTTCTTTAATTCCCCTTTTGTTGTTATGGAAAGTATGTTACTCCATGTAACTAGAGCGTCACTTATTACCTGTTTCTTGTCAAGTACAACCTGTAATAAACTATTATCATTGAGGTTTCCCCATGCAGTATGTACCACATTCTTGCAGTCAGGATGTTCAAACTAGTTTGTTTCAAATTTGAATTATCTAGTATTACGTCTCCCTTTGCCTTGTGTGTATAAAATAAAAGGTGAGCGGTCAAAACCCATTGCAGGTGGAGTAAACCCCAAAGCATTTGGGTGTTGCTCAAGCCCTTCCATGCTCGCGGATGCTTTGTCCAGCTTGGACTTCACCAAAGTTTGGCCTGGCGCTTGTTAGACCATGTGTTGAAGCTCCTAAACGCATGTATTTCAGTCATTGAGTATTTGCAATGAAAAAGTTGAAGTTGAGAATATGATGCGGGATCGCAGGTATACGACCAAGTCTTTCTCCAGAGTTGAGGATATCATTATAGTCGCCTATGATTAGCCAAGAGCCATTGTGATTTGATTTACAGTTCATTATAAATGTGTTGTCTTTCACTGTACACGATATAATATGAAATTACATACTCATTAAACTTATTAATAATATAGTGAATGCCTACATGCAATATAGTCATACTAATAGTGTTGTTCCAACAAGTAAAAAAACCCCAGAGTGATACATACTCCCCTGGGGGTTAACAACTATATATGAGTCATAGTTTAACTGCCTAACCACTAACAGAGCATCCCGCTCAGTTAGCATAGTCTCACAAAAACAAGCCAAGGCAGGTTTGTGGTCCCCAACCAAGGCTCGTAAAACCTGAACCGATAGAGGGGCCCTTTTCCCCTGCCAGTTACAAACAAGAACAATCATTTACCACCCGCGACCATAACTGGGTGGCCGTGTCCTCTACCTCCACGATTCCCTCTCCCAGCAATCTTCCATGTGATTCTCCTATAATCCCTAGCAAACTCATTTCTCCCATCAAATTCTGATCACTGTCTCCTTCACCCCTAACCCCAACCACAGCAGGTCTCACTTCCAATGATGTCGCCTCTTCAGGACCCTCCTTCTCCTCCTCTTCCGTCTCCAATTCCAACTCACTAACCTCATAAAAGTAAGCAAAATCACTATTACTTAATTTCAGATTAGGATCATCCTCTTTCTCCTCCACAAAAGGCGAAGACTCAGTAACCTCAATCTTGTTCTCTTTCCTCTGTCGGTTTCCTTTCACAATAAACACCTGCAAATTCCTCCTCTAAATGTTTTTTCTCCGAAAGATCGATGGCCGTAGGTGAATTGTTGCAAGGGTACAATTATAATAGTATTTCTTCGCGATGCACAATTGTCATTAAGCTTATGAATTGATTCCATGTGAGTTTCTTCATGGGGTACTCAAAGTTTTTTATTTTAAAAAAAATATATTGATCTGATTATGATTTGCGACTGTACTACTTATTATGTAGTGGGTCTTAATGGATATATTCATGGTTTCTTCAAAGGGGAAAAAGGACCAAGACAAAGTGATCATCTTTCACCTTATCTCTTTATTTTGAGTCTTGAATATCTTTCGAGAGTTTTGAAGAAAAATACGAGTCACGGGTTTAAATATCATCTTAAATTTAGGAAAGCCAAAATCACACATTTAGCCTTTGTTGATGACCTTACGCTTCTAGTTAAAGGAGACCATGATTCTGTTAAAATCTTACTAAAGAGCTTGAAGGTTTTTGTGGGGTGCTCGAGACTCAATATGAATGTTATTAAGTCTAACATTTATTACGTGGGTGTTAAAATGAAGTGATTTAAGATATCTTGTAAAAATGCAATTTGAGAAAGGTATTATGATGTGTCCTTACTTGGGTGTACCTCTTGGTGCTTCGATTTTACTTTCAAGAAATTAAAAATCTCTTATTGATAAATTGAAGAGTTATGTTACTGGTGTACTCATTCGCTTTCATATATGGGTCGATTGGAACTCATTAGATCGATGCTTCGATGGCTAGTATGTTTTTGGTTGTCTATTTTTTTGTTTCCCGGTTTGTGTACATGAGTGTATTGTGAGAATTTGTACGAAATTTTACTGGGATGGAAAATCTCCACAAATTAGATGAAAGACTATATGTACTCCAAAAGATGAAGGCGGACTTGGACTCAAAGATCTAAGAGATTGAATAAAGTGTATCTCATGAAGATGTTATGGAAGATCGTCGATAAAAAAGACTTTATTTGGATTAAATAAATACATGAATAATATTTAAAAAATAGAGTGCTTAGTTATGACAAGTGAAGCAAACGATCTTGGCTCTTTTGAAACAAATTTGGAAGTTAAAGGATGATATGGAATTTCACTTGGTGATAAAGGAGGCGAGATAATATTGTGTAGATGATTCTCCTCTACAAACAATATATCCACTGCTAATGGTCTTCCTAGTAATGAGTATTATGCCTTATATAAAAAAACATTATGATATTTTTCGATGTCGATCTTTTATTTAAACTTTGAAAAATATTGTGTGAGATTCTTGTGCTACTCCCAAACATGCAATCATTGTATATTTGATGATAAATGAGAGGTTTCAGACATAAGATAGAATTATATATATGGAGTTGGACCCACTTTGTGAGTTGTGTTGTGAGAAATTTGAATCAAACAAGCATCTTTTATATGAATGTACTTTTGCATAGGACATATAGAATGAGGTTGAGAAATGGTTTGGTATCGAGAACAATATGATCATTATCTCGAGTTCGCTTCAATGGCTAAAAAATCTAAAGGTATAGGAGAATTGGAGGAGACTAGCATGGATATGTCTTTTGGAGCCACCATCAATCACTTTTGGAGAGTGCAAAACAATCTTGCTATGAGAGGTGAACCACTTGTAAAAGAGATAGTTGAGAAAGCGATTAAGCGGTGTACGTTTTCTATATATTCACTTTGTACCATCATCATGCCTTCTTGGATGATAGTGGGTTGTTATGTGCAATGTATTGAACTTGATACTATTGAATAGATAAATACTGCCGTAAGCTTTCGGGCCTATATAGATGTAACTTCTGTAAGGTTTTTTGTTCTTGGAAAGTGTAACTTGTGTAAATTTTTTTTTTCTACTTTAATGAAATCGTTTACCATACCAAAAAAAACCCTCAAATTCTACCCAGTTTGTGTGATTTATTCACCAATTGGGTACACCATCAAGCTCTCATATATTCTATTTCCAAGTCCCTTGATCTATCTCTAATATATAAGACGTACTCATTTTCGAAGATCCACAATCTACAAACCACTGCAAAAAACAATTCCACATAATTCCGGGTGAAAGATATTTATTTCTCACGTTACGCCCCCACCACTCTCCATAGAAATTACCTCTTTGTGGTCCTCTTATTCCTAGCCATCCAGTACTAAAATCTCAACCGAAGCCCACCTTCCAGTTCAACTATCACCTGCTACTGTCTGGACTTGTTACAAAAGTTGTAATAACCCCCTCAGCCCCAGTTGAAGATACAATTGTTGTCGTCCTTTCCCCTACAAAATTTGCAGTCGAGTTATATAATTATGCGATAATCTCGGCTCATTTCTTGTCCTTGAAAGAGTAGCATCATCTGCCTACTACCTTCCCTGCAGACTACCCCCAATGGCTGCTACCACGACCAGTCTGGGTACCTCCACGAGCAATCTCTTATGTTGTAAACTCTTGAGTGTTGTTGTAGGCTGCAGCCATTTGTCTCCCCTATTGGGACTCTTAATATTGTGTTTTATTTGTATAAACCAATATAGAAACTAATGCAAAAATAAAATAAAAGTAAATAAATAAATAACTTTACTTGTCGAGACTCGGATTGGATCCGATGTCTTTAAGGTTTTTAGGCCACGTACAGGTGTCTTACGTTTGCTGGCTTCAACCTCCAAGATACAACGACAAAACTATTCAAAAGAAACCGACACACGAATTCTTAAGAATTTCAACGAACTTAATAATGCTGCTTCTTTCTATCTCTCTCTTATAATTTTAATGCTTTGAAAAATGAATGAAGAAAATGGTTTAGTTGGCCAACTATTTATTGAAAATGAAAAAATGGCTTGCCAAAGGTTGTGATGTTTCATTTTGGAGGTTACGTTGTATTAATATAACATATAACATTTACTTAATAAAGACAAAACTTTGGGTTGGTCCAGATGATATGAACTTAAGGCCCAAAAGCCCAACAAAGCTAATATTATCCACAACAGGCCCTTGTTTTCTTTTTCTTGTTTTTTTTATTTTTTTCTTTGCTTTGCTTTATAACCAATTTCTCATTCAATTTCTAATGAATATATTACGTTAATTTTTACAACTTGAATAAATGTATTAATATACACATCATTTCAGTAAATTAAGTCACCGACTAACATAGTAAACATAGTCAACACTTGGGTGGAATCCCATTTGACCAACACTTGATTCTCTATAACTTCATCATATCTCTCACTCTAAGTTGGTACCATTCCAAAATTGTTCGATTCTCGAAACATTCTACTTCTTATACGATTATTCTCGTATCCTCTCTCCCGCCCCTAAAAACTATATCTCATATCTTCAACCCCTGTTAATGTGTTGCGCCTATCTTCTTCCTCCTCACTAACATAGACAAGTTAAAGATGAACTGACTTCCCGACTAGTAACAATAATATTAATCTATATGGGGGGACTTCTAGTTATATTGATATTTTCACTTATAAAAGAAGAACCGATGCTTGATGATAAAAGGACAATTACATTTATATCTATCTTTATATCTGTCTATAGGCATTATAAATGCAATGAGATGTTTTCGTATAAACCAAATTATACCTCACGGGCTCATCATATCTACGTATATACTAATAACCGATTGAAACAATATCATTGGAATGAATAGTGATGACAAAATCCGTAACATTACATGTACTCAAGTGATGGAACCATCTTAAATTCATGTGTCTGGTTCTGATTGGAAACATTTGAACGAACAACAATGAAGAATAAATATAATAGACCATTCATTTCTTATTGATTACTAAAAGTATTTAAGAGTTTATTTCATGGAAATAGGTCAAAAATCTTAGACAATGACTCTAATAAAATATCCTGCTTACACCGTAGAAATCCACCATACAAAATTAAATATATTTAATAAATTATGACAATTATCAATTGCTTTTAGTACCAAACGGCATTATAAAAGTCAAATTTATTAATGTTTTGTTGTTTTACTGACTCCTTAGTTCACATACAGCCACCAAGAATCCTAGCGTCTCTTCTTTGCCATTGGGATTCCTTTCTTTCTTTTCTTTTTATTAATCTAGAGCGTTACATTTAAAAAATAATTTATTATAACATTGTTCAATATGAATATATTTGTTTTAGTAAAAACTTAACTACTTATCTAAATTGATTCCAAAACTCTTTTTTATTAGAATTTTTGTCTGTCGTGTAAATTACTTCACATTGATTATTTTAAAAAATCCATTACCCAAAAAGACGCTAACAAAATAAAACTTATGCTAACCTAAAAAACACTCAAGAAAGAAATAATAATTATCATAAGATTATCTTTTTCAAATTCTCTAAATAAGATTACATTTAACTTAATCAATTATTCCTTTTTTAACAAATAAAATATGATAACATGATTTTAGACAATTAGAATTTCTATTTTAATATATAGAAAACCAAAAATAGTGAAAATATCTAATCTAACTAAAACCACGGCTGAGGTACGTACCTAAACAATTTATGCCAAATAAAGTCTAACATTCTCAATTAATTTTGGAAAGATTATCAAAACTATCATGTACTAGTATATCACATTATTTGTGAGCTTACTTTCCAAATTCGATTCGATAGTAATTTAAAAAAAAAAAACAAATAATAACAATGTTATAACATTTTCAGGTATCATATACCCGTACGTGTGCCGACCATTTTGTTTATCTTACGTTTCTATATTCTTCCACTATATGATTCAACTTTCAAACTCCCAACTATAAAAAGCACTTTAATAGAAGAACCTCATATATTCTCTTCTTACTTCTTCATTTTCCAATGTTCCACTACCTCCACTAGCCATTAATATTATTCACCTTCCTAGACTTTCCTATAAAAAGCTAAAAACACCCCCATAGCGTCATATTACACTTCATACGTACAAAAGTACAAATTCTAGTACAAATAATAACATATATCCCACTAGCCAAAGGTTTTCAACTATTAATACTTCAAACAATTTGAAACCTATTCACTCCTTTGTCAAGAATGAAAAGGATTAGAGGTTTCAAGCTATGTAAGCTAGTCAAGGTATTCAAATGGTTTAGTCATAGAAGATCAAGATCCGGACCATCTTACAAGCAGTTGAATCAATCTAGTTGTAGTTCAAGAGCTATGTCAAAGCTTGTGAAATGGGGTCGTTCATTAAAGCATGGAGCAAAAGGATTAGGTTTTGTGAAAACAAACCGGAGTTATATCCGGGTTGGGCAAGAACCGGTTGAAGCTAAACCAGGGAGTATACCAAAAGGGCATCTAGCTGTATACGTGGGAGATAAAGAAGATGATACATGTAGAGTATTTGTGCCTGTGATTTATTTTAATCATCCATTGTTTGTGGATTTGTTAAGGGAAGCTGAGATGGTGTATGGATTTAATCATGAAGGTGGGATTCAGATACCTTGTCAGAAATCGAAGTTTGAACGTGTTAAAACGAGGATCGACGCCACAAGTGGTGGTGCACGGTGTCATGGAAGGTGGGGTTGGATTAAGACATAGTGTCTGAATTATTCTTTTTTGTTTACCCTTTTTTTGGCTTCTTGTCAGAGATTTTAACTTTGTACAAATTCTTAATATTTTCCTCTGATCTAATGAAGTTTTAGTTACTGAGTATAATTTACCTCTCAACGGTTATTTTTCGTAATTCTCACAAGCTAAAGTTATTTATTAATTTTTAACAAAAAGGAAGTTATTTATTAATTGAATGACTAATAATTGTGTAGTGCATGGTATAATTTATATAATTTTTTGATATTCTATTTAATTAGTATAGTAGTATGTTTACGGTTTTGTCAGCTTAATTAGATTATGTATGATTAAGTAAAAAAGTAATGATAAATACTATCTATGTAAATTACCATGATTTGATTGAAAAATAATAGTTAATCAAATTAAAATAAATAAATAATAAATGATTTATTTTTATTCAAATTCCAACACAATTTGATATAATATTATTATCTCAAGTAAAATATGTGATATTCGATTATTGAAATTGGATCATTATTTTAACATATTAACTACATTTATAATAATATAAGTGTTAGGCTGGTTTTTAATTTTTAATCATGATAAACATTAGTCATATTTTTTTAAGTAACATCTTAATATTTTAATTCTTATATACTTTTGTTTTTTTCTAGTAAATTTATTCAGTAAAATAACAGAAAAATCTGTCAATTATGGTGCTTTGCAAGCACTATTTGACAGATTTTGTAAATCATTTTGTTGTAGTTGACTCATTCTGGGATATGTGAGGTTATATAATTCACTAATAATTTTTTTGGTTAATTTATGTGTTTTGTAAACTTTAATCTCAGCATCTTCTTATTGGTATTTGAAAATATATCTAACCATGAATTTTTAGTCAAATTATAAGCATGAATGAGACAAATAAAAATGTCATAAAAAATTAATTTTCCCCATCTTCGGTTATCAATTCAACTTGTGGCCTATAGGCTTTTAATATTAGTTGGTCCATCTTTTTTTTTGGTCCATAGTTGGTCCATCCTATTCATATACTATTCAAAGAGCAAATATGGAGTAACGTGCCACTTGAATATTTTGCGCGTATCCGAACATACAATTCTATTTATATCAAAACTTAACTCTACAATGTCTTTTAATATCGTCAATTCAATTAGAAATTACCTAAAGCTATACTCAACATTCAAAGACTCCAAATTCAAAAATGACTTTCCTATATAACAAAAAAGCATTCTCTTCGATAAGATATTCAACATCGATCATCAATACCCCAACATGCTGAAGTGATCAAAAAGCATTTTTTTTATTGAACTAAAGAAAAAAGCTAATTAATGAAAATAGTTTGAAATGCAATTTTAAATTTTAATTTAGTGGGGTCTTTATTGAAAAAAAATAATCTTCATCTAGAAATTTAATAGACAACTCCATTATCCTTCTCCATGTTGTCAATTAGTGAATCAACTTCTTCTACGTATACAAATCATTCACAACTTTTCTTACAAATGTTGATAATTAATCAACATAGTGGACAAACGTTACCATCTAACTAGAATATACAACTGATATTGAAAAAGATGAAATGAACAACATATGAGTATGATCTAGTAGCATTCAAGTACATCGTCAGACATTTCAATAGTTGTGCAAACAAGTTGGCAAAACAAGTTAGGCATAGGACCATATGTACTTCTTACAAAACATCATAATATATTGATGTTTGGTTTGCGAATATAAATATAAGTTAATAGGATATGTAGAAGGATATTTTGTGTATTCGTCCAAAAATCTTTTAAAAAAATATCAAAGTTTACAATGTAAAAAAAAAAAGTAAGTGTCTTTTATTGTTTTGTTATTTAGCTTAAATAAAAATTAATTAACCTATTAAAATAGAAATGTTGATTTGGTGGATGATATAATTAGATCACCTTCTCTACGTCATATTTAACTAAGTGTAGTGATAGATTTATGAATAGTTCTGGAGACTAAGTCTACCATATTTTTAGATTTTTGAAGATGTATGTGTACATTCATTGTTTAATATAAATATATACTCTATAGTTTTGTAGGTTTAATCGTAAGTTATGGATGTAAGATGTTGATCAATTTAAATTTGCATCTCGATGAAAGCAATTTTTTATTTTAAAGTCATAAGTTAAAATTAGTCCTATTAAATTAAACTTGTAGATCCACCACTAGTTAAGCGCAATATAATTTATTTGTCATTTTATAAAAAATACACACCGGAGACATAAATATGTATTATCCCATGTTACTAAAACGCAGACATGCAAATGTTGTAAAAAGCTGTTGGGCGCGCTATGCGTCATGTTAGGCTGGATTACAACAGATCGTTGTTGGGCGCGCTATGCGTGTTCTACCCATGTTAAATTGGATTACAAGGAATTTAGGAAAAATCAAGTGATTTTATATAATAAAAATTTATTAGCTATTTAATTATATAAGTATATTGTAAATTTTAATAGTTTGTTGTTGAATTAGTGCTTTAACTATAGCAAAATAATGTCACTAAGTAGTGTCTGACTTAAAAACCTGGCTGGACAATTTTTTTCAAAAAATAAAAAATATCATATGAAAACAACCATAACAGTCGACTAAAAAGATTCAAAACAGAAAACTAATATTTTGGAAACGTAGCGGTTCAACGGTACTGAAAGGTCTAACCCACTCAAAATATTTATTTTGTAGAGCAAATTCTATTTTAGGCGGTTACAGATGACCTAAAAACATTTGTTAGACCAAATCTCTTAAAAGTACCATTATTTAGGACAAACCATATTCACTATGTTATTTTTAAGTCATTTCACAAATTCAGTGAGATATTTTATAGATTTTAAGAGTAATTCAGAAATTTCAAATAAACTATATCTTTATTTAGTCACATCATAAATCAGAAATCTTATTTGCAATGTCCAAATAAACCGTATTTTTTTTTAAATATATCACAAAATTAGTGAAATGGCCTAAAAATGATAATTTTAAATACGTTTGGCCTAAAAATAGTACTGTTGAAATATTTGACCTAAATTATTTAGGCCATAAGTAATGGCGTAAAAATAAAATTTGTTGTCCAATTCTTACTTTGTATGCACGTTTTTAGCAAAATGCTTCCCGAGGAAAACTAAAAATCCTTTAAAATTGTTTTTGGCATTTAAAATGATTCAACCTAAGTCAAAAAATTATAAAAATTACAAAAAATATTTTGGGAAGTAATAAACCATTTTAAGAAATATATAACAAATAAAAAAACGCATAAGGCAGTTTAAATTCATAGCGAAAAGCGAGATTTAGGCGAACGCCTCTAACGAGGGAAAAACACATCGTTTTTTTGGGCTAGGCGGGGTGATCAACCTGAGCCTAGCGCCTAGGAGGCATTATAATCTCATCTAGGAAAGATTTCTACAGTATAGACTGTGGGATCAACTAATAACGCTGGGTGGGAAATCGAGCACATGATTGTTGCAACTACTTATTGGCCAACCGTGTACCACACGTGGGAGATATCAATAAATAGTGTGCTAAGCGTGTGGGGATAAGTAAGGGTTGTGGCAAGTTCTTACTAAATAGTAGGGTACAACACGTGGAAGTCAATATCAAGTTCTTTGATTTGCCATTTGAAGTGTTCGGGTCAATCTTTCTATTTGTTGCAGCTATATGTATATTTGGATTCATCAAAATGTAGAACATTCCTGGACCAGCCTTGACTCGCCATTTGCTAGTAGGTTTAGAATTTAACGAGTGATTCTGTGATAGTTTGGCTTATAGAGAGATATGGAGGGTTGGTAGTGTTAAAGAAAAATTGTTTGGTTAAGTGCGTAAAGTTGAATGCTAAGGTAAAGCTTAGTGTAGATGGTTGTTTTCGATGAAATCGTGACACGACGGACAGTGACAAAATATTTTGAGACAAAAATAAGACTCTTTTGTGTCACATTAAAGGGGATTTTACTACTGTTAAAGATATGTATATCTACATTTTGGTCTTTAAATGATAAAGGAACATGTGTTAATTTGATTTGTATGCGTTTAGGGCAATTCACTAGAATTGCAAGCCCTAGTGGATGCCTCTAAAAATAGGCTAGGTGGGATTAATTACGATTTCGTGGATAATTGCGCATAATTGGGTGTTTCAAGGTATATCATATGTATCATGAGACTAATATGTGTATAAAATTGGATTTCTCTCCAGTATTTCTCTATTTTATAACTAAAATGCTTAAAGAATAAACCTTAAAAAGGTAATTATAAATTAATATTATAATATATTTAGGGTTAACGAACAATTCCTTTTTTTCCATTAATCTAGAATCTATTTATTTTTCATATTCTCTAATAATACAAAATAGGGTAAAAGCCACGTGTGGCTCTCTATCTATACCCAAAGTGCACGGGCCGCCCCTGATCTTCAAAATTACCCTTTTACGCCCATATCTTCACCTTTTGTGACACCGTTAGTCCTTTTTTCATTTTTCTGTCAGTTGACCGTTAGTCAACGCCACATGGCGCCACCTCAGCGCCACCTCACCGCCTCGGTCTTCGTCAGCATCGTCCTTAACTTTTTTTTTTAAAAACTTTGAAGGTTTGAAGGTTTCAAACCTTTATCAATGGAGGATTCCGAAAAATCAAAAAAGCATTCTACTTCTTTATTATTAATCTGAACACTTAATCAGGTAAACCCAAACGTGTCTGCACGATCCAAAACACCTCTTCATCTGTTTTTCAATTTAATAAAACTCCTTAATTCTTATAATATTTCAATTCTTTGGATTAGAAAAATGGAAAAGGAGAAAATTGATGAGATTAAGATGCAAATGCAGCTATGGCTACGTGAAGCAGATAATTTCATTAAGCAAGTAACACAAGAGCAACTTTACATCGCTATTGGAGTTGTTTTATTCACTATTCTTCTCCTTTTAATAAGTAATTTCACTCTCCTTCAACTCCTCTTTAACCGCCTTCATCTCTCATCTTTTTATCTTTTTAATTCAATTATTGTATCAAATTAACTAAAACGGAAATTTATCTACATATCCTTTGTTCAATTGTACTGAATTATAGGGTTTTAAGTTGGGAATAAGATAGGGTTTTTCAAATTTAAATGCCGAGTCAACTCAATTGAATAAGGCTCGATTTCGATTGAATCAATTGGTTCCTTTTTCTTATGAACTAATTAGCATAAATTTGCTTCTAATACAGCTCAATTATTCAAGCGTAAATCATCAAACACTATCGTACTCACCGGATTAAGTGTAAGCGGAAAAACTGTCCTCTTTGGCTGATCCAGAAATTATTCAATCGTAATTTATTCAAGAACCTCTACAGCTGATCCAGAAAAAGAACCACCATTATCTTTTAACTTATCCGAGCTTTTCTTATACGTTTTTCCATTTTTTCCCGATTTTGAATTATCCAAGTTTGCTACAGATGATGAAACAATAGATTCTTCCGGGCCCACAAGTTCACGTAAATGATTCAAAGTTAATATAAATCTATGTCCTTGTGGACATTCATGTTCAAATCCAATAAATACTTCACAACTAATGTGATGAACGAGGAAATGATATACTCCCATATGAATGTGATTTCAAAATATGTCGTGATTGTTATTTCGATGCTGTTAAAATTGGAGATGGAATATGTCCAGGTTGTACTTGGATTTTTTTTGACATGGAGAATAAATCATCCAAACCATGATGCTATATGGTTATGGGGTAAGTCTGTAATTTGTGAAATCTGGTTTGCTTTTTCATGGGTACTTGATCAATTACCAAAGCTTTGTCCGATTAATCGAGCTACAGATTTAAATGTTTTAAAAGATAAATTCGAAACTCCGACTTTAAATAATCCCACCGGAAAATCTGATTTACCGGGAATAGATGTATTTGTATCTATTGCATTTTCTCCTTAAGTGTTTTGATCTCATGGTGTATTAATTGATTAATGGGTTCTTAATCCAAGTTTTAAGTGTTCAGATTAATAATAAAGAAGTAGAATGTTTTTTTGATTTTTCGGAATCTTCCATTGATGAAGGTTTGAAGGCTTCAAACCTTCAAAGGTTTTTTTTTTAAAAGTTGGGGACGATGCTGACGAAGACAGAGGCGCTGGGGTGGCGGTGAGGTGGCGCCATGTGGCGTTGACTAACGGTCAACTGACAGAAAAATGGAAAAAGGGCTAACGGTGTCACAAAAGGTGAAGATATGGGGCGTAAAAGGATAATTTTGAAGATCAGGGGCAGACCGCGCACTTTGGATATAGATAGAGAGCCACACGTGGACTTTACCCTACAAAATATAAGTCTGTCTATAGAAGAGAGGAAGTTTCCTTTATGTAAACACCTCAAAAATAGTTTAGAAATTTTTGTACTAATCTTTGGTCTCATTTGTATGAAAAAAAAAGTAAATGTCAATATTATATAAGTTGAATAATATATCTTATGAATTCCAGCTAGTGGACATTTCTTTTTCTTTGGTCATTAGCTAGTGGGCGAGAACCTATAGTGTTTGAAAGATATGTGGATGTGAGGTGATATGAAAAAGTAGATGACATTGTTAATCGATGATTAGGAAATAGATAACAACTTTAATTTTCTCCATAATTAATTGTTGAAAAGGACTAATTATTTTACTTAACACTAAACAAAATTTCACATCAATTTGACGATACATATTTTAAATTGGCATCCAATTAGTTACTTGTAAATGCAAGCTGTAAAAAGGAAGAATGACTTGTACGTACCCAATGTACGGATTATATGTGCTCTTAAAAAAAAAGATTTATATTATGATGATTGATAAGAGCTGATCAGCAAGATATTTGTATATAAGATTCTTAATTAACATTTGGAATCCGTCTACCATCTCCTCCGTTGGTTATATGTATTATATAAATAGTATTTTGTTTTACTTTATCCGTCCATTTTTATTTATCTAACTTTCTAAAATAAGATGTCTAATGCTTTATCCGTCTTAAAATTATTGTCCACATTATTAAAAATAGTGTCCCAAAATTATTGTCCACTTATAATACCAATATACTTTTTTCCAACTTTTTCCACTATTACCTTTATTAAAAAAATAAAATTTACATTTCCAATGCATATTTAAAATATCAAGGCACTTTATGAAGGTTAAATTTGTAAATGGTGTATGTAATGATTAGGTTTCTTAATTTGTGTGAAAAACAAAGTGGACATTATTTTTGAGACGTAGGGAATAGTATTGTTTGTCCCTTTTTCAATATCAATACACTTTTTCTCTACTTTTTCTAATATTACCCCTAACTAAATAGGAGAAAAATTGTTGTAATAAATGTACTCATGTATATTAATTAAGGAGATTTGTCTAAAAAGGGAGAGTATTAAATGCTCTTTTTAATCTTTGTACACCAAAAAGGTGGACAAACAAAAATGGACAGAAGGAGTATCATGTTAACTTCGAGAAGGTCCACTAAATCATTCATCACAATTAGATAATTCTACTTTTAACCATTAAACCTAAACATTTTTAGGCTATATCTAGAGATGCTCAAACCGACTCGAAAACCCGCAAACCCGTGCTACCCAACTCACCCGACCCAAAAAAACCTGCAGCCGCCCACCCGTTGACCCTATAGGGTCCAAAAATGTTTTTTTTGGGTTTGGGCCGTACCATGGGTTTGGTCCAGCCCAAACCGCGAGTACCTAACCAGATCTGTTTTCTTTTTATATAACATATATATATATATAATATATATATATTAAAAGAAACGAAGATGAGCGTATTGGATACACATTGCTCTCTCTTTTCGTAATCTGAAGGGTCATTTGACCCCACACACTCATCTTATTTTACTCATCTCACTTTCTCTCTGTCACGGTCTATCTTCTTCTCTCTATCGCTCTCCTTCTCTTTCGAAAACCCTAAGCTTCTAGTTTGTCTCAACTCCACCGTCTAATCCCGCCAGTTAAAAGGAGCGGGATTGTACACCGCATTAAACACTCCTTACCGAATTTAACGGGTCGCATTTATTACTCTGTAAAAGTCTATCCTTTGTGTTCTGGGTTTAAGCATCTTACCATTGTTAAGGTTTGTGGGTGTTTAATCGCTTGGTTACCGTGTGAGTTGGAGTTAGAGGATGCCTATAAAAGGACGATGTTGCTTCTTATCAATTAAAAGCCTATTTTTCAGGTATAATGATCTTCAAACCCCTAATCTTTGTTTACTGATAATCCGATTGAATCTTATTGTATTTTAATCAATTTCATGTGTTGGATTTAAAACTTATTTTTGATTAATTATATATTTTCTGGGTTGTTTTCGAAAACCTAATCTTCAAAATCCTTTTTCAAAACTGATTTGAGGTTATAAAAAATTAAAAACCATATGAGTTGTGATTTGAGATTGAAATTTGAGATTATAAAACCCGTATGAGTTGTGATTTGAGATTATAAACCCCGTATGAGTTTTGATTTGAGATTGTGATTTGAAATTATAAATCCCGTATGAGTTGTGATTTGAGTTAGAGGAATGTATTTTTTGAGAACGTTTAACATATATTATGATTAATGAATATTGGCTAATGATTTGTATGGTTTATTTACTTGCATGGTTTCGCAAATGTGAGATTAATCTGGAATAGCTCTAGTTGCTTAATTCTTTCTTTCTTACTCCAGGTAATTCTATATATGTTAATTTGGTTTAGTATTTAATAACATGTTTATAATACAAAGAAATTTTTTTCAAAATATTTTATTATTTACAAACAAAATATTTTCAAAAGGTTTTAATCGAAATCACTTAAGAAAATCAATGAATTCAAGTATAAATTCACTGAATTGTAAGTGGTATACACTTTAACAATCTTTTAAATTGTTTAATTGTTTAACACTTAATAATTTTGTGAATTCTTACTTGAATTCACTGATTTTCTTAAGTGTTTTAAACATTAACAAATAGAATAAAAGGGATTAAGTGATACACAATAAACACTTGTTTAAAATCAGTGGTGATTCTATCAAGTGTTTATTCACTTGTTCATAGGAGATGTAAAAAATACCCTTTATATCCCTCTATAGATGAGGGTCAAATTGAGTTACTGTTTAAAAGAGATTAGGTGGGCGGGGTGTGGTGTCTTACAAGTTTTCAGTCGAGTCTTGTAAACCATTAGCTGAAGTGATAATTATAAATGAGTTATCCTTTATATTTATGGAGGACATTGGATTTAAAAGATTTTGTAATGTAATGCAACCCAAAATTGTAAATATACCAGCTAGGATGACCATTATGAGGAAATATAAGCCCCTTTATGTTGAAGAAAAGATTAAATTGAATTTTTTTTAATGAAGGGTATGTGAATTAGCATGATCGCTAATACATGAGCTTCTAATCAAAATTTGAATTATATGTGTTTAAATACCCTTTTTATTGATAGTGAACGGAAACTACAAAAAAAGAAATAATTGGTTTTTGTATGGTTGAGGATCACAAGGGAGAAAAATTATTAAATTTGTTGAGTCAATACTTAGGGATTGAGATCTTGATTCTTATTTGAGTTTAACAGTTGATAATGCCTCTTCTAGCACTAGTACTGTTAAGTACTTAGTTAAAGTCTCAATAACCCAAGACCATCTTGAACCACGAGTTTCTCCATGTGAGATGTTCTGCGCATATATGGAACCCGATTGTCAAAGAAGGTATGATTGAGTTAGATGCTTCAATTAAAAATATACGAGAGGCAGACATGTATGTAAGGTCTTCTCCAGTTCGGTCTACTTCATTCAAAGCCTCTATGGCCACCAGTAATATTGAGTCTAAGGCCCTTTTATGCCTTTATGTGCTCACGAGATGGAACTCGACCTAGAAAATGGTAGAACCAACTACTAAAATTGAAACTGTGTTTTCTTTAATGGCTGAACATGATGATAATTTTAAAGCATACTTTGTGTCTGATACAGTTAGACCTTCAACTACCTTTGTTGATTGGCAAAATACTTCATGCTTTGTAGGATTTCTGAGATTATTATATAACTTTACAAAGAAGTTTTCTAGTACTCTATTTGTTATTAATAATCCGTTCTAAGATGAATTTGTGATAATATGAAAAAAAAAATTAAAAAATTGTGTAAATCTAATACTAAGGTTAAAAGATATGGCTGAAAAGATGAACAATATTGACATATTTATAGTGACAATTTCTCAGATATCCCCCGTCTATCCATATTTACAAGATTTATAGTTTTATTTTATATTATTCAACAACACTTTAAATTTAATCACTTTCTCCTAATATTCACTACAACGAAGGTTATCTTTAGCGGCAAAAAAATTACCATAAAGTCTTAATTTTGTCGATATTTGTTCGCCACAATAAATTCGTCTTAAAGACATCTTTTGTAGCAAATTATTTGTTTTTGTCTTTATTGACTCTATCTTTAGCGACAACTGTTGCCGCTAAAAATATAATTAAAGGCTAATTTGATATTTAAAAATATCATTAGAAACCATTTTAGTGTTGCCGCAATATATATCATCTCTAATGATATTATTTGTTGTAGTGATTCTAGAATATTTAATAACACAGTTGATTGGATACATGATGAAACAGAAGCTGAAATAAGTATTATTTTGTCTTTGGCTTATTGTTCAACCCCCTTATTATCTATTATATTATGCATTTGAAAAAAAAAAGTTGTTCAACCCCCAGAATTCGCTGTTATGTTTGCTTTTGACCGTATTGCTCCAGGCATTAACTAAATTTTGCAATCGTACTTCTATTTATTAAAAGTACGTGTCATTTTCGACTAATGTCGGGTCCTGGGATACATTGTTAAAAGAACAGAGTTTCACCACCCTAAGCCTAAAATCCGTTCTTAAACACTCTACGAGCTATAAATGAGGAATATACGTTTTGAGGCCTAAAATTCAAAAAAGAGAATTTTAAGGGCCCAGTTTTTTTTATGTTTTTTAAGGGCCTAACTAGATTTTTTGGCTGGTTAGGGTCACGTTTTAGGGGGTTCGCACCCGCTGTTTTTTGATTTTTTGGGGGGTAGATCCCCCTATTTTATTTTTTAGGGGGTACACGCCCACGGTTTTTTAAGTTAAGTCCATTTTTTAGTTAAGTCCTTTTAAGTCCATATTTTCCAAAAAATAACGGGCTAGTCCAAAACGGGGGGATATATCCCACTAATTTTTCATTTTACCCCTTAAAATATCACATTACCCCCTAAAATTACCACCTTACCCCCTCTAAACCACCACATTACCCCCTAAAATGCTATGTTTGCCCCCCAAATAACATCTTCACCCCTTAATCTCCTCTAATTACCCCTAAAATATCAAAACAAGGGGTATATACCCCTGATTATCTGATTCTGCCAAAAGCCACCCCTGAAAAAAAAAGGAAAACACAAATCTGATGAGTGGGGTTGTTGCTCGTCGTGGTCGTGGTGGGGCTTCGTGGGGATCTCGATCTGTAGTTGGTGGTGGGGCTCGGAGTGAAGAGAATGAGGGTGGTGGTGGTGGTGGTGGGGATCGGAGTGAAGACCAGCAGGTGGTGGTGGTGGGAAAAGTGAGACCTGGTGGGGTTGCAGTTCATAAAGGTGGCGCAGGGTTGGTGTAGTTAGACATGGTGGTTGCGGGGTGGGTGCGACGGTGGATGTGACCTCGAACTGGCGGCTAGGGCTTGGTGGTGGTGTTGGTAGACCTCGACGGGGGCGGCGAAAATCATAGCAGAGGGTGGTGGATCTGATCTGATCCGCTGCGAGGGCTTGGTGGATCTGATCTGATTCGCGGCGAGGGCTTCGTGGTGGTGCCTCGTCGTGGTGGTGCTCGACATCACAGCAGCAGCGGAGAAGAGAAGGCCAGATCGTGGGCTCGGTGGTGCAAAAGGCCATGGTGGTGGTGGATCTCGAAATCATAGCAGAGGGGGTGGTGGTGGTGGCTCAGAGAAGACAATCAAGGTGGTGGTGATGGGGCTGGAGAGGAGAAGCAGGGTGGTAGTAATGGCGCCGTCGAGAAAGAAGGTTGAGGGGGAGGTGGGGCGGCGACGGAGGGTGGCTGCAGGGAGAGAGAGACAAATGGGGGGAGGGGGGGGGGGGAGGGTTCTCTGTCGATGGATAAATGGGGAGGAGGGTGGCGGTTTTTATTGATATTTTTTAGTTGAATCCTAACTAATATATTTGATATCCAATTGAGGCCCTTTTTCAGAAAAGGGCCTCTAAACCTCTTTTACCCACTATAAATTTTCCAAGTTACTTTCGCCTGTCACAGTATTAAAAGACCCGGCAGCATATACAATGTTCAGTCTAGGAAAATAAAAACCTCTAATTAAACCGGCTCGGGACTTTATGGTTTGAGTTTAACGCAATTTATACAATATCTAACTACAAAAATAAAAAGCTAAGCTATCGAACACTCTTCTTCCTCTCTACGAATTTAACATCACAATTGTATTTTAGGAAATGGATTTTTCACACAACAGAAATAAAAATTAATTAGTCTGTCATCTTCTATTAATCTTTCTTGTTATTGTTAGTAGCCAATTGAATAAAGAACGATACTGAAAAATCAAAAGTTACCAAACTGTGAGGCATTTCATCAAATTAGAAAGCATACAAATTCCCAGTTTCACGTAGATAAGGCAATGTACACAATGAGCAACATTGATTCAAACATCTTTCATTCCCAGAAAATACACATAAAAAGTAATATTAAACTATATAAGTGTGTTATCAACTTATCATACAAAGTCTTTGAACATATCACTGTTCAAGTTCGACCAACAACATTAAGCACTAAAACCTCGGTTTAAAGAACTCCATAGCCCAATGTCAAGTCCACTACATGTAGCTAAACAAGCTTCCTCCATTGTAGCTTGAGACACTCCATTGTTACAAATGTTCGCAAATGATCTCATATGTTTCATACCATATTGTGTTAACGATCCACAATGTTTCTCAAACAATTGAACCTGCATAAAAAAGTCAAAACGATTATTGACAGCACAAAACCTTCAAAACATGTTGTGGACAGGTTTTTAAAATTTGTATATTAGACAAGAAATTTGGTGAACTTGCCCAAAATTATTTTATGGGAAAACACACTCAGTGACCCCATCCCTGAACTATGCACGTTATTACATACTGTTCCCTGTTTTTCTTTTTACATCTACATACCCCCAAATTTTTTAATCCTTGCCTCGTTACCCTTTTTTAACATGATTTATAAGGTAAATGTTCATGTAGGCCACCTTTTTAACAAAATTTATAAGGTAAATGTTCTTGTAGGCCAGTAAGGCCACTGCACTATTGGCCACTAAACTACTGTGGCAGTCCTATTTGGACAGCTTAACTAATAAAAGTTCAAAATCAACCAATCAGTTTATCAAAATGGCTATAAATCGGCCATCGGTTTATTTATATGGTTCCAAATCGACCATTGTAAAAAACTGTTGGGGAAAATATTTTGTATTTTCCAAAAAAAAATTGGGATTCTTAGGTAAAATTTATAATTACAGAGCCCTAAAATATATAAGTGAAATATAGATCATTATAACTTTATACCTTTACCTATGTACATAATTTTTCACAATTAATTAAATACCAATGGTTGATTTGGAGCCTTTATTAGTTAAGTAGTCCAAACATGACTGATGTGATGGTTTAGTGGCCCACATAAACATTTTCCCTTAAATTATCTAAATTGATTACAATAATTATTTTATGGCCAAACTGGACGAAACACCCCCGGGGCACGTCTTAGAAATTTGGGGGTAAGTAGACAAAAAAAGTAGGAACAGAGCGTCAAAACGAAACGTGTATAATTCATGGGGAAGTTGAGTGTATTTTCCTTTATTTTATTTTATCATAAAAGTCTTAGATTATTACACTTGAGTCCATTCTAGCTATATGTGAATTTGAAACCGTGAAATTTAGATGGAAGGGAAAAGACTCACCATTGATTTTAAGCAATCCCAATCATCAACAATTGGTGATCCTGAAGCTCTAACAAATTGAAGAGTAGAAGATCCATTTTCTGTACCAAATAGCACCTTCCCGATCAATTCTACACTTCCATCTAAGTGTATTCTATGCAACATTGTATCACTAATGAGATTCATGAGCTCCACTTTGTTTCTCGAAGATGGTTCTGTTCTCTTGTACTATACATATATAATATACTATTAGGATCTTATTCGCGATAGATCAAATCCACAAGAATTTTAACTAATTTAATAGCTTACCCTTTCCCATAAGAAGAGAAGCTCAGCATCCCTCTGATTAATGGCTTCCATGTGTGATAAATCGATCATGTTGGGAGAGGAGTTTTTGGTATTAGAATCAAAACCTTGATACAAATAAAGCTTCTCCGCTTTGATGGTTTTAGTACCATACTCCATTACATGAGACCCAGCATTATAGGTGTTGAAATTAGAAGTTCGGTCTTTGACCTACACGAAAATAACTCAGTTTAAACACACTATAATCACACCATAAATTCATATATTTGACATGTCTACTCTTTGTAGTTCTTACATTCACGTACTGCTGTTCAATTGTTTCGTTCTTTAAGTCGTGAGTCTCACTGCAATAAATAAAAAAGATTAGTCTACATTTAACCATTTAAATTAATAAAAAAAATATAATTCAAAAGCAACCCATGGAACTACTCCAAACACAAACAATCGCAAGCGCCCCCATTTTGTTCGACTTAATTGCACTATATGTGCCTATATTAATTTTTTTTTGAGTTTATGGCATTACAAGTCCCTATATAATGAAATAGATATCACAGAAACAACAAAATATATCAAAGGCTTAAAGGATCAATTTAAAAACAGGGATGTCCAAGTGAAGATTTTGAAAATTTAGTGGACCATAAGGTATTCATTACTATATTATGACTTAAAAAAAGTACATTTTTTTGGGGGCCAAATTTTTTTTTTCAAAAGCCTAGGGGTCCACGGCGACGAGACTATACGTGGTTTGACCATTTACCTCCATTTTAAGGGCAATATGGTCTTTTTTGTTAGTGGTGCAACAATAGATAATTAATATGATTAAGAGAATTAGAAAATAGCACAAACCTATCCTCCATCCAAGCAACACTATACAAGTCTCCGAGACATGTCATATATTCAGAAGGTGGTGGAGGCTCCATTCCCGGACAATAAGTTCCCCAACTACTCTCTTCTGCATTTGATGCAGTCGTAACATAAATATTAAGATCCTCAGGCATCATACCTTCAAATATACTACCACTTTCACATGCTTCAATGTACATGACCTAAATAAACATAACCCAAGTGATCAATATAAAGGGTCAAAAATATAGTTTAGCTAGAGTGAATTTACCATCTCTTTGTAAGTCCCCGAAGCATGTTTCTTTTTCAAAACTTCAATCAAATCCTTAGCATAAAGGAATGGCATATTTGGCATTCCTAAATTTTTCAAACTACTTAGCACAAACTTTCAAAAATATTTTATAACCAAAGGGTAAGTAAATCATTATATTTGCTCACCTAGTACTCCTGGACCACCATGATCAGAATAGTAAATGAATATTCTGTCATTGGGTTCACTATTGATAACTTTTCCACTTCCACCTTTAACAGAATCTTTGTCACCAAGTAGCACCGCAAAGAAGTTATGTACAGTTACTTGCTCCCCTGTGTAATCCTAATTAAGATAATAATTCCATCTATATTAGAAAATATCCTCATTCTAATATAATTTCCACTTTAATAGACTATGTTGAATTAATTAAATTATATAATTCTATATATTATTAATGCCCCATCGAGTTTATATTTTACAAGTTAGAAACCCAAACATTATATGTTTTAAATCTTCCAATCAATTGTACACATAATAAACAAATATATAGAAAAAAATAGATGAAGTAAAATAAAAAAAAGTTAGAATAGCATTAAAAGGAGATCTATGAAAAAAAATTAACCCCCCAAAAAAGGGCGTTGCCCCCAAATCTTCAAGTATATAGTGTTATCAAACTCGGTCTTCTTCGATTTTTAGTCCCCATACTCTCAATTTTTTAGGACTACCTGGATAAGCTCGTGTCCCCAACAAATTAATAAATAGTAAATGAATAATAGATTTGAAAAAGAAACATATTACCTTTGGGACACCCGCATATACATCACCACCATTAGGATGATTGATAATTACACCAGGTCTTGGATTCATTACGTTTTGTGCTATGTCATCGTACATGAAAACAACTATATTCTCGTCCTTCAATCCTCCTTTCTTTAAAATTTGGTAGGCATGACAAACATCAGCCTAGCAATACCAAATTACGGGTCAGAAATTCACAGGGATGAGGGGTATATATATAGGTAATATTGAAGGAAAGTCTAGTGAATATATGACATTAAGAATTCATTAGATATTTAAACGTGCAAAACTAATTATACTACTAGTACTTGTGAAATAGGACTCATGTCTATTTAATCATATTGAGTGCCCCTTACAATCACAGGGGTTGTATCTTAGATGACTATTGCTAGGTCCCTATAAATATTCACTATATGTCCCTAAATAAATAAATGGGGGACCTGGAGAACAGTAAGGTATTAGTAATATTTTTCATGTGGTCAATGTGCAATAAACAAATTAAAAGCAGTCAACTGAGTCAAGGGAGCTCTGTTCATGAAATTGATCAAAATCAACTCAGTACTCTTTAGTAATAGAGCAAATTTCCTTTTTGGTCCTCGGACTATACGCCATTCTCCCTAATGGTCCTCAAACTTCTAAAGTTACCTAAATGGTCCTCAAACTTCATATTTGTTCCCGCTTGTAACTCCTGTCCAGAGTTTGACAGTTAAATAACACGTGGCAAAGATGTTCGAGGACCAATTGGTAAAATATGGATAGCTCAAGGATCATTTGGGAAATTTTAGAATTTGAGGACTATTTGTTTAACAAAAATACCCATTGCCACACGGACTTAACGGTGAAAATGGGTAGAATTTGATTCAGGAAAAGACAAACTTCGAGGATTGTATGGGTAACTTAAGAAGTTCGAGGACCATTCTGGCAATACCCTATAGTTCAAGGACCAAAAAGGAAATTTCCTCTTAGTAATATCACGAATCTGATTTAAAGACAACCAGAAACTAATCGAAGCTAGAATGAACAAACCACTTTGAAATGAATCACTAGTACTTATTATAACTTATTACTAAGTGATAGTATTAACTATTAATCTTATGCTATTAAGAAAACTCACTTGATGTCGATAATTTCCAAACCCGCTTGAACCGGCCACAAGAACCGCCCACCTAGTTCCTTCGTCGCTATCTTGTTCCCCATCCACCGGCGACCGGATAATAGGATCCCAGCGGCTGAACTGGCGGCCGGTGGTTCTTATTCCTTCAGTAGCTACAACTAAAAACAGGATCACTAAGATTGTATTAAACACAAAGCTATGAGTCCCCATCTGAGATGAACCGGTCACTGGAAACCGGAAATATTGGATAAAAGTAAAGAGAAAAAAAGATTGATGTTAGCTAATAGAGTGAAAAATGTGATGCATGTAACGTTAATATATAGAGTGATGTGTTTTGCATGCAAAATAAGGTGTTGACACCTGTGTGAGAAATGTAAGGCTGGTGGGTCCATATATAACAAGTGTTTATATACCAGGTGGGTGAATGCATGGTGATTTTGGTTTGATATTTTGGCCTTTCTATTATTTCTTTTTTATTTTATTCTATAAATATACCATTTTTTTTGGTCAAAGATAAATATAACATATTAGTAATAAATAGTGTTTTGTACATTGTAGGTTTTGTTTTGTCTTTTTCAAATTATAATTATATGGAAATTTTTTATATCCAATATTGAAAGATTCTATACCAATTATATTAATACACATACCCTATGTTTTAAACTTACGAAAGTAACTGACTAATTAATTTAATAACATATGTTTTGTTATAATAATCAATGGATGTGATGTAAATATTGGACCATCCAATATTAGATGGAAGTCTTACCCTAATTATATAGATAGATAAATAAAGAGTTTACAGTAGGAATACAATCCCCTTATCCTGCTCCGGGCAATGTCAAACAAAAGGATATTAAATATTAAGGAAGCACTGAAATAAGTTAGTTGCCAAACAAAATGCTATTAACCTCTTGTTTATTAACTTAGTTACTTGCACAATTTTGACTTTTAGAGATAGGCACAAAAATTGGTTTTACAACTTCTTTTTGACAATATTACAAACATTCTTTCCTAAAACAGGTAAATTCTTCGCAAGAGGTTGCATAAGAGAGAGGGATTCATTCTCGATAATGCAACTACCTACTGGAATTCACTAGACATTTGTAGAGCTTGTAGTACTCCTGTTGCCTTTGCCGCAAGGACTGTATCTGTGCTCACGCTCCAAGCATTACCTGTAATCAAAGAACCATCATGATCTCTCACAATTCAAGCCATTACAGTTCTTTGTCAGAAACTGCCACTTCACTATTAATTTTAATAAATTTTATAAGCGGATCCATTGAGTAACTGTATTTCTATCAGTACTACTTGATGATTAATTATTACTATTTTTATCCATATTCTTACTAATGATGTTACACCCATTGGTATTAGCATTTTTAGAGCTCAATCCACCATCACATGAGCATTCTTAGACCCGACGAAGCTAGATTTTTGACAAAATCTCAAATTCTATGCCACCAACGAGCCCCAAAACTTCAAGTGTTGAGACCTCCAACGAGTTATCCACGGAGCTTCAAACGATTCCAATGAGTTGTCCATGGAGCTTTGAGAGAGAGGTTTTAAAAAGAGTTTGTGGTTATTTTAGTGTATCTTAATTCTGATTTATAAAGCGATGTTCCTAATATTTAGAGTATTTGGGAATGAATTTCTGAGAATAAGATACGTAGTTTTTTATGTTCTAATGGGTTCGTATAATGAATGTGTCCAGCATCATGCCATGCGATTAACATATTTGTACGTTTTACATTAGTTACGATTCAACCTAAAATCCGCATTCCTACATAAGATATCTACATACACATCCACTTAGTTATCTATACGATCAATATCTAGTATCTAGTCTATGATCCACATATTAAATTTTATTCTCAAAACATTATAATTAAGAATTTACGTAGCCTAAAATGTAATTTTATTTGCTAATTATAAATGTTGAATGTCGAACACTATAATTTTTTATTGAAGAAACAATATTTTCAACGACCAAAACAAGCAACTAAACCATAGAACGAACCAATACAAAGTATACAATCACTTATCCTATCCCAACTATGAAATAATAAAGAAATAACACTTATCGAAAATAACAAGTCATTTTTCTAACAAACCCATTACAACATACAAGGTCTCACTCACAAACATAAACCGCCAAATGCGACATCAATAATGTTAAGGGTGATGAAGGAAATTAATACTCCTCCATTGTATGCATGAGTAGCTATCAGGTGGGAAGACTGCCTAGGGCCCAAACAATTTTCGGTGCCCCAAAAAATGCATCTATGTGATATATGTTTAAGTACTTAGAATTTTGCATAAAATGAATACATGTGTAGTTTAAACCGACTAGTAAAATGTATATAATTTTACCAGGTAAATTGTTTGTTAAAGTTACATTTAATATAATTTTTACTGTGGTTAATTTTAAATTGTAATGTAAGTTTTATTTTAATAGTATTTACCTCCTATTTTATTTTTAGTCGTATATATTTTATATTTTTAGTAGTACGATTCATCCTAGTAGAATAGTCACTTATCCAATAGTATTGACTCCAATATCTCCCATCAATATGTACATCCCTTCAATAGTATAAACATTGAATACAATAACATGGATACAAATCCTACTGGTATACACTTAATATTTATAATTTTTTAAAATTAATTTCAAAATAATAATAAAAGTATTGATTAATTTTTTTTTTTTGAAAAACTATGATGATGATGAATTATGTAGGCAATGAAGAAAGAAAAACAAAAATTTAAATGACAAAGAGTTAAAAAAATAATAATAATAATTATAAGACGTATTCAATATAAAGGATAGTGTAGTCTCATAACAATGTGTATTATTATTTTATTAAATAGTTAAATATAGATTATTTAATGGTAATTGAAATTAATATAAGTAATTTATTAGTCATGACCGCTTATTATATTTTTGTTATACCAAGTTATTATATTTTTGTTAGTTAAATATACCAAGTAACGTGTCGACAAAAAAATATGCCAAGTAAGGGAGTTAAGTAAAGTAACATGTTATTCCAATTCAAACTCTTTTATCACACTTATCACGGGCTAAATTTTTTTAGAAACCAGAAAAACAAATATAAAGTTTAAAAATGAGTTGTGTTATGTAAAAAGCGAATAAACGGAACAATATGTAACTTACTATGAGCAGATTTTGAGGCAAAATATGATAAATGAATGGATTCAGTACATGCATATTTATTCGGTTAAAGGCTTCAAAACTTAAAAAATTATCGATTAAAGTTGCCTTTCAAATCTCGAAAGCACAGAAAAAAGATTTTAATGACTCAAGTTCGTTAAATGGCCCATTTATTATTAATGTCTAGACACATAAGAGTAAGAGTATTTTTATTTTATTTTTTTGTTACATAAGAGGTCAAAAAGACCGAAAGATAATATCTTCCTATTTATTATCTATCTAAGATAACTATCATCCTATTTATTGTCTATCTAAGATAACTCTAGGTACAACTCATCCACACCGATTTTTCGTTAAAGGTGTCAAAGTCTATCCGGAGGATCTCTGAGTGGGATTGGACCCTCCTCACCACTCGTTCGAAATTTTGCCAACCACCATGCTAGTTCTAATGTTCTCTAGATGCAAGAATATCATGGCAAGCTTTCACAATATCACTTCAAAAGGCACTTGAGTTCACACCGTCCTTCATTAGCACGTGCAACTCACACGAGTCTGTTTCAATGATAGGAGAGGAAAATCCTCGACAAATGGCCATATGTAAACCAAAATGTAAAACAAGAATTTCAGCTTCAAAGGGAGAACGCGCAACGCACAAGAGTAAGAGTATTTTCTATATGGGAGATTGGAGAAATTCTTCCATACATATTTTTTTATTAGTTCAACTTTATGATTCTTACATTTAATAGGTTGCGCGTTATGAGAACAAACCTATCAATTTCATGAAAATTATCTATGAAATTTACATTTTATAATTCTTACCTAGTGATGTGATGAGCTATTACCGTATGAAATAATCTTCCGGGGAATTGAAATCATTTTATTTGATTCATCTTTTAAGGATGTGATGTTAGTGGATTAGTTTGATGATAATGACTTGTTGGTAAATAGTGAAAATTACCGCTTAAAAACAATAGAAATAGAATTCAGATAAGAAATATTTCAATTTAAAGTAAACTATCTATTACAGTAAATGAAATAATACAAATGAAACTTACATGGAATCGAAAAGCAAACACAAATTACACAAAAATAAAATGGCGTTAAAAAGATATTCCGACATACCGGTCATCTCTAACTGAGAGTTTCTACACTAATATTAAGAGAAGCAGAAAGTAGTAATTCTTTTGTTCCTTTCTGATTCGTTTCGTAACTAAGACAAATGAGGAGCTGCTGTATTTATAGCGGAGTAGTAGGAGAAAGCTTTGTCAGAAACGTCTCAATTAATGCCCTTGATTGCCTCCATAATTGGCCATTGATTGACTAGATTAACACATATGTTACACGTTTTAATTTACAGCAATGAATCTGGACACTATGTTGACTTGATTCATTCCTTTGTTGACCCAGTTCTGTAATGGACGCTTGTCTTCTGGTGCGTAATTGCTGGACGTTTGTTTTTTGGCTGAAAGGATTTGACTTGCCACCGACTACTATAAGAACACGCCCACGCAGTTGCCGCGCCGCGCTTGGCGGGTGGTGGTGGTGTGCGCGTATGGGGCTTTGCCTTTTCCTTTTTGTCTTTCATAGATTTTAGAGCTTTTGGTAGGAATAGATAGGTAAACTATTTTAAGCTAATGTATTTTCTATCTCTGCTCCTATGTGAGACATTTTCTTCACAAAAAAGTGTCATTTCCACTTCTCCCATAAGAACATGAAAAGAATTAAAATTAATTCCTTGATTTAAATGATTTAAACACACTTGATTAATTATAAATTCCAACATGACTCAATGATAATTTTTTTTCTTCGTAGATCTACTCATATATCAATATCTAATAAGATCTTATCACACTTTCATCCATCCTACAAAGAATCTATCAACATCAATATACCAATATAATCATTCAAATTAATTGTTACAACCAGTGGTGAAAAATATAACAGAGGAAGCGAAAATGATGACTGGGGTCTCGTTTTATTTCCTCTATAAACGTTTCAATGACCAATTTGATTGTATTGCTCGAGATGTTTGGTGGATGGTTAGAGAAAGATTGGACCACCTTGAACGGGAGGCACGTTTCTTGAAATTACGAATAAGGTTGATTTATCCAATAATATATTAAGTGTCTTTTAATCAATAAATAAATCACTCAACTCATCAGATTTTTTTTTTTACTTTTTAACGATTTTCTAGTAAAAGTAGATAATCATGACGTTAAAAATTATTATCTTTATGAGTAATTTTCTAACATAGAATATTAAATTAAAGAGTTAATTGCTTAAAAAGTCTAAAAACATGTTCTCTCAATCTCAACAAGTCTAGATTTTTATTTTATAAAAAAGATCCAGCTATAGAAGAGTTATTTTTATATTTTTCATGGGTGATGACAGGGACAGATCCAGGGGTAGGCTGGGGTGGGATGCAGCCTACCCCATCCTATGAGATAGCTGTACAAATTAGCGCGATCTATTTTTAGAAAAAAAGGTGAAAACACGAATAAAAAAAATTACAACCGCTTAATTTGAAAATTAGTCCTCCCCAACTCAAAATATATATATAAATTTTACTAGACCTAAATAATAGTCTTCCCCGATTCGAAATTCTGAATTTGTCCCTGGATGACAAGTTTGGTGTGATAGGTCATGTATTTTTTAATGCACCATACATGTTTTAATGGGTTATGTGCATTTTTTTTGTCAGCAAGCCCAACCATTTTATATCATTTAAGTTCAACCATCCATTACAAGGCCCAATATAATAGGTCCCAACATTACAATTAATTTCTACTCGGTCCAAAGACCACTAGATAACAAAACGACATGTACTTCTAATCACTTTATCAGACAACACAAGTACACTAAACAAATCTATACTACTTCTTTTTCTCTCTCCTCAAATGAATTATCTTCTCCAAGTCATCGCCTCCGCTGCAATCTTCTCTGTGCCATAAGCTTTCAACTTAGCCAAATTCTCAATCAGGTATTCACAATCTTCTCATAAAGCTCATCGTCACCCATGTATACTTTATTAAATATTCTGTTGTTCCTTTCAATCCAGATCGAGTGAACTGCAATCGGCAAAATCATTCTTGCAATCTCACTTTTTAGGGTTTTCACCTTGTCTCAAGAGAAATCTTCAATTGAAGTATCCCAATTAGGAGAAATACATTTAATTTCTGCTTTTACTCGACATCTAGCCCAAATACGAGTCGTGAAGGAACAGTTCCAGAAGAGATGGTCCCTATCCTCACTCATCAGACCACAAAATTCACATATTGAACTTGAGATAAGTCCAATTCATTAATCTTTGTTTTGTGGGTAATTTATCTAAATGAGCTAGCCAGTACATTACTTTATATTTAGGCAGCCCCTTATTTTCCTATATAATTTTAAACCAGTTATTAATAACTTATTTCCTCTGAATATGATTATAGATTTCAGATGTAACAAAATTGCCTTTTTTTTGTGCAGGTACATTTTATTTCATCTTCAGTATCTGAAATTGTAATGTCTTTCACCTAATCCTTCATAAAACTCAGCATTGGCGACCATTTCCATCTTCCATTACAGTAGAATTGTGCTAGCTTACTATTATCATAATAGCCCGATGCAAAAGCACTATTTTTCACCTCAAATAAATTTGTGTTATTTGGCAGCCAAAATTGAGATATTCTTCCCATTGCCTACTATATACTTTACAAGATTTTTAGCTGTATCCCTGCACTTTAAAATTTTCCTCCAACCCCAAGAGCAATCAGGAGGTATTTGTACTTGCCAGAATGATTTACCCTTGAGATGATTTACATTAATCCATTTAGACTAGAGGCTATTTCTGGGAATACAACAACCCCACAGTAGCTTAAGAGTAGCCACCTGATTCTGAATATAAAGATCCCTTATTCCTAAACCTCCCTCCTCAATAGGTTTACAGACTTGATCCCATGATACTTTAGCTCCACCCTCATCATTACTCTTTCCACACCATAAAAAAGCCATAAATTTACTTTGTAGTTGTTTTACCACTCTTTTTGGGAGTGTATATACATTACACCAAGTGCTTGTAATACTTGTTAGCACTAATTTAATAAGTTGAATTCTTCCATCATAAGATGTGCTTTGAAGCCCAATGATCAATTTTGGTTGACATCTTCTCAATTAGAGGATAACAGCCATTCAAGCTTAATCTGCCTGTTATAAGGGAAACCCCCAAGTATTTCATAGGGAGGAAGCCCTCAGGTATATTGAGTATGTTTTCCATATCTTTCTTGTCTTGATAATTACATACTTCATAAAATATATTACTTTTGCTTTCAAAGATCTGCAGTCCATATATTTTACTAGACAGTGTAAGTCCCTTCTTCACTAAAACTGATGATTCAACTGAAGTTTTGAATTAAACTAATAGATCATCTGCAAACATTAGATTGTTGAGTTTAATTTTACCACAGTTTGGGTGCCACTGAAACTCTTTCTTAGTCCCAATATGTCTGAAAATTTGTGATGGTACCTCCATGCCTATAACAAATAGGTATGGTGACAGTGGGTCTCCGTGTCTGAGCCCTTTTTCTCCTTTAAAAAAACCTTGTGGGCTTCCATTAATCATGATTGAGTATGATGTACTGGTAAGACACATACTCACCCATCTGATAAATTTATCTGGGTAATCAAGGGCTTTCATTATTTCTAGAATGAGGTCCCAATCAACAAAATCATAGGCTTTCATTAAATCCAGTTTGAGAGTGCATCTTTTAGTTACATTTTGTCTTGAATAGCCTCTAACAATATCTTGAGCAATAAGTATGTTTTCACCTATTAATCTTCCTGGCACAAAAGCAGATTGGTTTTGTGAAATGATACCTTGTAAAGTATATTTTTAACCTGTTTGCAATTATTTTTTAAATGATCTTATAGATCACATTGCAACAGGCAATAGGCCTATATTCCTTAGTGAGATTTGGGTTTTTCACTTTTGGTATTAATGAGATATTTGCAGAGTTGACTTCTTTAAGAACCTGTCCATCTTCAAAGGTGCTTTTTACTGCATTACACAAGTCCTCCTTGATTATATCCCATGTGGTTTTAAAAAACCAACTGAAAACCCATCTAGGCCTGGGCTCTTTGAACTGTTAATTGACCACAGGGCCTTTTTAATTTCTACAACTGTTATAGGCTCAATAAGTTCCTTTCCTTCCTCTTTGCTTATTGTTTTTCCACATATCTCTTGTATTTGACTAACATCTACTCTCTCTATTTGCAGGTTTTTTATACCCAGAATTTGAGTGAAATGATTAACAAAGATTTTTGCTATCTCACTCTCATCTGAGATGAATTTCCCATTATTATCTTTAAGGGAGTAAATGTTGTTTTGCGCATTTCTACCTCTCATGATCTTTTGGAAATAAGTTGTGTTTAAACCACCTTCCTCCACCCACTGATCTCTTGATTTTTGTTTAGCAATTGACTCCTCAGTTATGTGCATTTATAAATGAGTTACATATGTATGTTTGAATTGAACTTATTCGTTAATAATTTTTAGCGTGAACTATTTGGATCAAAAACCTTAAAATAAATTATGAATATTACAACTAAGAAAAAGAATCTAGAGTAAATTGGTAATCTTGATTTTTTCATTGAGTCGAGTGATTATATTGTGTTTTGACAATAATCTAGTGTTTGTATAATCACGAAGTTAAAAATTATTATTTGGCTTTTGGCGTTTTCTGATGTGTCTTAACAAAAATCTAATAACTAAGATTCCGTTTGGCGGGTAAAAGTAATGAGTACTTTTTGTTATTATTTTTTATATTTTTCAAAATACTAATAAAAATATGTTCCAAAAAATAAAAATAATTTTCTAAAAAATTAAATAAAAACAAAATAATTCTCTATATTTGATGTTTTTTCATATTTTCTAAAAATTATTAAAAAAGAAAATAATTTTCTTTTTTTCCAGAAATATATATATATATATTTTTTTTTTTACAAATCAAACTGGTCTAAGCTTCTGTAGATATATCTGGTGGAGTGTAAGAGCGTGGGATCATTTTATTGTATATAAACAGGTAAAGAATTTACTCAAAAGAAACAACCAGATGGATATCATTTTCAAGCGATCTTTCAACCGAGTTTTGTTATTTTTTAGCACTTAAAAGAGGAGGTCTATGGTTCGAATTCTCTCTTTTAACGGGTGTAAAATGTAAGAGGTACAAGACTTGAACCTTCCCTGAACATGTGTAACCTAGTCATAAGAATATATATGGGAAGACATGTAAATCTCCATAGGATTAGTCGGATACGCGCAAGCTAGCCCGGATCATCCATGTAAAAAAAAAAAGAAATAGACATAAAAGGAAACAAATGTTGAATAAGAACAAGAGTCAGATGCCTCAGGTAGCTTTTCCAGAAACGGTTTCCTATATTATGAATTGATCAGCTAGATCAACCAAATCGAACATAAGGTGGCTGCATACATTATATATATTAGAAAACACTCTAGTGTATATTATAAACTTACCAAAGTATACATACTAAAGTCACCCGATTATAATAAATTGAGGCTTCACGTAAATGCTTCATGATAAAAACAAAGAATCCTTGAAATCTGTCGCAAAATTCAAATGAAATTCATTTTATTTTTATTAAACCGGGATGTAAAGGACTTACCATCTACTTCTTCTAAAGAATTAGCATAACGAAATGAAGTATCCTTGTGGAAACGGAGCGCTAAAATTAGCGCTAATGAGCTTAGAGTCTGTTAAAAAATTCAATAGGCTTATACAAATGAATAATGTAAAGAAAGAATGTATCAATGAAAGTACCTTTTCACCTCCTGATAAGTTTGCGATATTTTTCCAGGTCTTTACAGGTGGTCTGACCATGAAAACTACTCCTGAAAAAGGATCAAGAGAATCCACCAATTTAAGCTTTGCATTTCCACCTTTACATAAACCTTGATTAATCATCTGCACCAAAATTTAGCAATATAGATCCCTATTTTTTTTTTCTTGTGTTAATTACACTATAAGTCCTATATATTATGGAATATTTTAATATAGAAACAACAAAAAATTCATAAAACAAACAAAATAAATCTTAAAATTTTGAGGGGGGCATGTAGTAATAATATTTTCTTGAGGGTAAAAAAAGATGGAAACCTAACCTGCCGAGGCGAGACAGAAATTGGACGGCAAATAAAAGATTACCTGATAAAAAAATTTCAGCTGTGATGAGATATCATTAAAATTTTCCATGAACTCCTCTAACCTGAAAATTATGAGGTATATATATTATCAAAAGTGAAGAAATAAATATTGCATAAAGAAAAAGAAGAAAACATGCCTATCCTCCTTCAGTTCATCGTACTGTTTTTTTACATCATCGCGCTCTTGCGTAACTAAGTTGAGTTGTTCGACTCGTTCATTATATATTTTTACCTTTGTACCGTACCTAAAAGTAACAGATTTTGGAGCCTGATTAATTCACATATTATTTGTACATAATATACAACAGAATATAAAATAAAAGCAACCTCTCAGGCTCAGATTTTAAATTTTCGTTAGAAGCTTCTGCTTCATTCTTCACTCCCTGGAAGAAATACTCAACAAAATTTAAATTTAATTAATTACACTACATATCCTTATATATTTACAGATTTGCTAATATAACATACCTTCACGTCTCTTTCTTTCTCTGCTAACTTAACCATCTCAACCGCTTTAAACATTCTTTCATTAACTTCTTTCAGCCTAGTTTGTTGAAAAATTAAATAAATTCACAAGATTAAGTCAACAAATACACATGACACTCAAAAAATGACTCACCGATTGAGTGATTCATCAATCTTTTTGACATATTTATTTGTCCCAATAATATCTTCTAAATACTTTAGAAAAGCCTTAGGTTTCATAAGTGGTATTTGTTCAACCTCTCCCTGACAAACAAAACAAAATAAACCATTTTTATTGACAACATCTTTAACCAAAATAAATAAATATATATTCTAACCAAATGAATAAATATATATATAGAGAGAAATAGAAACCTGGAGAACCAAAAAACAGTTATAGACTAATTGGTCATTAAATCTCCTCAACTCAGAGAACTGTGTGAGTTTTCCCCCTTTCTTGGTAATGTAATAACCAATGCCTCTAGCTACTCCCAATATCAAACGCGTAATTACAAAGTCACCCCCAGGTACAATTTCATCATCCTATATCCAAAACTAAGAATACATTAACAATCACTAAGAATTAAGAAATAATTTACATGCAAAATATACATTAACAATCACTAAACATATTCATTTATTAAATTTGTAGGTCAAAATAATTGTTCAATAATTTTTCTAATTTTTTCACTATATTTATGTTTCCAATACAAATATTTAGATATAAATATATTTAGTGAAAATAAATTCAATCATTACGTATCTTAATCAGTGTGAAAGAAAAAAAAGTTACCGGGTTTATGATTTCCTGGAAATGAACAGAATTACCGCCATACCGCCTAAAAGTATTGGTTAAGATATCAGTGGACTCCACAATACACTGAGGCTGAGGCCGAGGCTGTGTATTTACATTAATTATCATCGGAACAAAATAATTAAAAATTAATAAACCCTTACTAACCACGAGTACTTGTTCCAAAATTCTTGTTAGGTGATATTCCATACATGTATCCTCCTAGACAACACAATGTCAAGAATTAGACGAGTTGAGTTGTTAAAATATATTTGACCAAAATATATAGAAGTTTTTAAAATTCAAGAGGAAATCTAAGTTTACCACATGAGTAATATTTTGGTAGTATGTCTCGATAGCACAAGCAGCCTCAACCTTGTCTCCCTTCCCGATTGCAGCAGCCAAATTCTTCAAGGATCATAATCAATTTCACTACTTTTTAATCTTCAATTTTCATAAAATATAATTAGTCTCTAATTTAAGAGGCTTACCGTCAAAAACATGTAATCATTTATCGAGTAATCTATGTAAAACAAATCCTGCATACATACATAATTGTCATCAATATTGGACAAATTGTGCGATTTATTAAGTTCTGGACTGAAATGTTAAGCGAACGATTAATTTGCCTTTGGCCCTTGTCAAGTAATATGTACAAAATTGAAATAAAACTCGTATTTTTCGTAAACCTTAAATCCATATTAAACTAAACCTTATAAGAAAAGTACTCGTTGTCATACAGATTTAACAGTAAAAATGGATGGACCACATCGGGTTTTCTTTTTGTTCAAAAACATAATATGTTAGATAGATAGTTTCAAAAGATTACAAATTAGGCTACCTCAGATTCACGGTTACTCACTAATAGGGTTGGAAGTTAAGAATTTCAATTATCAAACAAGGATCTTAAAACCTCCTGTTTGGCAACCCAATCAGTTGGCTTTAGAGACAATAATAAAAGTAGGATTAGAAAGTTCCGCAAACCCATAAATATTACAAACAAATATTGTTAAATAGAGGATTATTAAAACTTTGATAAGATGTGAGTAAATACATGATCTTTTCAGTGTCATTCTTGATAATAACACTTCCATACCATAGAAATAGTTCAAAGAATTATTTTGGAGAATTTTAAAACTTTGAACACGATTTGGATAACAAAAGTAATCGGTACCACAGACTTGACCGATGAAAAAGATGAACCATATCAATATATATATATATATATATATATATATATATATATATATATATATATATATATATATATATATATATATATATATATATATAATTTAGTAGTTTATTAAGTAATATAAATAGTTTTAATTTAAATATAATTTAATACATTAAAACGCGTAAGATACTTAATCTAGCGTTTTGCACCTCGGGTTACTTGAAATCCGATCGCTTTTTTTGGCTCTCGCCCTTAACAACACTCCCCTAAGAATACATACGTGTATCAAAATTTGGTATACTCATACCTTATAAGTCTCCGGTACTTCATTGACAGCATCAATGTTAGCCACAGATAGAAGATAGATGCTATATTCAAAGACATGCCTTACTAGTAGATCACTCTTTGTGGAATCACGTTTACTCTTTATAAAATCACGTTTACGATTAAGTATTACATTATTTTGAAATTCAATGGCTTTTCCGTAGCTGCAAAAATTATGTAATTAATTTTTTAACATGCATCTTAAAAATATATTTATTCAATTAGGTGGTCTTACTCTGCACATTGAGCAGCAATTTGAGCTAGTTTCAACCAGCAGTGGTATGCTTTATCAATTTCCCCTTCCCTGTCAAAAATTTTAGCTGACCTTTCGTAATTAAGGCTAGCTTGATTCAAATTCAATTCTTCATAATACATGTTTGCAATTTTCTGGAATAAATAAATATTATTAAAATCATTGTTCAATTATCTTATGTGATGTGACACATACAAACCTCGTAAATAACTGCAGCTTCTGTAGTCTCGTAGAGTGAACGATTAATACCTAGGACTACTTTTACAGTATTTATTATGCAAGATATGCAAGACTCTGGAGCTACAATTGTAGAACAATGTTATATTCGGAACACTATACTAAAGCTCTAGGGAAAAAAATATATGGTTCTTTACAAGTTACAACTCACCTTTAATATCATACTCAGATTCAACATAATCACACTTTGCCAGTTTCATATAGATCGGTCCAGCTTGATCCCCTAATGAATGAAACAGATTTCATTATTATAATTAAGTGCATGACCTACTCTTTCCGTATGACATATATACATATGTAGGCATTCAAATTTATCTCAGTGGTTAAGATTTTGCTTACCAAATTTTGAAATTCTCAAGTTTTTAGGGGCACTAAGCACCTTTAGGGCTTTCTCAACCTTCTTTTTTCCTTCGTCGATATTAATTTCCATTATTTTTCTCTTTCTGTGGAACACAGGTAAGGTTATTTTTGTTCGAAGAAACAGGTAAGGGGTTAGAAGTGATGTGAGAGGAGGGATTTTGTGGGACTTCGACGATTTTTAACGTGAGAGATGAGATAGAGACCTGGCGGGCTTTATTAATTAGAGCCGGCAAAAGAAACTATTATTAAAAGCTGATTGTGACTATCTATTTTTTTTTTTTTTTTGTTACCTAGGAGAGCCACTTTGGACTCGGAGTCATTGACTCGATTCGAACCTGCACCACTAGATTGGTAGACCAAGTCCCTGGCCAGTGAGCTAATCCCATCTGGTTACTATCTATTTTTTTAGAGTACAAATACTTTTACTTTTGGGTCAATTACCAAAGGAGTCTTCTGGACTATCTATATAGAAACTAAGTGGATTCTCTGTAGAGGCCTCAAAATTGACAAATACCTTTACTACTTTTATAGTGTATATAAGACAAAAAAAAAAAAAATTCTCCTTTCTCCTCCATTACCATTACTCTCTCTCCTCCATTACCATTAACCTCTCTTCTCCTTTATCAAATTTTCTCTCTCCTCTTTTGTTAACTATTAATAATTTCCAGCTCCGACCTCCGGCCACCGACCACCGGCGACCACCGCCGGATAAAGTACTGAGCGTGAAAAAAGTACTGAGTATCAGAAAAATTTGCTGATTATTCGAATTTTTTTATTGAGTAAATATACTGAGCATGCTCGTTTAATCAATAAAAGTGCTGAGCATGCTCGTTTAATCAATAAAAGTGCTGAGCATTTCTCGTATAATCAGTAAAAGTGCTGAGCATTTAGACAAAAGTATAGAGTTTAATACAAAAATCTATTTTACATTACAAAAATAAATTAATAATTATGGACTAGACTATTGCTTCAGAGGTGTCCATCAACATACCCAGTTAATATTATAGGATGGGCGAAGATCCAACAGCCTTGCTACCCACTTTAATTTTTTTCTTTTTCGTCCTTTTGTGCGTTGAAGCTTTCAACAGCAGGTCCCAAGACCTGTTCCCTTATTTCCCTTATTTCAATATTCCCTACATTCTCTTTACATCCGCCACTTTTACCTACTGCACCATCCCCACTCACCAAATTAATATCACCTATTGACCTTATATTATCAACAACTTCCCTTATTCCTACTCTTATTTGAACCTCCTGCCCCAGCCATTCACAGCTCATCTCCAACAAGTAAAAGGCGCCGCTGCTGATTACCACTTCAGATCCCATTACACCCATCTCTACTGACTTCCACATAACCCCGTTTAGCTTTATTGGTGGTAGTCTTTACAGATCCGACGAATCTTCATTGTCAAAGCTCCGGCGAATCTCCGACAATGATGGAAGCTCACGACAGCAGAAACACAGAGGTGCTGTCGTCACCGATCTAGCTCCATGGTTGTCTTCACTTGCCCAGATCCATGTGGAGAAAGAGAGAAATCCTAGAACGTGAGATTGGGAGAGAGAATGAGATTTAATATTTTAAAAATAATAGCTGAAATAATTAGTATATATAGGAGAGAAAAACAAAAGAGGGTATAATTGTAATTGGGAAATTAGGCTTATAGTGTTAAAACTGGATTGTGGCCTTTTGTAAGAAAAGTAAATCCAACTGGTGTTGTTGGGTCTTGGGGTGGTGTGTTCAAGACCTCTTGGGTAATAATCTCTTTACTTTTAGTAAAGAATTGAAGAGTTTTACTAGATTAGAATAAAATCCTAGTCTTTAGGATATTATATAATATTTGAAATGAGTGATATTCTTTTTTTTTTTTTTTGGTCAGCAAGCAAGCATTTTATAGATCAAACTTCTCAAAACATTACATATGGGCTTTACTAATGGCCCATTCGTACCTATCACCTATGGCCCAAGTCACAAACCGACTTGGCCTTTTACATTATGTCATAACCTTAGACTCTAAACTAGATACAACAACTACATCAATTAGGGCGTAAATATAAAGAACCCTAATCTCTCCATGATAAAGTAGCTTTCTTTATCGATTCTGCATCAAATTTCTTGATCCTTCTCATATTATCAGCAATTGAATCTGTAATGAGCTTAAAGATCGTATCTTCATCTTTGATAATCTTCTGATATATCCGATTATTACGCTCAATCCAAACTTGATACACAGCTGCTACAAGCATGATTTTCAATATTTCATTCTTCTGGTTGCTGGTAGCTGTGTTATTAATATACCAACTCATCAAATCCTGCCACGATTTTGACGTAATGGTAATTTTAGCTTTCTGTTTACATCGATTCCAAATCCTTTTTGTAAATGAACAGTCCCAGTACAAATGATCTCTATCTTCACTTGTTAAATTGCAGAATTCACATAAAGGATTTGTGATAATTCCCCATGTAAGTAGTCTCTGTTTTGTTGATAACCGATTTTGATTAACCAACCATAGTATGAATTTTAATTTGGGTACACTTTTTGCTTTCCAGATTACCTTATCCCAATTAATTTCTGGGTTTTTAGTCCGCAAATGTTCATATACCTCTTTAGTGATGAAATTACCTTTTTTTTGTTGCTGTACAGATAATTTCATCCTTGTTATCAGAGGGTAATAATTCCTTAGTGTATTTATTGAGGAATCTCAACATTGGAGGCCATTTCCAGTTACCTCTATGAATGAATTTCGCCATTTTACAATCATTGAAATACCCAGAAGCCATATTGCTTTCTTGAACCTCATTTATACACTTTCTATTAGGCAGCCAATAATCCCACCATAAGGCCGTGTCTTTCCCATTACCAACCTTCATTACATATAGACCTTTAGCCTGAACTCTAGCTTTTAATATTTTCCTCCACCCCCAAGATGAATCTTGAGGAATTTGAATTTGCCAAATAGATTTATGTTTGAGGAGAATAGTGTGAACCCACTGTGACCATAGTGTGTTCCTAGGTACACAACAGTTCCATAACAGTTTGAGGCTAGCTACCTGGTTTTGAGTCAGGATATCCTTTAATTCCAAACCCCCTTCTTTATAAGGTTTACAAATGTTGTCCCAAGAAACCTTAGCACCTCCCTCATAGTTGCTTTTTCCCTTCCAAAGAAAGGCAGTCATTTTACTCTTGAGTATTTTAATTACCTTCTTTGGCAGAGTGAAGACACTACACCAATAATTAGCAATTGTGCCCAATACAGCTTTTACTAATTGTAATCTGCCAGCATATGATAAGTATTTGGAGCTCCAGTGTTCAATTCTGCTTATCATTTTCTCTATTAGAGGTTGACAATCATTGAAGCTGAGTGTGCCAGTGATTAAGGGTACCCCCAGGTATTTAACTGGGAGGCACCCCTCTGGTATCTCAAGGACTTTAGTTACTTCTTTTTTGAGGTTATTAGAGCAACCTCCAAAATATATATTGCTTTTACTGTCACTTATTTCTAGACCTGACATTAACTTGAATATTTGTAGTCCCTTTCTGAGTAGTACAGCTGATTGTTTTGAAGGCTTAAAAAACACAAACAGATCGTCAGCAAACATAAGATTATTGATCTTTAGCTTATCACACTTCGGGTGCCACTTGAATTCCTTTTTATTACCAGTCTGATGAAGTATTTGTGTAAGCACCTCCATACATATCACAAATAAGTATGGGGAGATAGGGTCTCCCTGTCTAAGTCCCTTTGCTCCTTTAAAAAATCCCATGGGGTTTCCATTAATCATAATAGAGTAAGAAGTAGTTGTGAGACACATTTTAATCCAGGCTATAAATATATCAGGATAATTGAAAGCTTCAAGAGTCTTGATCACAAATTCCTACTCTACTGAGTCATATGCCTTCATGAGATCTAATTTTAAAGCACATCTTGCTGAAATTGAAGCTCTTGAGTAACCTCTTACTAATTCTTGGGCTATTAATATATTTTCTCCTATTTGTCAGCCAGGTACAAAAGCTGACTGATTATAGGAGATTAATTTATCCAAAGTCCCTTTCAGCCTGTTTGCTATAAAAGCTGACTAATTCTTGAGTAACCTCTTGAGTGATATTCTTTATTATTATTGTTACCTAGTTACCACGTTGCTATTTTTTTTTCACATGGGTGTTCTGGGCCAACTTTTGCGCACCACGACTAATATCATTAAAAACATGCACGTCTCCTTATACATATTCTCAGGTAAATCAGAAATAAGTTACAATGTTTAGGAAAGGATTCGGTTATTGCTATTTTTTAGCTAAGTTAGTTGAAGTCTGTAATGGCTATTTAAGCCAAAGAAGCTATTAATAAAAGCAAGACATTTTAGTCCACCTTGTTGAATTATCTTGCATAACATTCTGGTATCAGAACTAGCTAAATCAAAGTAACAGTCTTTGAAGTTCTTGGAACAATACAAGCGAGAGTTTTGTGCAACCAGCCATTCCTCGCTTTGACGGTCACTATGATCATTAGAGCATGTACGTTCTAAGGAATATTGGGAGCTGGTGGAGTTTGAATATATTGAACCAGCAAGTGGATCCGCACTAACAAATGCACAACGCAAGAAGAATTATGACATGAAGCTCAAGGATCTGAAACTACAACACTTATATTTATAGGCGATTGATCAGACTGTTCTTGATATTATTCTAAAAAGAATACGACCTGGGATGCCATGATAAAAAATACAAAGGAAATGCAAAGGTAGATATACCATATTCAATCTCTCAGCAAAGTATTTGAAACTCTTGAGATGAGGTCTGGTGAAGAAGTAACATAGTACTTCTTTCGGTTGATGATCATTGCTAACAAGATGCGGATTTATGGAGAAGATATGAACGATGTTAAAGTGGTAGAAAAAATTCTACGCTCTTTAAGCCAGAAGTTCAACTATATTGTATGTTCTGTCGAGGAGTCAAAATATATATTGATACCCTTATGATTGATGAGTTATAAATCTCATTAATAGTGCATGAAAAGACATTTTAGCGACGTAAGCGGTCGTGGTCATGGTACCTATAGAGGAAGAGGAAGAGGGGAAGGTCGGCCAGACTTCAAGGCATCTATGGTGTGTTATAGTTTCCACCAACTTTGACATTTTTAGTATGAATGTCCTAGGAGCAAAAAAGGAAATTTTGCGGAACTTGACGAGAAAGAAGAATTGCTTCTGATGTCTTATGTGGAATCATATGAGACCAAAAAGGAAAATGTATGGTTCCTTGATTCTGGGTGTTCTAATCGCATCAGTGGTGATCTAAATATGTTTGATAAACTCAATAATTTTTTTTGACATTTGTAAAAAAAGAAAAAGATCACAAAGGTGGATGCGATGGGAAAAGGAAGTGTGAAACTTCTTCTAAATAGAGTAAATTACGTTGTTGATGGGGTGTATTATATTTTAGAATTGAGAAAAATTCTCTTGAGCATAGGGCAGTTGCAAGAAAAAGGATTGACTATTTTCATCAGGAAGGGTATGCAAGATATTTCATCCAAAAAGAGGTTTGGTAATTCAAACCCACATGAGTGCTAATAGAATGTTCATCTTACAGACTAAATCTCAAATACAATCTGATCAATGCTTTCACATGAAAACTGAAAACTTGTCTCGTCTTTGGCATCATACGTATGTGCATCTGAATTATAAGGGCTTACGAATCTTGCTATACAAGAACATGGTACGTGAAGAGTGTTTGGAGAGCAACTCAGAAGTTAGAACTTATTCGCACTAACATTTGTGGCGCTATCACTCCTACTTCTAATAGCAACAAGAGAGGCATTTTATTATTCATTGATGATCATAGTAGAAAAGGATAGGTCTATTTCTTGGTGGAAAAAGGCTTTTAATCTCTTTAAATGTTTTCAGACTATGGTAGAAAAAGAATCATGATTATGTGAAGTGTTTTTGTAAAGATCGAGGTGGTGAATTCAATTCAAATGAGTTCAATGACTTTTGCATACAAAGTGGGATCAAAAGGCAATTGACCAATGCTTACACTCCACAACAGAACGGTATCTCCGAGAGGAAAGCGAGAAACATGAAGAACATGGTTTGTTCCATGTTATCTGACAAGAACACTCCGAAGACATAGCATCTGTTAGCCTCATGGTACAAGTTGATTTTGTTCGAATAATTTTGTAAGAAAAATGTTAGTAGTAGTACAAATTAAATGGATACTTTCTTTCTAACTTCTAATCTTACATATATATATATATATCTATATTATATTTCGAAGTTTTTCCTACGGTCCTGATTTACCCACTTAAGTGGTGGCCATGATCGATTCTGGGAAAACATAAGTGGTGGCCAGGATCGATCCTGGCAAAACATAAGTGGTGGCCAGGATCGATTCTGGCCCTACTTTTTTTTTATAATACAAAACACGGATTAAAAAATTTTAAAAAAACATAACCCTCATTTCACTCTCCTCTCGAACCCTAATCTTCTCCACAGAGCCGCTCTCCACACTCCTTCGCCTCCAATCTCCGTCTGGCCATCAACCATCAACCATCAAAGTACACTCTTAAACCTAATCTCGATCGAGCGTTCTCTCCCTTCCTCTGTTGCGCCATCCTCCACCACCAAAATGGGTTCGATCGAGCGCATATACCGTTCTCTTTACCGTTCTACCTATAGTTCAAGGACCAAGCCTATCTACTGCAAAAGAATGGAGGACCATTCTCCACCATTTACAGCCACTATTCGAACATTATCCACCAGCTTCTGCCACCGCTCGAGGAATATTCTTGAGCCTGCTTGGTAAAGAACCCAAATTAAAGGTAAAATCGTTTACAATGATTAATTATTAATACTGGGTATTTGATAATTGTAAGGTAAGTTACTCATTTCTACCCTTCGATGTTGTTAAGCTACATCCATACTGCAGATGTGCAGATGTTCGATCAAAGAATCGAGAGAGCTATTCACACAGTTCCTAATATCATTCCACGGCTTTGTAGACATCATAGGTATTCGATTCAGTTATATTCGATTCAGTTAATTAGATGTTCTTCTTAATATAATCTGTTTCACTGCTTTTAAAATAATTATATTTCTTATGTTATATGATATACAGGTTTTTAATTATAGGATATTGCTGTGGCTGAATTGGCTCCAACTCACCAGATCGTGCTTGCGCTTTGGCAAAACAGGTTAGTCTGTGTTAATGTACATGTGTCCTTTATTTGTTACAGGCTTTTGATGAAGCAATCTCTGAGTTAGATACATTGACATTGTGGACTTCTTATGTTAACTTTATTTGTTACAGGCTTTATTTCTTATGTTATAAAGCAATCTCTATATACAGGTTCTTTTAAGGTACACGGGTTATGTTAATGTACAGGATAGCACATTGATTATGCAACTTCTTCGTGACAATTTGACATTGTGGACTTCTGATCAACAGGTTTTTTTATTTAATTTTATGAATTATAGAGATAAATACTAAGCTATTTAAATTGGTTGAATTTTTAATGATGTAATGTGATGATAATACAGGATGATAATGATGAGATCAGGGAATATCCCAAGCATGATGGTGTCAATTGTGAATCGGGTATCTTACCCGTAAGAAGCTTTATTAACTTGAAACAATTTCTTCATTTCTTTGATAATAAGATAATTAATTTACTCCTACTTTTCCTAAGTCCATTTTACCTTAATTATTAAAAATCCAGCATTGAAGCTTCTTATTTACATCTTTTTATGCATTGTACAGTTTGAACGAGGAGAAGCTTTAGAGAAAATTAATTTTTTATCAAAGACAGTTGATACAGTGAGAAAAGAGGTATATAGTTCCCAAGTTCAACTTGGTAGTTCATCTTTGTCTTTTTTTTTCTTTTCTTTTTGGTCAAAATTAGCAATATCTTGACTTTTTTGAGTTCAGATTGTTCGTAGAAGGATTATAGCTGAAGGAGTAAGACTTGATGGAAGAAAACATATATATATACCTTGTGTTCATTTAGGTTAGCGTGCGCTGCTAGAGGTCTCCTAGAGGACGATGGTGAATGGGTTGAATGTTTGAAAGAGGCTTCAGATATGAAAACTGGGTATCAGTTGAGAAGGTTATTTTCGGTCATATTAACTCAGTGTCATCCACTTCATCCACGCGAACTGTGGAATAGTTATTCTGTGCATATATGCGATGACCTTTCCACCAAGATTAGTACATTGTACGGAATTCCCAATCCCACTGAAATTGACGTGGAAGACTACGGTTTGTATCTAATAAACGAATTGTTGATGGAATCCGGAAAAAAATTAAGTGACTTTCCTCCTATGCCCCAATCAACACGCAATTAGGGCTCAGTGGCTGAGAATCGATTAATAAGAGAACATTTACAACTTCAGAGGGATGCAAAAGAAATGGACGCCGACATTAATGTTGATCGACTGAACACTGCACAAAGTCGCGCATACGATAAAATTATTGACTCTGTGTTCAATAACAGAGGTCTCACTTTCTTCTTGAATGGAGGTGCTGGAACTGGAAAAACATTTTTATACAATACAGTTTCAACGAAATGTCAGAGTCTGGATAAAATTGTCATTAATGTTGCTTCATCTGGTATCGCGTCTTTGTTGTTGATCGGAGGTCGAACCGCACATTCTACATTTTCAATACCACTGGATATAAATGAAGATTCTGTTTGTCATATTTCTAATCAATCAATCCAGGCCGATTTGATACGAAAAACAAGTTTCATTATTTGGGACGAAGTTCCGATGCAAAATCGAAATTGTGTTGAAGCCGTTGATCGGACCTTACAAGATATACGGAAAAATGGGAAGCCATTCGGTGGCATCACTGTTGTTCTTGGAGGTGATTTTCGACAGATCTTACCAGTCGTACCAAAAGGTGGTCGCGAGCAGATAGTGGGGGCCTCATTAAGGCGTTCTATACTTTGGCAAAATATTCATGTGCTCACGTTGGATGTTAATATGCGTCTCAACGACTCAATTAGCGGGAACTCTGATTTTGCCGAATTCCTACTAAAGGTATATGAAAGACATCTATTTTTTTGTACAACACTTTTTAAATGTGCTCATAATTTTATGTTTCTTTTTATAACTATTTTAGATTGGCTCTAACCCAGAGGACTCTATGGAGATCCCAACAACAATTCGCAAGTGCAAAGATTTGAGCAATCTGATATCTACTACTTATCCCCGACTCCATGACCGTGGAACTGTAACTCACACGTATCTTAACGAGCGCACTATACTCTCCCCACGAAATGATGATGTTAGTGAAATCAACAGCCTCGCACTTGCGATTTTCCCTGGAGTACAACAGACGTATCTTGCAGCTGATACTATGCATGAAAAGGATCAAGTAGATAAATCTATAACGACTCGATATCCGAACGAATTTTAAATTCATTGAATTCGAGTGGGTTACCTCCCTTCAGATTCGATTTGAAAGTTGGCGCTCCTATCATGTTGTTAAGAAATATTGCGCCAAAGGACGGATTGTGTAACGGCACGAGGTTGATGGTTGTCAGGTGTTCGACGCGTGTCATTGAAGCCATGATTTTGAACGGTGATAAATCTGGTCATTTGGTATTCATTCCAAGAATATCTTTGACGCCTTCTTCTTCAGATATACCTTTAAAGATGGCCAGGAGGCAGTTTCCCGTTCGTTTATGTTATGCCATGACAATCAATAAATCACAAGGTCAATCTGTGAAATTTGTTGGAATCGATTTGCGCATTCCTGTATTCAGTCATGGTCAATTGTATGTTGCTTTATCTAGATGCACGAGTTATGATCGCATAAGTTTGCTTCTTCCTGAAAATGATCAAACCACGGCTAATATTGTGTACCCAGAAATTTTGATTTAGTGTATCCTAAAGGTATGCGATTAGTGATTAAGTGTATATTAATGTTTGTCTCATTTTAATATAATTAATATTATGTATTTTCAGGTTTCTCCAATGGGATGATATGTGTACGTTGCCACAGATTCCTTTTCTAGAGTTATGACTTCTTTGTATTCCAGTTAATATTTGACGATGTATGAGTGAAACATTTCAGTTCTGTTAAAATGTTGAATAGTTTGTTTTTTTTAAAGTATTGCATGTATGTTTGATAAATTATACACTGATGTTATGATTAATTGTGTTTCGTATTTAATATGTGTAATAATCTTAATTTTGTTTATTTATCATGCTTATAATAACTTTTAAAGCATATTGCGAACGTGATACATTATTTGGTAATTACGGGATTAAGTGACACATTCGATTTAATACACGATCTTGGTGCATTTTATATTATATCTTAACTTCTCAGCGTGCCAACTTAAAATAAGAAAAATTGACGATTGATTGATTTGTTTTTCCGGAGTGACTTCAGGCACGGGCAATACCTAGTATATATATAACCTAATGCAAAAATCTTGAATATACTTCAGAGTAGGGCCATTGCGATCATGGGTCGATAACAGAGTTCTAAACTGATTATAAAGATAAAATAGAATTCTAATTATTGATCTTAATGTTGATAAAGCCAAGCCTAGCCGAGCCAAACCGAGCGTGTGTGTGGTTCATTCGTAACTTCCTGCTCTTTCACAAAAGTGGGTGCCCCCAAGGACCCTAATTATTTATCTTTAATTATTCCACATATATAGAATCAACTCATATCTTCAATTATTGTTAACTAAATCTTGAATATGCATACAGGCAAGTGAAGATCTACAAAACAATAACATCTAATAAACAGTAATATACCTTTCAAATTTTGTTTACTTTTAAATTCAAAGGAAAGAAATGTAACCCTTATCACTAAAAATAATTTAGTCGGACCATGAACATTTTTGGTCAAGTCATCAATTCTAATATGATAACATTAACACAAAAAGTAAAACTTGAGCTATTGGTCTTAAACCCCTAGCAAAATATATTATAAACAGATAAAAAATTACTCAAAAGAAACAATGGACATGATCTCCAAGTGGTCTGTTTAACAGGCATAATTAGATATAAATTGAAACAAATTTATAAAAGGATTTAAATGCCTTAGGTAGCTTTTCATGCAATGGTTTTGTATATTATGGGTTGATCGGCCAAATCAAACATGAGGTGAATGCTTCCTGATCGGAACAATCCTAAAATCTGTAGCAAATATCAAATCAAATTCATTTTCATGTTTATTAAACCAGGATGTATATATATATAGGACTTACCATCTGTTTCATTTACAACATTAGCATAACGCAGTTTGGCAGGCTTGTAGAAATGGAGCGCTAAAACTAACGCGAAAGAGCTAAGAGCCTGTTAAAAAACGTGGTTTAGTTTGATTTTAACCCAAAGCACATGGGGTTAGACTTTTACAATGATGTAAAGAAAGAAGAATTAACATGAAATGAGAGTACCTTTTCACCTCCTGATAAATTTGAGATATTTTTCCAGTTCTTTGCGGGTGGTCTGACCCTAAAAGTTACACCTTCCGAGAAAGGAGCAAGAGAATCCACCAATTTAAGCTCTGCATCTCCACCTTTACATAAACTTTGATATAAACCTTGATTTATCATCTGCACCAAGAAATTGCATTATTATTGTCATTTATTACTATTATTATTATTATTATATATTATTAATCATCATTATTATTATTATTATTATTATTATTATTATTATTATTATTATTATTATTATTATTATTATTAAAAAAAACACACTCATGGATACCCAGGGTTTTAAATTCTGACTTTTGGGTATCCAAAATTTAAAAAAAGTGACAAATCATTACTTAAGATTTTATTTTTGTGACTCCGGTATTACCCGCCGTCGGTTTTTTCAGTTAAGCGTCACGTGATGACTACGTGGCGCGCGCGTGGCAGATTTATCACCTGCCATGTGGTCGCCACATGGGCGCCACGTAGCATTTAACGGATGACTTGACGGTAAATACTAACAGCGTCACAAAAATGAAACTTTGAGTACTAATTTATCACTTTTAAAACCTTATAAACCGAAAAGTTAAAAACCGGATCTAATGGATACCCCAAGGAATTATTCCTAATAATTATTATTATTGTGAGTTGATTGCACTGTAAGTCCTATATGTTGTGCAACAAAATATCCATAATAACAAACAAAATAAATCAAAGCTTGAAAAGTTGAGGGGCATATGGTAATAATAAATTTGAAGGGGTAAGCAAAAGGTGCAAGGTTCGAGTCCCCTCCTTGAACATGGGTAACTTAGTTCTGATTAAATGGGAGTATGCATGAGGAGGTGTGTATATTTCCTATGATACATAAAAAAAAAAAAATTGAAAAAGAAAGGTGAGAGAAGGCTTATCTAACATAAATGGGAGGGGAAATAAAAATTACCTGATAATAGATTTTCACGGCTCTTGAAATACGATTAAAATTTACGATAAACTCTTCTATCCTGAAAACTCACATATATGAGGAATATTAATTATCAAAAGTCGAGAAATAAATATTGCATAAAGAAAGAGAAAACATGCCTTCGCTTCCCCAATTCATTGTACTGGTTTTTTAGATGATCACGCTCTTGTGTAACTAAGTTAAGCTGTTTGACTCTTTCATTATATGTTATTACCTTTGTGCCATACCTGAAACTGAAAGTAAGATTAGGTAATGAATAAACACTATAAGTTTGTTACAATGAGTAAAAAGGTGTATATAAAATAAAATCAAAACCTCTCACGCTCAGCTTCCAAAGTTTCTTTCAAATTTTCTGCATCATTCTTCACTTCCTGGTAAAATAATTCAACAAAATTTAATAAAATTGCATTAAATGTCCTTATATTTACAGCTTTGCTAATATATACCTCCAAGTTATCTCGTTTTATCTCTGCTAACTTAACCAACTCAATGGCTCCAGAAATTTTTTCATTGACCTCTTTCAGCCTAGGGGATTGAAGAGAATAATAAATTCACAAGATTAAGTCATAAAATACACATAATACTGAAAGAATGACTCACCGATTAAGTAATTCATCAATCTTTTTAGCATATTTGTTTGTCCCGATAATATTTTCTAAATACTCTAGCAAAGCCTTAGGTTTCATTTGTGGTATTTGCTCAACCTCTCCCTGACAAGACAAAACATCATCTTTATTGACAATTTAAAACTTGTTACTACTTTTTAACTATATATATCAAAATTAGAAACCTGGGGAACTATAAAACAGTCATAGAAAAATCCGTCTTTCCGTCTCCGCAACCCAATGAACTCTTCAAGATTTCCCCCTTTCTTGGTAATGTAATAACTACAGGGGTAAGTAGCTCCCAAGTTCTTCAAACATGTAATTACAAAATCACTTCCAGGTACAACTTCATTATCCTATATCCGAAACAAAACTAAGTAAGTATAATTTAACAATCACTAATGATTAATTTATATGCAAAGAAGTTACCAAGTCTATGATTTCCTGGAAATGAACGAAATTACGGTCATTGGATGAGTTATCAGTGGGCTCCACAATGCACTGAGGCTGAGTATTTACATTAATTAACATCGGATTAAAAAAAGAGAAATATAATACACCATTACTAACCACGATTACTTGTTCCAGTATTCTTGTTAGGTGATATTCCATATCCTCCTAGACAACACATTGTAAAGAATTAGACAGGTTGAGTTTTTAAAATATATTTAACTCAAAAAATAAAAAAGTGTTTAAAATTCAAGAGGAAATCCAAGTTTACCACATGAGTAATAGTTCGGTAGTATCTCTCGACCGCACAAGCAGCCTCAACCTTATCTCCCTTCTCCATTGCAGCAGCCAAAATCTTCAAGGATCGTCATCAATTTTTAATTTTTAATTAGTACTTTCTAATCTTCAATTTTCATAAAATGTAATTAGTCTAATTTAAGAGGCTTACCCTTAGTAACATGTAATCATCTCTCGAGTAATGTCTGTAAAATAAATCCTACCGACATACACACGGGTTATATATACATACATGTTATCAAAATGGGACAAATTAATCGTGCTATATATTGAGTTTTGGACTGATATGTTAAGCGCATGACTAATTTGCCTTTTGGCCCTTGTCAAATAATGTGTACAAAATTGAAAATAAAACCTGTAGTTTTCGTAAACACTAAACCCATATTAAACTAAACCTTATAAGAAAAGTACTCGCGGTCATACACAGGACCTTCTACCATACATTAATATTTTTTTTTATTAGTTTAACTTTATAAAAAGTTAGCTGATGTGACAGGATTTATAAAAAAGATATATTTATGATGTGGCGGAATATTATGAAAAGTTATCCTATTTTTATACTTTATGAAAAGTTACCGTATTAATGTGACGGATTTTTAGTGAATGGAAGACTCTCTCTTGGTAAAAGGGGATACATAAGACTAGCGCATGGAAAAATTTCTATCTAAATAGTTTTAATTTAAATATAATTTTATAATTTTTTAATATATTAAAACGCCTAGATTAAGACTAGCGCTTTGCACCTATTTGGTATTCGATCGAAATTTTTCGCTCTCGCCCTTAACAATACATACATACATTTATGGTCATACCTGATAATTCTTGGATTTATTGATAGCATCAAAATTTGCCACAGATAAAAGATAGACGCCATATTCAAAGGCATGCCTCAAGAGTAGATCACTCTTTTTAGGATCACGTTCACTATTAGTAATATCATGTAAATCACGTTTACGATTAAGTATTACATTATTTTGAAATTCAATGGCTTTTCCGTAGCTGCAAAAATTATGTAATTAGTTTTTAACATCTTAAAATTCAATTAGTCATTTAGGTCAAGTATGTGATCTTACTCTCCACTTTGAGCAGCAATTTGAGCTAGTTTCAACCAGCAGTGGTAAGCTTTATCAATGTTCCCTTCCCTGTCAAAAATCTTAACTGACTTTTCGTAATACAGGCTAGCTTGCTTCAAATTCAATTCTTCATAATACATGGTTGCAATTTTCTGGAATAAATAAATATTATTAAAATCATTGTTTAATTATCTTATGCGATGTGAGACCTACAAACCTCGTAAATAATTGCAGCTTCTGCAGTCTCATAGAGCGAACGATTAATACCAAGGGCTACTTTTACAGCATTTACTATGCAAGATATGCAAGACTTTGGGGCTATAATTGTAGAACACTGTTATATTAGGAAGACAGATTTCTAAAGCTCTCGGAAAAAAGATTCGGTTCTTTACAACTTACCTTTAATATCATACTCAGATTCAACATAATCACACTTTGCCAGTTTCATACAGGTAGGTCCAGCTTGATCCCCTGATGAATGAAATTATTATTATCAAGTGCATGACCTACTCTTTCCGTATTTATCTCAGATGTTAAGATTTTGCTTACCGGATTTGGAAATTTTCAAGTCTTTAGGGGCACTAAGCACCTTTAGGGTTTTCTCAACCTTCTTTTTTCCTTCCTCGATATACTTTTCCATTATTTTTCTCTTGGAACAAGGAAGGTTTTTTTGTTCGAAGAAACAGGTAAGGGGTTAAAAGCGATGTGAGAGGAGAGATTTTGTGTGACTTGAGGATTTTTAGCGTGAGAGATGAGTCAGAAACCTAGCGGGCTTTATTAATTAGAGCCGGCACAAGAAACTATTATTAGAAGCTGATTGTGATTATCTATTTTTTTTAAAGTAAAAATACTTTTACTTTTAATAAAGAATTGAAGAGTTTTAATAGTTGCAGTTAGAATAAAATCCTAGTCTTTAGGATATTATATAATATTTGAAATGAGTGATATTCTTTATTATTATTGTTTCCACGTTGCTATTTAATTTTTTTTTTTTACATGCGTGCTTTGAGCTTTGAGTCCGTTTTTGCGCACCACGACTAATCTCATGAAAATTATGCACGCCTTCTTATACATATCCTCAGGTACTCAGAACTAGGTTACAAGGAGATTCGATCGTTGCTACTTTTAGCTATGTTTGTTGAAGTCTGTAATGGCTATTTAAGCCAAATAAGCTATTAATAAAAGCTGAATTATCTTGCTTAATTTATTCTTACATAAAGTTCTTAACATTCTGGTATCAGAACCAGCTAAATCAAAGTACCAGTCTTAGAAGTTCTTGGAACAACACAAACAATAACTTCAAAAGGGAGTTTTGTACAACCAACCATTCCTCACTTTCGACGGTCACTATGATCATTAAAGTATGCTACAAAAATTAGAGGTTGGCCATGGATAGCGAAATAAAATCCATCAAAAAGAACCATACATGGACACTCACTAAATTTTTGGTCGGGGTTAAAAAGTTTGGAGTGAAGTGGGTGTACAAAACTTAATACAACGAGCATGGAAAGATTGATAAGTACAAGACGCGTTTGGTTGCTAAATGATACTATCAAAGATACATAATGGATTATACAAAAGTATTTGCACTAGAAGCAAGGATCTAAATGGTACGGATCATTATTTCTCTAGCCACACAAAAAAATTGGAATATTTTTTATTTGGATGCCAAATCAGCTTTCTTTCATGGTGAGTTAAGTGAAGATGTTTATGTAGATCAACCAAGAGGATAGGAAAAAAAAGAGCAGCAAGCATCTAATTTACAAATTACATAAAACCAAGCCTTGTATGGATTAAAGAAAGCGCCGTGATACATACTCGATAGAAACAGTACTGCAAACCTCATGAAATTATACATAATCCATGGAAACTGTAGAATAAAAATCAATGGGAGGAGTGCTCTCAATTACTTTGATTATATATTGGCAACAGGTATACATAGTGTTTTTTAATAACCGATAAATATGACAAAAATTACCAATCGTTCTCATGATATAAAATATTTGTCACACACGGATGAGAGCTGTCCATGAGAACCAAAACCAATATTACATTATAATTGTATAGAATCTGATTTGTTAAAGAAGCATCCACAAAAAAAAATATTGTTAAAGAAGCAGGGTCATGTATTCCTCCATGGCTAAATCAAAGACAAAGCATGATGATATTGATAATGATGGAACAAAAATAACAAAATAAAAGAATTTATTAATAATTATCGGCCTCTGGCCCATACAGAATCAACTGGCTTCAGGCCCAAATAAATATTTATAGCCTTGGGCCCATAATTAAAGGAAAAAAACAAAGGAATTACTAGTACACTCATCATCAAACTAAGAATCCACTTCTTGATCCAGACACATAGAGAAGCCTCGACCTGATCCTGAATTTGCAATTGTTCTAAGTCATTATACAAACTTCACAAGATATATAGAGCAACCAACATTGAAAATTCAAGCAGTGCATCTTTATTAAATTAATTTGTAACTACCTACAACTTTGTGGACTAATTTTCTAGCTCAAAGCATCATAAGTATAGAAGGCATAGGTGGAATTACTAATTCACATGACTTTAATTACTTTACTATCTACATTTTCTAAGAAAAAATGTAAAATGATAATAGGTACACGTTGTAAAATTACCTGAAATTATTCTTTTCCAATTTCACACATTCCTAGCTAATACAAAACACCAAAATTTCCAAAATTTCTCTGTACAAAAAGATCATCAGTCTGTTGAAAAACAAAAAAACTCATGATATTAAACCAAACAATCAATTATAAGCTATAGTTAATAGAGTTGAAAAAAAATCAAAAGAGCCACGATTAAACGGTTAGCTTTCCACAAATTTAACCTTTTAAAAAGAGATCATTTTGCAATATTACCTTGCTTATCAACAGCTACACCAAACATAGGCTCCTTGGACCTTATAATTTCAATTAGAGTTCCTAAGTATGATCCTGAAATATATTCAATTATAAGTGGTGAATGTTTCATAGTAACGGAAATCACATAAATATATCAGGAAGAAACCTACCGAACAGGGTCTTAATTGCAGGTGTGCCACAAGTTGTTCTGCTTTTTTCTTAGTTTTAGCTATTCCACCCTGGTATATTAACCTTCTTTTCAAAACATACTCATGCACAATAGACTTGCATATTGTAGGATCCTTGGACACATAAAATGAAGGAATAGTGAGTAAGAACCGAAACAATAACTTCAGAGTATTTATAATAAATTATCTAAAGCTATAATTTGTGTTCAACATACCAACTGAGTCATGGATTCATATGCAAGTTCATCGGATTCTTCTTCAATTTCCTCTTCAGGAACAATCATTTGGCTAACGATCTCTGCAATATTATACACTCTAATTAAAGACGGTCATTTATAAGGTATGCATCTTACGCAAACTTTTAATCAAACCAATAATTTTTCTTTTAAAATTAAAGGCTCTTCTTATCTCAGAATTAGAATAATTAATTGACTGAAGGCTGAGAGCGTCTATAGGTTAGTTTTAAATTACTTTTTCTCATTAATTCTATATATTAAGGAGGCTTTACCTATAAATAAATAGCTCTCACCTCACCCCAACTAGATGAGATTATCACTTTCCATTTAGTAAAACTACCATTTTGTCTAGCCATTTATCCTAATCTTCTATAGTCTATTTTATACATATATACATAGACACACACTAACATACATATATATTAAATTGAATTTTGCATATTACCAGATTGAAGAAGAAACACTAGAAAAGGAAACTCAATGTGGACCAAAATTGATCGAAATTGACGTTTCCTGAAATTTTGATTTTTTCCAATGCCACACATTCCTATTGTAGAGATACCTTGAAGCTCAACTGTCTTATAAAAATATGGTGAGACTCCTATACCCATTGACCCCGATTTTGCAGCTGCTCAAAGGTTTTCGATTTCAAATCTCAAGGGTGTAAAATGCACAAATACAAAACCCTATATATGAAAACTACACACAGTGTTACAGATTGGAGAAAAATTTGAGAGAAAGATTGTGTAGCAGAGAAAAGTTTAGATGGTGAAGGAAGTTTAAAGAGAGGGAGGCGTTAAGGTAGAAGATGGTGTTTGGTAAATGAGTTTTGGGTTGGGGTCAAATAACAACACAAGTCTTTGATGCAAGGACAATGTAATTAATGATATGTACTATAATAGCTTGAAATGGTTGGTTATTTCTGATATGGAGTAAAGCAAAAGCTGATGCAACAGTTTTGCTTGAAGAGGAAAAGCGTGTTACAGATTCGGGTTGGCTTTACTCTGCCATGGAAAAGTAATATACATGCATTTATTGTATATAACACGTATATACACGCGAAAGATGCCATTCTGAAAAGACACGGGCCAAAAAGTTGGCCCGTTGAAGAGGGTGTGGGCCTTGTATATTTAATTACATCATTTAAGAAAGTTTTTATGTAAAAAAAGAATAGAAAAATACCTCAATATATATTGAAGGATTTGATAACAGAAATGGGTCCCAATAAATGAATCTAAGCTAAGTATAATCTGATAGTGAAATAGAAAATGGTGGCAAGCGAGTGATAGGTCCAATGTGAGAATTTATAGGAGACAATTTTTATTTTTAGAGAATTTTTTTGATAAAAATGGGGAAATGGATTGGGTAGCCCAATCCGTTGTGTATTTATTTATTATTCAGAACCTTTAGCGTGTGTTTAGTTCAGAAGTCTTATTACCTACCATTACAATGGTTGTTAATGTAATTATAGTCTTTAGTAACTATAGTAACTACGACATTGGTTGGCAATGTTTTTTTTTGAATTTTCTAAATAAATTCTGTAAAAGTAACTTCGCCGATCAGGTCCTTCATGAGTAAAGATCAATAACAATCACCTAAGGAATTTTCTTTTACTTGTTTAATTTAAAACACTTACTGATGCCTACAAATGTATTTTCATCTCTAACGACCAACTTTGCATTCGCTAAAAGACTATAAATTTTTTATTTTATTTTATTCTTCCGACGATCATTATTAATCATCAAAACTTCTATCATTAGTATCCGCTATAGTGGTCGTAAAAATAGGGTCGCTAATCAGCACATATGTCATAGTATAGGTAATGCCATTGGGACATCGATAAAATATTTTTAGAGTGATAGCTATTATTATTGACCAAAATTCTCAGCTAACATAACCAAAAAATAATTTAAAAAACATCTCATTTTTTTTTTGTTACAGGTGAGGTCAAAATGACCGGGAAGTAAATTTCCTTACAACTTAATGACTAACGGATTGTGCTCTAGGTACAGCCCATCCATAGCGATCTTTCACTAATAACCGCCATAGACACGCGGAAGGATCCTGAAATGGTACTGGGCCCTCTTTATTAGACATCCCAAACTTAGCCATCTAGTCCGCGCACTTATTAGCTTCACGAAAACTCCACACCAGCTCAAAATGCTCATTAGACGCCAAGATCCTTCTACACGCATCTAATATATCACCCGAAAATCCCCTTGAATTCACATCGCCCTTCACTAGCGCATGCAATTCACACGAGTCTGTTTCGATGATAAGGGTAGTAAATCCACGCAATATTGCCATGTCTAATCCGAAATGTAATGCTAGAAGTTCCGCCTCAAAAGACGTACGCGCAACACACCTTCCAGCAAAGCCACCTAGGTAATCTCCATTGGTATTACGAAATAAACCTCCCACACTTGCTACATCTCTATCCGCATTATACGCTCCATCCACATTTAGTTTTATCCCGTTCACAGGTTTAACCCATTTCACGAGAGTAGTTTTTGCAAACGTGATTAAACCGCCATCTCTCTCGATCCCCCATGCTCTCACGTAGTCAATAGCGGAGTTAAAAATTATCGCTCAGAGTTCACTAGTTGTTCTTTTATTGATCGTCACATTATCCACATATTTAGAATCTAGTCATTATCAATTATTGTCAACCACATATCTGGATTATGCACACGTTTTAATAAGGCAAGTGAATATCTACAAACATTCTAAGAGTGTAGTAATTATTAAACTAAAGGCTTTAGGCCTAATTTTAACATTTTGAATGATGATATTTATGAAGTGAGCTCCAATACCATAGAGGTTAGTAAAATAAAGAAAAAATAGATTCCATCTTCTTATAATATGGTAAAAAAATTGCGATTCTGTAATGAATAATAAATATGTCTTTACTGCTTGTATGCTTAACGATAACTTAGGGGGTGTTTATTTGCACTTAATGAGTTTTTAATCTGGTTCATTAAGATACTGAATCAATAAGATTGTTTGTTTTTCCTGACCAATTCAGATATGAATACCTTTTAATTGGGCTGCTTGATTAAGATTTTAAAACCAATTCTGATTCATTCAGACACTACCACTCAACAAAATAAGTTCTATTTAGATGTTATTCAACATTAAGTATTTATCACTTAAAAAACTAAACGACGCCTTGTGTAAGATGCTCGATTGCAAAATGTGGGATGTTGGAGTGGATTCTCCAATTAAAGTAGAGGCTCTAGGTATTTTTAAATTATGTCAATTTGTTCGAGAGTTGAAAGACGCTACAGTGATAATAGAGAATGTCCGTCTTCAAGTTATGTAACAGCTGAACAAAAAATTGCAAGTTTTTAATCTCTCAATTTGAAACATTATTAATAATTTTTATTTAGTTGCTGAACTTTGTACACCTGGTGTTTCTACACGCTTCCAAATCGGCTATATATATTAGTTAAGGAAAAATTCGATCCTTACAGAATTGGATAAATTTTATAGTGACGTTTTATTATATCTTAAATAACTTTGGAAAAAAATCTACACACAATAACATCTAATAAACTGTAATCTACCCTTCAAACAACTTTTACTTTTAAATTCAAGGGAAAGAAATATAACCCTTATCACTAGAAATAATTTAAGCGCTATAGGTTCGAACTGAGTCAATAACTCCGAATCTAAAGAGGCTCTCCTATATATTAAAAAGAAAATTTAGGGGGTGTTTATTTGCACTTAATGAGATCTTTGGTTCATTAAGACATTGGATCAATAAGACTGTTTGTTTTTCCTGTCCAATTCAGATCTGAATGGCTCTTAACAGGTCTGTTTCATTAAGATTTCAAACTAAGTCTGAATCATTAAGACACTACCTCTTAACAGAATAAGTCATATTCAGCTGTTCATTCAGCATTCAGCACTTATTACTTAAAAAAACAAACGACACCTAGTCGAACCATGGACTTTTTTGGTCAGGTTACCAATTCTAATATGATGTTAATTGGTTTATCACTTATATAACATAGGGACTCATGATGCAATTAACACAAAAAAGAACAAATTCATAGATCCATCACAATATATTATAAACTAGTAATAATTACTCAAAAGAGACAACCATATGGACATAAAGTCCAAGTGGTCTTTTAACAGGCATACTTAGACATACATACAACAAGGTAACATATGTTGAATAAGAAAAGGATTCAAATGCCTCAGGTAGCATTTCAAGAAATAATTTTGTCTATTATGAGTCGATCAGCCAAATCGAACATAAGGTGGGTCTTCACAAGGTGGGGGTTTCACGTATATGCTTCATGATCGGAACAATCCTGAAATCTGTCACAAAATTCAAAAAAAATTCATTTTTATATATATTAAACCGGGATATATATATATATATATATGACTTACCATTAGTATCATCTACAACATTAGCATAACGCAGTTTGGTAGGACTGTAGAAATGGAGCGCTAAAATTAATGCTAAAGAGCTCAGAGTCTGTTAAAAAACGTGATTAGTTTGGGCTTAACACAAAGCCCAATGGCTTAGACTTATACAATGATGTAAAGAAAGAAGAATGTACATGAGATGAGAGTACCTTTTCACCGCCTGATAAATTTGACATACTTTTCCAGTTCTTTACGGGTGGTCTGACCCTAAAAATTACACCTTCCGAGAAAGGAGCAAGAGAATCCACCAATTTAAGCTCTGCATCTCCACCTTTACATAAACCTTGATTAATCATCTGCACCAAGAAATTGCATTACAATTATTATAACATAATTATTATTATTTTGAGTTGATTGCACTATAAGTCCTATATGTTGAGGGGGCCATATGGTAATAATAAATTTGAAGGGGTCAAAAAAAGGTGAGAGAAGGCTTATCTAACCGAAATGGGAGGGAAATAAAGAATTACCTGATAAAAGTTTTTCACTTCTCTTGAAATACGATTAAAATCTCCCATGAACTCTTCTAACCTGAAAACTCAAATATATTATATATGAGTTATATTAATTATTAAAAGTTGAGAAATAAATCTTGTGTGAAGAAAAAAAGAAAAAACATGCCTTCGCTTCCCCAATTCATTGTACTTGTCTTTTAGATGATCACGCTCTTGTGTAATTACGTTAAGATTTTCGAATCTTTCATTATATGTTTTTACAATTGTGCGGTACCTAAAAATAAGATTAGGTAATGAATAAACACTATAAGTTTGTTAAAATGAATAAAAAGGTGTATATAAAATAAAAGCAAAACCTCTCAGGCTCAGCTTTCAAATTTTCTGCATCATTCACTTCCTGGTAAAATAATTTAACAAAACTTAATATATTTGCATTACATGTCCTTTTATTTACAGATTTGCTAATATATATACCTCCAAGCTGTCTCTTTCTTTCTCGGCTAACTTAACCATCTCAACCGCTCCAGATCTTCTTTCATTAACTTCATTCAGCCTAGGGGGAAAAGAATAATAAATTCACAAGATTAAGTCATAAAATACACATGAAACTGAAAGAATTACTCACCGATTGAGTAATTCATCCATTTTTTTAACATATTTGTTTGTCCCGATAATATTTTCTAAATACTCTAGAAAAGCCTTAGGTTTCATTAGTGGTATTTGCTCAACCTCTCCCTGACAAGACAAGATCAAACAAAACATCATCATCATTGACAATTGTTACTACCTTTTAAATATATATATATATATATATCGAAAATAGAAACCTGGAGAACTAGAAAACAGTCATAGAAAAATCCGTCTTTCCATTTGTGCAACTCAATGAATTCTTCTAGATTTCCCCCTTTCTTAGTAACGTAATAAGTAAAGGTGTAAGTTCCCAAGTTCTTCAAACGCGTAATTACAAAATCACTTCCAGGCACAACTTCATTATCCTATATCCAGAACAAAACTAAGTTACATTGTAACAATCACTACTGATTAATTTACACGCAAGGAAAAGTAGTCACCGGGTCTATGATTTCCTGGAAATGAACTAAATTACGGTCACTGGTTGAGTTATCCGTGGGCTCCACAATGCATTGAGGCTGTGTATTTACATTAATTAACATCGGATAAAAAGAAAGAGAAAAATAATACACCATTACTAACCACGAGTACTTGTTCCAATATTCTTGATAGGTGATATTCCATACATTTATCCTCCTAGACAACACAATGTAAAGAATTAGACGGGTTGAGTTTTTAAAGTATATTTGACCAAAAAAAAAAAGAGTTTCTAAAATACAAGAAGAAATCTAAGTTTACCACATGAGTAATTTGTCTGTAATATCTCTCGATAGCACAAGCACCCTTAATCTTGTCTCCCTTCTTCATTGCATCAGCCAATTCCTACAAGGATCATCATCAATTTTACTACTTTCTATGCTTCGATTTTTCATTATATATTCTTAGTCTCTGATTTAAGAGACTTACCCCTAGCAAAAGGTAATCATATCTCCAGTGATGCTTGTAATTTATTTTCTGTAGACATACACACGGTTATACATAGATACATAAATACATATGCATGTATCAAAATTTGGAATGCTCATACCTTATAAAGACTCAATACTTCATAAATAGCATCAAATTTACCCACAGATAGAAGATAAACGCCATATTCAAAGAAATGCCGAAAGTGTAGATCACTCTTTGTAGAATCAAATTTACAATTAAGTATTACATTATTTTGAAATTCAATGGCTTTTTCGTAGCTGCAAAAATTATGTAAATTAGTTTTGAGTAATGATATACACCAACCTAAATCATACAACCCGCCATATACCATCCATGCCGTGATTTAATTGAAATTCTTTCATAATTAGATTGAGAAAATAAAAGAGATTAATAAATCAATTTCAATTAAATTTTGCCATGTCATAATAGGTAATGGTATGATTTTAGATGGTATATTAGTATTAGTATTTAAATCTTTAAATTTATATAATCAATTAGGTTAAGTATGTGATCTTACTTTCCACACTGAGCAGCAACTTGCGCTAGTTTCAACCAGCATTTGTATGCTTTATCAATGTTCCCTTCCCTGTCATAAATCTTAGCTGACTTTTCGTAGTAAAAGATAGCCTCCTTAAACTTTAATTCTTCCTCGTAAGTTTTTGCAATTTTCTACAATAAATAATATTATTATAATCATTGTTTAACTATCTTGTCTGATGTGTGACTCATGAGCCATACATACCTCGTACTCCACTGCAATTTCTTCCGTCTCAACCACTTCATGCTCGCGAAGCGGACGATTAATACCAAGGAATACTTTTACAGCGTTCTCTATGCAAGATAAGCAAGACTCTGGAGCTACAATTTCAGAACAAGGTTATATTAGGAAGAAGATAATAAGCTCTTGGGAAACAGAATTGGCTCATTACTACTCACCTTCAATATCAAACTCATCATCAACATAATCACACTTTGCTAGTTTTATATAGGTCGGTCCAGCTTGATTCCCTGATGAACGAAACAAATTTCATCGATATAATAAAAATTGCATGACCTATCCAAAAAATTTGTATAATGTACAATTTCTCTTTTTCATTAATATAACTGTTTACCCAACCCAAAAAAGAGCGCATTACCTACTCTTTCAATATAATCTGACATATACATGTGTAGGGATTTAAAATTTATCTTAGATTTTAAGATTTTGCTTACCAGATTTGGCAATTCTCACTTCTTTAGGGGCATTAAGCACGTTCAGGGCATTGTTAACCTTCTCGTTTGCTTCCTCGATATTATTTTCCATTGTCTTCTTCTCTTTGGAACAGGTAAGTTTTTTTTTTTTCGAAAAAACAAGTAAGGGTTAGAAGTGATTTATGTGATTTGAAGGGTTTTAGTGACAGGTGAGACAAGATCTAGCGGCTTTTTTCTACTATCCATTAGGTGATATAGTCAATATTCAATAGAATTAGTGCCCGTTTGGGATTGCTTTTTAAAATAATCACTTAAAGTGATTTTAGATCCATAGTAATATTTTAGGCTCTAATAATCACTTTTAGGAAAAGCACTAGATTAGTGATTATTAAAATAATCACTTAAAGTGATTTTAGATGTCAAGATATTTTTTAATATTTTTTACAAATATTTAAATTTTAATCAAAAAGCGCTTTTAGCTCCAAAATAATCAATCCCAAACGGACTCTTAATAATACTAGAGAGTTTTTCTATATCCATTATCCATTAGGTAATTTGGCAAAATTACCTTATTTAGGAAGCTTGTTTCGGATTCCTTAAAACCCGGAAACTCAAATAATTGTTTTTCCTTGTTTGATTAGGTAGTTTTAAGTTTTAAAATTAATTTTATCGGCTAGTAAACAGGTGATCAATATTCGTACGTATTTCGAGAGACTCATGTATTTCTTGGATCTTATCTGCAATTTATGCGAGTCTGGAGTATGGGTTCAGGAAATTCATGTTGGAGGCACTTGAGAACGCTTCAGTACAAATAAATGAGTCGTGGTTAGTGGTAGGGACTTTAATCAAATTCGATTACCTGAAGACAAAATAGGAGAAATAGAGGGTACAACAAGTTTTACGGTTAAGTTTGAGAGAAGGCGAGATCAATGTGGTCTGCAGGATTTGGGTTTTGTTGGTCTTAGGTTCATTTGGAGCGACTCGTGGAACTCAGGGATGAGAATTTTGAAGCGGTTAGACAAATCATACAGAAATCGGGGATGGTTCGAAGTGTTTGGGTCTACGAAGGTCAAACATCTACCTCGGGTACATTCCGATCATGTCCCTTTACTTATCTCACTTGACACAACTTTAATACCGTCTGGTGGGACTAGACGATTCCGTTTCGAGGAGGCGTGGTGTCATCATGAGAAATTTAGAGGGTTGGTTGAGGCGACATGGGAGAAGGAAGCTAGAGGCCTAGATGGAAATATTGAGGTTTTACGGGAAGCTTTGGAGGAATGGAAAAAAGAAGTCTTTGGTGACATCCTTAGGAAAAAGAATAGATTATTGGCAAGAATTTTGGGTATTCAAAAGTCACTTCAACGGTCATATAACGTGTCTATGGTTAATTTAGAGGCTAGTCTTAGCGAGGATCTTGAGAGAGTTCTAATTTAGGAGTAAATTTCAGCAAGCGCGCACAGATTGGATTAACTCGGGTGAAAGAAATACAAAGTTCTATCATCACGCAGCACTAGTTAAGAAAGGGGCGAATAGAGTTTCGTGTATCAAGGACGACGCTAATGAGTAGATTGCTGATTCTGAGAGGGAGAAGGTGTAGGTCATATATTTATTTGAGTAGCTTTTCGCGATTGAGGGAGCCAATCCAAGTTTATTCGAGCTACCGCGTCTTCCAGCGGGCGATATTTAGTTTCTTAGCTGGGAGGTTTTAGATGAGAAAGTTTGAATTGTGGTGTTTCAAATGGCTCCTCACAAAGCGCTTGGGCCGGATGGGATGACTGCTAGCTTCTATCAAAATTGTTGGGACATTGTGGTCCCTACTTGTGCAATATGACTAGACATGCCTTAGTGGAGGGTAAGTTTCCAAAGACGGTTGTTGGTATGTTTGTTCACCTAATTCCTAAGTTGGGGAATCCAGAGTACATCACCCAGTTTAGACCAATCAGCTTAATTAATGTAAGTTATAAGATTTTTATGAAAGTATTGGTGAACCGGATGCGACCTTTGTTGGCGATATATATCGGGCCTTACCAGAGTAGTTTCTTACCTAATCGATCCACTATTGATAATATGTGTTGGTTATCAAAGTTGACTTTCTGTTAGACACAACTCCGGAAGAAAAAGTTACATGGGGTTATGACAAAATTAGATGGGGTTTCATTAAAGAGACCTTGGAGTCTTTGAGTGTACCTAAGATGTGGATTGGTTTAATTATGGCGGGGATGCAAGACAATGAGTTAAATATCCCTTGGAGGGGCGCACCACTTCCATTGATTAAACCGAAGAGAGGATTTCGTCAAGGTGATCTGATATCACGTTATTTGTTTGTTCTATGTATGGAGAGGAATTGGGATTTATAAGATCGATAGTTGGTCTAGTGGTTAGACTACTTCGCAGAGACCAAGAGGTTCTGGGATCGAAATATGAGTCCTCATCATATCCGTAGGTGTGGTTCGGAAGGATGTCCATCAACCGGTTGGTGTTGGGACTATGTAGCAAATTCAGTTTATTAACTCCTCGTATTGGTATTGGTGGTATAAGCAAATTTCAGGTACTTGGGTATTTGTAGGCATCAGGTGGAACGTTTTCTTTAGCGCCCTTATCGACATCATATGGACGGAAAGGAATGAAGTCATATTTAAAAATGGGGTTTTCTCAAAGAGTGGTGTTTTGATCCGTAAAGCAAAACATGAGGGCAATGGAGGAGCTAGAGGACTTACTAGAGATGAAAGGGTAATTGGGTTAGTAGATTTTCCGCTAAATTCTAGTGTAACTAGCCGGAGTTAGCTGAACTAATTGCCATTTCAGGTGGGCTTCACATGGCTGAAGACTCAAGGATGCTTAGAGGTTGAAGTGGATTGTAAGACGATTGTGGAAGTGATTGGCCAATTACATACGAGCATGGACATGGGACAGACTGATGTTTGGATTAAGGATATTAGGGATATCTTGTCGAGGAATAAAGACTTTAGTATTAAGTCTATATATATGGAGGCGGACATGTGTTCGGATTGGTTAGCGTGTAGGGATATGCATCAAGCGGTTTTTTCATGAATAATAGAGACCTACCAGATGGATTATGGAGACTTCTCACACGAGATAGATATGGATGGAGTACACCGAGATTAATGTATAGCTTGGATTTTGATGTGAGGTTTGAGTCTTAGCTAGTGCCTTTGTAACCCAGTCTTTGGACCTCCATTGTATTAAAAATAACACACAAAAGATGCCATTCTGAACAAACACGGGCCGAAAAGTTGGCCCGTTGAAGAGGGCGTGGCCTTGTATATGTAATTATATCATTTAATAATTTACCCAACACAATACAAATCATAACAAAAGAAAAATACAATTTTTTATGTAATATAATCAGGTAAAAAATTACTCAAAAGAAACAACCATATGGACATAATCTCCAAGTGGTCTTTTAACCAGCATACTTGACATTCAAGGAAATAAATGTTGAACTCAGGTATAATTTCCAGAAATGGTTATGAGTCGATCAGCCAAATCGAACATAAGGTGGGTCTTCACATGGTGGGGGCTTCACATAAATACTTCCTGATCGGAACAATCCTGAAATCTGTCATGAAATTGAAATAGAGATCATTTTTATATTTTTATTAAACCGGGACGTCTATATATAGGACTTACCATCTGTGTCATCTACAACATTAGCATAACGCATATCGGTAGACTTGTAGAAATGGAGCGCTAAAACTACTGCTAAAGAGCTCAGAATCTGTAAAAAAAAGTGGTTTAGTTTGGGCTTAACACAAAGCCCATGGGCTTAGACTTATACAATGATGTAAAGAAAGAAGAATGTACGTGAGTACCTTTTCACCGCCTGATAAGTTTGCGATATTTTTCCAGTTCTTTACGGGTGGTCTGACCCTAAAAGTTACGCCTCCTGAGAAAGGAGCAAGAGAATCCACCAATTTAATCTCTACATCTCCACCTTCACATAAACCTTGATTGATCATCTGAAATTGCATTATTAATATTATTATAACATTATTATTATTATTTTGAGTTGATTGCATTATAAGTCCTATATGTTATGCAACAAATTATTCATAATAACAAACAAAATATATCAAAGCTTAAAAAAGTTGAGTGTTCCCATATAGTAATAATAAATTTTAAGTGGTCAAACAGAAACTGTAGCAGAAATAAAAACTTACCTGATAAAAGTCTTTCACCTCCCTTGAAATACTCTTAAAATCTTGCATGAACTCTTCTAACCTGAAAATTTATATAAATGAGGTACATTAGTTATTAAAAGTCGAGAAATAAATATTGCATAAAGAAAAAAAATAAAAAACATGCCTTTGCTTCCCGAATTTATTGTACTTGTCTTTTAATTGATCACGCTCTTCTGTAACTAAGTTAAGTTGTTCGACTCTTTCATTATATGTTTTTAAAATTGTGAAATACCTAAAAGTAAGATTAGGTAATGAATAAACACTATAAGTTTGTTAAAATGATTAAAAAGGTGTATATAATATAAAAGCAAAACCTCTCAGGCTCAGCTTTTAAATTTTCTGCATCATTCACTTCCTGGTAAAATAATTTAACAAAACTTAATAAATTGCATTGCATGTCCTTTTATTTACAGCTTTGCTAATATATACCTCCAAGTTGTCTTTTTCATTCTCGGCTAACTTAACCATCTCAACCGCTTTAGACTTTCTTTCATTAACTTCTTTCAGCCTAGGGGATTGAAATATATGATAAATTCACAAGTTTAAGTCATAAAATACACATGAAACTGAAAGAATGACTCACTGATTGAGTAATTCATCCATTTTTTTAACATATTTCTTTGTCCCGATAATATCTTCTAAATACTCTAGCAAAGCCTTAGGTTTCATTTGTGGTATTTGCTCAACCTCTTCCTGATAAAGACAAAACAAAACATCTTTATTGACAACTTAAAATTTACTTTTTAACAAAATATATAAATATCTATATATATAGAAAAATAAATACCTGGAGAACTAGAAAACAGTCATAGAAGAATCCATCTTTCCATTTGTGCAACCCAATGAATTCTTCGAGATTCCCTCCTTTCTTAGTAATGTAATAACTAAATGAGTAAGTTCCCAAGTTCTTCAAACGCGTAATTACAAAATCACTTCCAGGTACAACTTCATTATCCTATATCCAGACCGAAATCAAGTAAGTAGTATATTTTAACAATTACTAGTGATTAATTTATATGAAAGAAAAAGAAGTTACCGGGTCTATGATTTCCTGAAAATGAACTAAATCGCAGTCATTGGTTAAGTTATCAGTGGACTCCACAATGGCCTGAGGCTGAGGCTGTGAATTTACATTAATTAACATCGGATAATAAAAAAAAAGAAAAAAAAAAAATACACCATTACTAACCACGAGTACTTGTTCCAATATTCTTGATAGGTGATATTCCATATCCTCCTAGACAACACAATGTAATGAATTAAACGGGTTGGATTTCTAAAATATATTTGACCAAATAATAAAAAAGTTTTTAAAATACAAGAGGAAATCTAAGTTTACCACATGAGTAATATCTTGGTAGTATCTATCGACAGCACGAGCACCCAAAACCTTGTCTCCCTTCTCCATTGCATCAGCTAAATTCTTCAAGGATCATCATCATTTTTTTTAATTTTTAATTAGTACTTTCTAATCTTCAATTTTTATGAAATATAATTCGTCTAATTTAAGTGGCTTACCCTTAGCAACATGTGATCATCTCTCGAGTAATGTCTGATATCTATATCCTGGAGACATATACACGGGTTATACATACATACATACATAATTGTTATTAAAATTTGGTATGTTCATACCTCACAAAACACCAATACATTATTGATAGCATCAAAGTTAGCCACAGATAGAAAATAGATGCCATATTCAAAGGCATGCCTCAAGAGTAGATCACTACTCTTTGTAGAATCACGTTTGCAATTAAATAGTACATTATATTGAAATTCAATGGCTTTTTCGTAGCTGCGAAAATTATGTAATTAGTTTTTAAACAATGCATATTAAAAAATTTATTTATTCAATTAGGTCAAGTATGTGATCTTACTTTCCACTTTGAGCAGCAATTTGAGCTAGTTTTAACCAGCAGTTGTATGCTTTATCAATGTTCCCTTCCCTATCAAAAATCTTAGCTGACCTTTCATAATTAAGGCTAGCTTGCTTCAAATTCAATTCTTCATAATACATGTTCGCAATTTTCTGGAATAAATAAATAATATTAATATCAATGTTTAATTATCTTATGTAATGTGAGACATACAATTACCTCGTAAATAATTGCAGCTTCTGCAGTCTCATAAAATGAACGATTAATACCAAGGGCTAATTTTACAGCATTTACTATGCAAGATATGCAAGACTCTGGAGCTATAATTGTAGAACACTGTTATATTAGGAAGACGATTTCTAAAATTCTCGGAAAAAAGATTTGAATCTTTACAACTTACCTTTAATATCATATTCAGATTCAACATAATCATCATCAACGTAATCACACTTTGCCAGTTTCATATAGGTCGGTCCAGCTTGATCCCCTGATTAATGAAACAGATTTCATTATTAGATGCATTTAAATTTATCTCAGAGATTAAGATTTTGCTTACCACTTACCAGATTTGGAAATTTTTAAATCTTTAGGGGCACTAAGCACCTTTAGGGCTTTGTCAACCTTCTTTTTTCCTTCTTCGATATAATTTTCCATTATTTTTCTCTTTCTGTGGAACAGGTAAAGGTTTATTTTGTTCGAAGAAACAGGTAAGGGATTAAAAGTGATGTGAGAGGAGGGATTTTGTGTGACTTGAGGAGATTTCTAGATGAGATAGAGACCTAGCGGGCTTTATTTATTTGGAGACGAACCACAAGACTATTATTAGAAGCTGATTTTTAAGTACAAATACTTTTAAAAGAAGAATTAGATGTATGCTTCTTAAAACAGAATTTGTCATGAGTTATTAGTTCATTAAGAACAAATATCCATAAGTGCCCGTTTGGAAGTGCTTTTTTGGAGAAGCATTTAAAAGTGCTTTTAGTATTTTGAGAGTTTTTTTAACCTTGAAAAGCACTTTTTTAAGAAGCACCAAATATGTGCTTCTTGAAAAAAACACTTTCAATAATTTTAGATTTCAAAATTATTTTTAATAATTTTTTAAAATTTTGAATTTTATTCCAAAAGCGCTTTTTTACTCTAAAATAAGCACTTCCAAACGGGCCCTAAATCATCTTTCATGAAGTTCATTTTAATATTTTAAGTACTTTTAGATTAGCTTCTATTTTTAATTAAATAGCTTTTTATTATACTGTTTCATATAAAAGATAAAGATTAGAAAATCAGTTAGTATATTCTTTTTTTTTTTTTTTTTTTTTTTTGTATAGTATATTCTTTATTACTAAACAAACACATCCTTTTTTAGCACCAATTTAAAAATATAAGTTTTAAAATAAAGAACAGAGAGTCAATGTTGAATAATAATAAAGTATAAAACAAAAAAAAGTAAACATTAAAAAACAATGAAACACGTTTTGACAAAAAAAAATCAATAAAGCATGGAACCTAAACTCATATCTTCAGATTTGCACACAGGAACCAAAAAAAAATCATCCCTCAACACCCGTCGCTCTTTTTCACAAGAAAGCCACTGCCAATGGGGAACCAAACTCCACCATCAGTAACCCGACCTGACCACCAAACCACTCTTATTTGGTTCATTTGCTTCAACGCTCACAACTCAAGGGTTTCAGAAGAATTTTAAGCAAGCATTTATTGGTAATATTCATTTGTAAGGTTAGTGTGTTTTTGCTTGGCAATTTTTTATTATTTTGAAGTAGAAAACGCCTCTTTTTTTTTATAGAATGAATATGTTCATTTTTTAAATCAGAATATGTTAAACTTGGTTTTTGATTATAACTCAGCGTTTGTCATATTTGCTTTGTTGTTGGTTTAGTTTTGGGATGATTTAGCTTTGCTATTACTTTATTTCTATTTACCCACAATACAATCATTCAATCCTCGTTGTTAGAATCTCGATTTGGATATAATGAAGCAATTAACGCACATCATTTATTTGATTTTTTGTTTGCGTTGTTTGATTTAATAATTTCCGGTCTAATTTTCATGAATTTTAAATGTCTTTATTGAGAAATTCTCTATGTATTAGTTTGTTTCAATTTTACTACACAATCCATCTAAATAGGTAGTATAACTAGTTTCTCTTGTTTTATTTGTGTAATTACAGGCTAAGATATGGATTCAAATGTCATGGTTATGTTTCGATAAACCAACAAGACAGAACTGAGATTGTTTCGGTTCTTTGAGTCATTTGATTCCGTTAAGAGTTTGTTGGTCGATTCAGCGCAGAGTAGAATGTGCAGCATCTGTCACACTTATGGATAAATAACCGTGCTACTTGACTCAAGCCTCGCCGATGATCATGGCGACCAACTATTGTTTTGTTCGTCTAATAATCTGCCCTTTTTTTTTAAATTTCCTCGACACTCTATAGGTGGTTTTATTTCCAATAAGTGGTATTAATATGCACCACAGGATACCGCACACCGTTGTTATGTTTTTATACTTCAATAACGATTACTTAATGTTTTGGTCAACGCCATATCCCTGTTCAATGTTTTGACTAAATATACATATTTTTGAACTCTTGAATCAAACATCAAATCATTGGGAAAAATAAATCGCCCTGTTTTGTTTAATATCCACACTCATCCCACTCATATACAAATACACACCGCTAACGTTTAAATGAAAACCTCCTAACAACAATAAATATTAACAAAGGGTTTTCATTACCCAATAATATTTACTAGCATACCACTATATTAACATGCATAACCCACTAATAAAATACACCATATTACACATATTTTCGCAAACTCAAATCACTGACTCACAAATACACAAACTCAACTCATATACACAAACTCAACTCAAATCATAGACGTAAATATTAATTTGCTTTATCCAAAAATGAATTTTTTTTAATTTTATGATTTTTTTTGAATTAGTTATGACGATTTAAAAAAAATTTCACGGACGCGCGCGTGTGATGAAATTAATAGTAGGTGGTGGTGGTGGTGGTGGTTGTGGTGGTGTAGGTAGTGATGGTTGTGGTGGCTGTAGTGGTGGTGGTGGTGGTGGTGGTTGTGATGGTGGAGGTGGTGATGGTGGTGGTGGTGGTGGTAGTAGAAGTACCCTATTATTTGTTTAATATTTAAAAATAAATAATGTATTAAAAATAAAATAATATATTTAATAATAAGGATAGTATAGGTATAAAAAATATAAAACGGATGTTTTCTATAAATAATTGTTCTATTAGGCATTTATCTCTAAATAAAAAATTAAAGAATTAATTAAGGAGGCATTTATCTCTCATTACCCCATTCTTTATTACTAAATAAACACATTCTTTTTTAGCACCAATTTAAAAATATAAATTTTAAAATGAAGAAAAAAAGTCAACGTTGGATAATAATAAAGTATAAAACAAAATAAAGTAAACATTGAAAAACAATGAAACATGTTTTGACAAAAAAAAACAATAAAACATAGAACCTAAACTCATCTCTTCAGATTTGCACACAGGAACCAAAAATAACCATCTCTCAACACCCTTCGCTCTTCTTCACAAGAAAGCCACTGCCAATGGAGAACCAAACTCCACCATCAGTAACCCGACCTGACTACCAAACCATTCTTATTTGGTTCATTTGTTTCAACGCTCACAACTCAAGGTTTTCAGAAGAATCCTAAACAAGAATTTATTGGTGATATTCATTTGTAAGGTTAGTGTGTTTTTGCTTGGCAATTTTTTATTATTTTGAAGTAGAAAACGCCTCTTTTTCTTATAAAACTGAATATGTTCATTTTTTAAATCAGAATATGTTAAACTTGATTTTTATTATAACTCAGCGTTTGTCATATTTGCTTTGTTGGTGGTTTAATTATGGGATGATTTAGCTTTGCTATTACTTTATTTCTATTTACCCACAATACAGTCATTCAATCCTCGTTGTTATAATCTCGATTTGGATATGATGAAGCAATTAACAAATATCATTTATTTGATTTTTTGTTTGCGTTGTTTAATTTAATAATTTCCGGTCTAATTTTCATGAATTTTGAATGTCTTTGTTGAGAAATTCTCTATGTATTAATTTGTTTCAACTTTACTACACAATCCATCTAACAGGTAGTATAACTAGTTTCTTTTGTTTTATTTATATATTACAGGCTAAGATATGGATTCAAATGTCATGGTTATGTTTCGATAAACCAACAAGAAAGAACTGAGATTTTTTCAGTTCTTTGAGTCGTTTGATTCCGTTAAGAGTTTGTTGGTCGATTCAGCGCAGAGTAGAATGTGCAGCATCTCTCACACTTATGGATACCATAACCGTGCTACTTGACTCAAGCCTCGCCGATGATCATGGCGACCAACTATTGTTTTGTTCTTCTAATAATCTGCCCTATTTTTTAATTTCCTCGACACTCTATAGGTAGTTTTATTTCCAATAAGTGGTATTAATATGCACCACAGGATACCGAACACCGTTGTTATGTTTTTATACTTCAATAACGATTACTTAATGTTTTGGCTAACGCCATGTCCCTGTTCAATGTTTTAACTAAATATACATATTTTTGAACTTTTGAATCAAACATTAAATCATATGGAAAAATAAATCGCCCTGTTTTGTTTAATATCCACACTCATCCCACTCATATACAAATACACACCGCTAATGTTTAACTGAAAACCTCTTAACAACAATAAATATTAACAAAGGGTTTTCATTACGCAATAATATTTACTAGCATACCACTATTTTAACATGCATAACCCACTAATAAAATACACCTCATTACACATATTTTCGCAAACTCAAATTACTGACTCACAAATACACAAACTCAACTCATATACTTACCAAGACACACAACTAGCCTTGAACTAGAATTCCAACAACATTCTGATTTATTACCCTTTTAACACAAACAACCCAGATATTTACAAACACACACCATTGATATTAAATTATAAGTCCATCAACAACACGTATCAACATGTAGAAGGGCAATAGTTTACAAGCCAACACGTGATCATCTGATACCCTCAAACCAGAAAGAATGGAAACAATGGCCTCCATCGACGATCGGTATGTAATTTTTGCCATACATGGACAAAAAAGAAACAATTAAATCCCATTCCAAATAAGATCTCGTCACTTTTATTTCCTACTCCTTGCTAATAAATTCCACCCTTTGGTTATTATACCTACCGTCTAAGGTCTAAAATGAAGCAACAATTTTCCTAGAAGGGAACCAATTGTAATACCTAAAAATCCATCAGTACATAAGCAGACTAAATTAAGCATTAAAGAATATTGATAATGATAGCACTACTGTCTAAGATCTAGTCACTATAATTAAGGATTAAACAAAATTGATAAGCCGACCAAATTAAGGATTAAACCAATTTTTGCCATACCTACTGTCTAAGATCTAGTCACAATAATTAAGGATTACACAATAAAACTACATCGACATTACTATCACAATTGTAGACATTTAAATAAAATTTAAACCACATGTTGGACCATTTTCACATCTCTCCATGATCAAGAAACCATAGTTGATAATAGATAGCAACACACCACAACAAACAAATCAAGAACCACCCCCAAGTATCTAATATATGTGGCTTTCATGAAAGAAAAATCAATATAACAATTTGACATAAAAACCAAACAATAAATCCGAGTACTCCACTAGATAACGTGACATCATATTATGCAATATTGACATTTATTTCTCACTATTTGTCAAAACGCTATTCGTTTTTATGATATATCACTCATTTGAAAAGGAAATTCGAACCACCCCAATATTTTGACTCACACATATATAACTCTTCACGTTTTTTTGGAATTAACACAAGTAGAATTAACAAAAAACTAACCTTTAGATTTTTTCTTCGCCTTGCTCTTCAACGGAGGTCTAACCAATTTCCTTCCTTACACCCGACAATACTATAAGGATCTCCACTCGAAACAATTAGAGGATTGATGGCTTATTTTCGGTGGATCGCATAATTCGTGGAGATGAAAATATTTGTTTCCTTTTGCTATGTAGACCGATTTGCATCTACTTCTCCTTTGAAGCTTCTACGGGGGGACGCGTGGGTTTCAATATTTTTTTATTAGTCTGGCGCGTTAAAAAATGCGAGTGTAATTTAAGAGTATTTGGGTCAGTTTATTGATTTGGACAATTTGAGCAAAAAAGGGTGGTGTGTGATCCTTTTAGGTAACTAACCCTATTTTTATTAATATTTTCTATATCCATATTTTTTAATATTTTCTATAAATACGTTAATATTTATTGAAAATACTTTTAATTCTAAAATAAATAATTCTTGACAGTTAAATTATCTAAATTAAAATTTCTTTTTTTAAATATTTTAAACAATAAATTTTTGTTTTGATAAAATTTGTACCTTTTTCTATCAAAACAATAATGAAACCTAAGGGGGTGTTTGTTTGCACTTAATGAGATCTTAATCTGGTTCATTAAGACACTGGATCAATCAGACTGTTTGTTTTTCCTGGCCAATTCAGATCTGAATGCCTCTTAATTGGTCTGTTCCATTAATATTTCAAACTAAGTCTGAATCATTCAGACACTGCCTCTTAACAAAATAAGTTCTATTCAGCTGTTCATTCAGCATTCAGCACTTATTACGTAAAAAAACAAACGACACCTAAAACAATTGTCTTTGTAACTTGTCCAAGGGCCGATCTTGGCTTTCATAATCCAGTATATGATATAGTCCATATGATTAATAAATATGGAGATTTGTACGCTTTTGCCTTTTTTAAAAATAAAAATTCCTTTTGATTGGATCACTTAAAAGATGATGACGGATAATATCTAACATTATTTAAAAATATTGCATTTTCTCCGTCCATTTTTATTTGTCCTACTTTTTGTGGGGCAATGATTAAAAAAGATATTAAATACACCCCCTTTTTACTATTTTATTCCTATTCATCAAGTATAAGATCATTTATCGTACCATTGCTTTAAGTTTATTAATTAAGGGTGATATTGGCAAAATTGGGGAAAAATGTCTTGATAATGTAAAAGTACAAATATTGTTGGACACCTCCTTTTAGAAAGAAAGACAAATAAAAGTGGACGGGGGGAGAAAATTTGTTTATCCAAGATCCAATAATAGAATAATTAGGGTTATTGAAAGATTCAACAGAATGTAAAGTGTGAAAAGTAAAGAACACTAAACAATTTATCGTGATTTGGCAAAACTTACATATATGTTGAGTTTCGATGAAAGTAGCTTGATCACTAGAATATTCTGATCACAGGTTACAACCATATTTCACAAACTTTAAAAATCACTCAAAAGTATAAGATATTACAAGCGTACAACAAATCTAAGTTCACCTACCAATCAATGCTGGAATACTATATAATGAATCAAGATGATCAAATTATTACAAGTTTACTAGTTAATACAATGAATTAATCTATCAACGGTTGAGTGAAAACTGTAAGAAATCAAAGGTTTCTATTCTAGAGTTTCGAGAAAGAGGATCGGCATGAGAAAAAGATGAATAATACAGTTGAAAAAAAAACTATTCATATGAAACATATCCTCAAAAATCCGAGTCTTGAATGCATCACACAATCAAAAGTCTTAAATGAATCACTTGTATGACTTCTCAACAACACTGACAACACGTTGTCTATTGAGAGACGATTTTCTATGTATAGGTTGATTCTGGTAACTCTATTAATTTGATTGGGTAAGCAAATAGAGACACGGGCATATATAATATGGATTCGAGCCATACAAAATATTCTACACAGAATCCTACCTAAATCTATCACAAAACTTATTCATGTGCGAACTAGATTATTAATTTTGAGACGTCTATACATGAAATGTTTGAGGTATATACAATTATGTCGAAACGTATATTGTTATATATATATATAGAGAGAGAGAGAGAGAATACGGGAGGAGAGATGACATCTTATTTAGGCTAGCAAGTAATAATATATAAAAAAATAATTGAAACAAAAACGTCAAGCTATTTTTCATTAGGCGCCTCTCTTAAAGAGGAGCGACTCAGTTTCACCTTCCCACCAAGCCGCTCTCCTATACAAGAAAATCGCCGCCGCGTAACTCGCCGGAGTTAGCTGAACTAATTGCCTTTCAGGTGGGCTTCACGTGGCTGAAGACTCAAGGATGCTTAGAGGTTAAAGTGGATTGTAAGAAGATTGTGGAAGTGATTGGTCAGTTAAGGATATTAGGGATATCTTGTCGGGGAATAAAGACTTTAGTATTAAGTCTATATATAAGGAGCGAACATGTGTTCAGATTGGTTAGCGTGTAAGGATACAGATCAAGCGGTTTTTTTCATGAACTATAAAGACCCACCAGATGGATTATGGAGACTTCTCACACGAGATAGATATGAATGTAGTACACCCAGATTGGTGTATAGCTCAGATTTTGATGTGAGGTTTGAGTCTTAGCTAGTGCGTTTGTAACCAGGTCTTCGAACCTCCATTATGTGAAAGATGTCATTCTGAACAAACACGGGCCAAAAAGTTGGCCCGTTGAAGAGGGTGTGGGCCTTGTATATGTAATTATATCATTTAATAATTTACCCAACACAATATAAATCATAACAAAAGAAAAAAATACAAATTTTTATGTAATATAATCAGGTAAAAAATTACTCAAAAGAAACAACCATATGGACATAATCTCCAAGTGGTCTTTTAACCGGCATACTTCACATTCAAGGAAATAAATGTTGAATAAGAAAAGGTTTCAGCTGACAGCTATAATTTCCAGAAATGGTTTTGTGTATTATGAGTCGATCAGCCAAATAGAACATAAGGTGTGTCTTCACAAGGTGGGGCTTCACGTAAATACTTCCTGATCGGAATAATCCTGAAATCTGTCATAAAATTGAAATAGAAATCATTTTTATATTTTTATTAAACCGGGATGTCTATATATATAGGACTTACCATCTGTGTCATCTACAACATTAGCATAACGCAGATTGGTAGACTTGTAGAAATGTAGCGCTAAAACTACTGCTAAAGAGCTCAGAATCTGTAAAAAAATGTGGTTTAGTTTGGGCTTAACACAAAGCCCATGAGCTTAGACTTATACAATGATGAAAGAAAGAAGAGTGTGCTTGAGTACCTTTTCACCGCCTGATAAGTTTGCGATATTTTTCCAGTTCTTTACGGGTGGTCTGACCCTAAAAGTTACGCCTTCTGAGAAAGGAGCAAGAGAATTCACCAATTTAAGTTCTACATCTCCACCTTTACATAAACCTTGATTGATCATCTGAAATTGCATTATTTATATTATTATAACATTATTATTATTATTTTGAGTTGATTGTACTATAACTCCTATATGTTATGCAACAAATTATTCATAATAACAAACAAAATATATCAAAGCTTAAAAAGTTGAGTGTGGCCATATGGTAATAATAAAATTTAAGGGGTCAAAAAAAGGTGAGAGAAGGCTTATCTAAGTAGTAGAAATAAAAACTTACCTGATAAAAGTTTTTCACCTCTATTGAAATACGCTTAAAATCTACCATGAACTCTTCTAACCTGAAAATTCATATAAATGAGGTATATTAATTATTAAAAGTCGAGTAATAAATATTGCATAAAGAAAAAAAATAAAAAACATGCCTTCTCTTCCCATATTTATTGTACTTGTCTTTTAGATAATCACGCTCTTGTGTAACTAAGTTAAGTTGTTCAACTCTTATATTATATGTTTTTACAATTGTGCAATACCTAAAAGTAAGATTAGGTAATGAATAAACACTATAAGTTTGTTAAAATGATTAAAAAGGTGTATATAAAAATAAAAGCAAAACCTCTCAGGCTCCGCTTTCAAATTTTCTTTAGAATTTTCTGCATCATTATTCAATCCCTGGTAAAGTAATACAACAAAACTTAATAAATTGCATTACATGTCCTTTTATTTACAGCTTTGCTAATATATACCTCCAAACTGTCTCTTTCTTTCTCAGCTAACTTAACCATCTCAACTGCTCCAGACCTTCTTTCATTAACTTCTTTCAGGCTACGGGATCGAAAAGAATAATAAATTCACAAGATTAATTCATAAAATACACGTGAAAGTGAAAGAATGACTCACCGATCACGTATTCCATCCATCTTTTTAACATATTTGTTTGTCCCAATAATATCTTCTAAATACTCTAGAAAAGCTTTAGGTTTCATTATTGGTATTTGCTCAACCTCCTCCTAAAAAGACCAAACAAAACATCTTTAATACTTGTTATGTTTTGACCAAATATATAAATATCTAATATATATGGAAAAATAGAAACCTGGAGAACTAGAAAACAGTCATAGAAAAATCCGTCTTTCCATTTGTGCAACTCAATGAATTCTTCTAGATTTCCCCCTTTCTTGGTAATGTAATAAGTAAAGGTGTAAGTTTCCAAGTTCCTCAAACGCGTAATTACAAAATCGCTTCCAGGTACAACTTCATTATCCTATATCCAAAACAAAACTAAGTAAGTATATTTTAACAATCACTAATGATTAATTTACATGCAAGGAAAAGAAGTTACCGGGTCTATGATTTCTTGGAAATGAACTAAATCGCGGTCATTGGTTGAGTTATCAGTGGGCTCCACAATACACTGAGGCTGAGGCTATGTATTTACATAAATTAACATCGGATAAAAAAAGAGAAAAATAATAGTACACCATTACTAACCACGAGTACTTGTTCCAATATTCTTGATAGGTGATATTCCATACGCGTATCCTCCTAAACAACAACACAATGTAAGAAATTAGACCGGTTGAGTTTTTAAAATATATTTGACCAAAAAAAAAGGAGCTTCTAAAATATAAGAGGAAATCTAAGTTTACCACATGAATAATTTCTTGGTAGTATCTCTCGATAGCCCAAGCACCCTTAATTTTGTCTCCCTTCTTAATTGCATCAGCCAAATTCTACAAGGATCATCATACATTTTACTACTTTCTATGCTTCAATTTTCATAAAATATTATTAGTCTGTAATTTAACAGGCTTACCAATAGCAACATGTAACCTTTCATCAAGTGATGCTTATAATCTATTTCCTGCAGACAAACACACGTGTTATACATACGTACATACATATGTAACAAAATTTGGTATATATGCTCATACCGGATAAAGGTCCAATGCTTCACGGATATCATCAAATTTAGCCGCAGATAGAATATAGATGCCATATTTAAGTAAATGGCTCGTGTTTTTGGAATCATGAATTGTTATTTTTTTTTGAAATTCAATTGCTTTTTGGTAGCTGCGGTAAAGTATATAAATTAAATTAATTTTCAAATTTATTTATTCAATTAGTTTTTCAAGTATGTGGTCTTACTCTCCACATTGTGCAGCAAGTTGTGCTAGTTTCAACCAGCATTGGTACGCTTTATCAATGTTCCCTTCATTGTCATAAATCTTAGCTGACTTTTCATAGTAAAAGATAGCTTCCTTCAAATCTAATTCTTCCTCGTATGTTTTTGCAATTTTCTGCAAAAAATAAATATTTAAAATCATTGTTTAACTATCCTTGTGCCTAAGTGTCCAATTTTTTTATTTATTTCTATATAATTTCATTATTTTAATCTTTTTGTTAAATTACAATTAAAAATAAGAACTTAGAATTCCAAAAGTATATTTTATATACTATAACCAAACAAGCAATTATATATTTTTTTTAGTTAACGTGTTGAAGTGTGTTGTAGGAATATTTGGAAAATTGAAGTACCTCGTACTCCATTGCAGTCTCCAACACCGTCTTCTCCACAACCGTCTCCTCCACCACCGTCTCCTCCACCACTGGCGGTTCAACCACTGGCTTCTCCACCACTTCCGTCTCAGGAAGGGGACGATTAATACCAAGGTCTAATTTTACTTGCGCTACAATTTCAGAACAAGGTAATATCAGAAAGAAGATACTAAACTCTCGTAAAATAAAATCAACTCATTACCACTCACCTTTATTATCAAATTCATCATCAATATAATCACACTTTGCCAGTTTCATATATTTCTGTCCAGTTTTATCCCCTAATGAACGGAAACAGATAACATTAACAAATATATATATAGATATTTAAATTTATCTTAGGGTTTAAGATCTTCCTTACCAGATTTGGCAATTCTTAAGTCTTTATGGGCACTGATGAACATGTTTGCCACGAGCCTGTAAGGGTTGCACAATAATTTGAGTACCTTTCGAGCTTTGTTTTTCTTTTTATTAGGCAAATTCATGGCTTTGTCAACCTTCTTTTTTCCTTCAATATTATTTTCCATTGTCTTCTTCTCTTTCTTTGAAAGAGGTAATGTTTTGTTTCTTTTAGTTTAGAAAAAACAGGTAATCGTTAAAAGTATTATCAGGGTTTATAACGTGAGAGATAAGACAAAGACATACAGGGCTAAACTACTATCTATTAGGTAATAGTCCAGTCCATATGAGTTTTTTACAAAAAATTATAAAAATAGAAAGTTTTTTTTTTTTTTTTTTAACTAAACTACCTTTAGTTTTTATTCCCGGATCCTTAAAATCCGGAAACTCACTTTAGATTAGTTAATCTTTTTCTTGTTTGATTAGGTAACTTTTAAGTTCTAAAGTTAATTTAATTAAATTAAAAAAAACTCACACTTTGAAAAGTCAAACTCACGCTCCATAATACTAGGAAACAGAAAGACGGCTACCGTGAAGAACTCCAGGGTTCGCCGCCACTGCTGATAAGCGGCGCTCCACCGCCGGCTGACCCTCCACGTGAGGCTCCTTCCTTGGAGGGGGCAGACACAAACATGGGAGAAAGATACAACACACTACCAAAAACGGCAGTAAACAAGGAGGTATTGACTGATGCAGGTAACGGGCTACATAATAGGCCAGTACTGATGGGTGGGAATAATGCTACTGGCTTGAAACCTAGAATGGTTAATGGCTCAAACTTGGTGGCAAGTAGAGGATGACATTGCAATAGAGAATGATACAATACCAACAGTACGTAGTGCGCACAACAGATGAAATTCAAAAAGGTTGGTTTTTCTATTTAGCTTCTAAACCGAGACAAATATGGAACCCATTGGGACATATAGAACTTGTGGATATAGGACACGGTTACCATATAGTTAAATTTGCGGAAATAGAAGATTTTAACTTCGCTATTTCTAAAGGAATTTGGATGGTATTGGACCATTATCTCATCGTGAGAGAGTGGACGCTAAACTTTAATGTGCTAACAAACTCAATAAAGACTATAACGGCTTGGGCTAGAATTACAAACATGGGTATGCACAATTACATCGCCCAGATTCTACGGAAAATTGGAGATAAGTTAGGTAGGACAATCAAAATTGATCCTATGACTAAGGCCATTTAAGAAGAAACTATGCTAAGTTAGCTATTGAAATTGATTTGGAGAAATCTTTAGAACCGGAGGTAAGAATTTGTTCGGACATTTATAAAGTGGAATATGAGAGCCTATATTTAATTTGCTTCGAGTGCGAAAAATTTAGACATATAAAACAAATTTGCCCACCTAATGGGGTGAGATCTTCGGATGGATTAGATATCAGAATAGTATGGCTCCTGAGTTAAATAGAAAAGAGGTTCCTACAATTAAAGAGAAGTATGGAGAGTGGATGGCGGTCCGTAGAGAAAATAGGGGAGTTAAGAAAATTTAATACCTAGAGAAAATAGGGTTCACGCTTTGAAGCCTGGCGAATGGATGAGGAAGGGATACATGAAAAGGATCGATTCGAATACGTAACTCAAAATAAGGGCCAGAGTTCGGGGGTGAGAATCGGAAACAATAAGGGCAAAGGTGCAGTCAAGAATAATGGAAAAAATAATAACATGGGTGAGGCGAGGTCACATCATATTGTGACTTCTCCTAATTTCGAGCAAAGAAAAAAATTACAAGATATATTGTGAAAGTACACGAATTCGTAGAGGGAGAGCAAGTAGCAGAGAAATCTGCGGTGGGTAAAAAAGGGAGCACTAGTGGTCTAAAGGGGAGTAAGGGAGGAGTGACAGTAAGTGGGGATTTAATTGTGGGCTATGGGGAATTAAAGTCAAACGAAATGGAGGCTGCTTTGGTAGAAGTTGAAGTATCACATGGGCTGATTATAGGAAGTGGTGGGGATGCGAATATGATAAAGTCAGGAGCTGAAGTAGAAAAATAAATTAGGAAGTGATATAGTCAGGAGCTGAAATAGAAAAAGAAATTAGGAAAAATATAGCTGCAGAATTATATTTAGAAACTAATCATGAGAAGCTAGCGATTCAAACCTGGAATGCCATGCCGCCGGGCCCCTCCTGGGAAACAGCCGCACTTGATGGCGAGACGAATACCATCTCGTAGACAGCCAAGTAGCGGCTATTCCCACGAGTCAGCAGCAGCGCGACCAGTGAGAAATGGTGCTAGAGCAGCCCGATGGGGATGTAATAATGATCACAGGAGCGTGATGAAGGCGTAAGGGGTATCGTTTCATTTGAAATTTAATTATTTTATTTAATGTGTACAATGAATTTTGCAGATGAGAACTTGGGCAACTTGAAACAACCCCTCAATATAATTATTTGGAATTGTTATAGTGTGGCTAAGCCTAGATTTCGCCGAGTTGTAAAAGACATGATGGCGAGACACATGGTTTGGCTCACAGTGATAGTAGTAGAATTACGGGTCAGTGGGATTAATTCGAACAATATCATAAACTTATTACAGAAAGGCAACTCCATTTGAGTGGATTCAGAAGATTACAAAGGGGGTATATGGTTAATATGGGATGATTCGGACACTGAAATAAAAGTTTTATCTGCCGGATGGCAAGTAGTAAATATAGAGGTGAGTCAAGTAGGATGTAAATTATGGGCATTCTCGGCAACCTATGCAAGTCCCAAGTATAAAGAAAGGGAATACTTGTGGGAGGCGTTACATCAATCCTTCTATAATCTTCAAATGCCATTGCTCGTGGCGGGGGATTACATCAGATAGGTCAAGAGGTGGATAAACACGGAGGGGTTGGAGGCGTTCCGAGAAGGTGGAACGCTTCGAAGAATGGAGACATAGTTGTGGATTGATTGACCTTGGCTTTGAGGGACCGCGTTTCACATGGAGTGGCTCTTGGAACTCGAGTCAACGAATCATGGAACGCTTGTATAGAGCGTATGGTAACGTAGAATGTCAATCACTTTTTCCGAACACTCGGGTGATCCATCTTGCAAGAGTCCACTCAGATCATATGCCAATACTAGTACAGGGTTGTCCATTTTAGAAAGCGAAAGTAAGATCGTGTCGATTTAGATTCGAGACGGCATAGTGCCTCCACAATGATTTCAAGAATCTGATAAAAAATAAACGTGTTGGAACTGGGGTCGGAATTGGAGAAAGCATATCTGGAGTACAAAATAAATTGAATAAATGGAAGATGGACACTTTTGGGGACATAAATCAAAGGAAAAGAAAATTGTCGTCTAGGATTGGAGGTATACAAAAAGCCCTTCAAGTCTCGTATAATTCATCACTTCGCCAACTTGGTTTTCGTTTAACAAATGAGTATGAGAGTGTACTTGAACAAGAGAAAGTTATGTATTTTAAAAAAGCGAAAGAGAAATTGATAGCCTCGGGAGAGAGAACACAAGATACTATCACCTTGCAACTACAGTACGGAAAAAACAGGCAAATTGTACTAGATTACTAAACGACGCAGGTGAATGGGTTGAAGTCGAGAATGAGTTAGCAGCTCTAGTAAAAAATTATTTTGAGAAACTTTATGAAGAACCTGCTGACCATATTGGGCCATATACTCTTCCCCAAATTGGCCTGGCTGATGACGAGGTAATTCACGAGCTAAATTTTCCTTTCTCTGATGAAGAAATCCGAGAAGTAGTATTCCAATCGAATTTGAACAAAGGGTCATGTCTTGTTGGTATGCCGGCAGCCTTCTATCAAAAATATTGGGAAACAATAGGTCCCTCGACTTGTAACATGGTTCGAGAAGCAATTAGTGTAGACCGCTTGCCTTCGGGTCTTAATGGATCATTAATACATCTTATTCCAAAGGTCTCTAATCCGGACCGGGTATGTTTATTTCGTCCTATTAGTTTAATTAATTATCAGTTTAAATTTATGAAGGCAATGGTCAATAGACTAAGACCTATACTCACTAATATTATTGGACTTTGTCAAAGTATTTTCTAACCCGGTCGTTCCATGATAGACAATTTAGTCCTTGTCCGTGAGGTAGATCACAGGATGCGGCATATACAAGGAAAGAGAGGTATTATAGAGGTTTATATCGATCCTGCGAAAGCATATGATAAGATTCGATGGAAGTTTATTGAGGACACTATTAGACATTTCGGCTTTCCGGAAAGCTGGATTTCTATTATTATGTCTAGTATGGAGGAGAATGAGATGTGAGTGCTATGGAATGGGGAACCACTGCCGCATTTCAAATCACACCGAGGAATTCTTCAAGTGGACCCATTATCACCATATATCTTTGTATTGTGTATGGAGCGACTTTCGCTACTAATTTAAGATTTGTGTGCTAAGGGAGATTAGGAGGCATTTCAATTGGGAAGACACAACTCGAAATTATCTCATATATTTTTTTGTGTTATATATATAGAGAGAGAGAGAGAGAGAGATAGAGAGAGAGA